>CM055731.1:12518378-13070878 GCA_029465975.1 Dallia pectoralis
ACACACACACAGGTGCACACACGTACACGCAGGTGCACACACACACACACGCACACGTGCACACACACACACGCACACGTGCACACACACACACACGTGCACACACGTACACGCAGGTGCACACACGTACACGCAGGTGCACACAGGTGCACACTCACACACAGACACGTGCACACACACGTGCACACACACACACACACACACGTGCACACACACACACAGGTACACACACAAACACACACACAGGTGCAAACACGTACACGCAGGTACACACAGGTGCACACAGGTTCACACACGTGCACACACACACGTGCACACACACGTACACGCAGGTGCACACAGGTGCACACACACACGTGCACACACACACGTGCACACACACACACGTGCACACACACAAACGTGCACACACACACACACACACACACACACACACACACAGGTACACAAACGTAGACGCATACGCACGCAGACACACATACGCGCACGTTTTAATTAGTGTTCTACACGTTGATCCCTGTTACTATTTTCTTATTCCTTCAAGTCAGTGTCAGACTGACTCACCATTTAACCCCTGAACCTGGCAGGATGCTAGATCCCTACAGGTCTACTACTATCTGCTCTGTATATGGAGTGAAAGCTTCTACAAGGGCGTCTCTGGTCCAGGGCCTGACATGCCTGGAGTGAACTTCATTCCCCAAACATCACCTCAGTCGGCCCAGCCAGGAAGAGAGAGCCAGCGGAGACTCTGGGAAAGCAGTGGGACTGGATGGGACGTGTGGCTTGGTGTGGAGGCATGATGTTGGAGTGGAGGGGCTGGCATAAAAGTGGCCACGGACGTAAGCAGCTTACAGCTTTATCCAAACCGGCCGCCTGCGCTCCAGCCTGAACACGCGCACGCAGACGAGGCCTCAGACGGAGGAATATTCCCCCCACACGGTCGCTCCCAAATCAGCGCTGATTCAAAGTCAAGTGGCGTGAGCAGTTAGTACACTCAGAGGCGGACTAATCTTATTCACAGGGTGAGCGGCCCTCCAGCGCGCCGTCCCCGTCAGGGCTCAAGCCGAGGGGACGGGCGAACGCAGCTCGCTGTCACTTCCTGTGCGCGTCGAGTGTCTCCGCCGTCACGTGGGAACAGGAGAGGGGAGCAACTCGTCAACCTGCGCTTGAGGTGGATCCTGTAATGTGTCTGTAATGTTCCCACCTAAGCCACGGATCAGCTTCAGTTATGCCGACCCAACAAACAAAAGCACTCGGAGAGAAAGAAACGGACAGGTGGTTACATCATAGCAGCGTTCAGGGCTTTTAGTGACAGACTACATCAGAGAACAATCAGCAGTTTTACCAGCAGCTCACCGTTTCAACCGGGATGAGGTAAAACCCCCACGCAAACTATAGGCGCGATCCATTACAGCGATGCAGTTACACAAAGACCTCCGCTGCATGGACATGTCTATGAGGTAATACAGGTCTGGGACAATGGCTTCAATCACGACTGGTGGCCGTCAACAATATCTCCCTTTGTACGTTGGAAGGGGATAGATGCTCCAGGAGATCAGCTGAGTTACTATCAAACCGTTTCTCATGGTGTCGGTCTCCAGCGGTGATATGTGCTACTTTCTTTGGCAGGCGGGAGGGGGCGGCGAAATGTCAGACCTTCCCGACGAGGTGGAGGTGGCCCCTCGGGTGGAGACATTAGGCAGACGGGGCTCCCCGATCACCGGTGAAGAAGTGGAACAGTTGGGGTCTGGAGTGGGAGCGGGACGCGTGTCCAATCGCTGTTCCCTGTAAACATCTAGATAAGGAGCCGCTCCGTGTGTGTGTGTGTGTGTAAGTGTGTGTGTGTTGGTGTGTGTGTGGGCATCGCCGCCGTCGGCCCGGCGGTTCGCCGAGGCGGGAGCGATAATGCAGGGGAACCGGGGAGTTGGGTTGGGGGGGGACTGGGGACCGGGGGCTGCTGAGGTGGTGGTCTCACCTGCACTCTCTTGAAGGCCCTGGGGGGCCCTCTCTCACCACACACACACACCCCGGCACCGTGCTGCCAATACTAATACATTCTAAATCCATTCTGTTCGCTCACACCGCCAGGGTCCTGCAATCTCTCCCACTTCCCTTTCATGCAATTAAATAGTGGAAGTCACAAGAGCGGAGGGGAGTTGTATCAGACACACTGCACACATGCACACACACACACACAATGCACACGCACAAACACTGCATGCACGCACACACACGCACACATGCACACACTACTGCACACGCACAAACACTGCATGCCCACACACACACACGCACACATGCACACACACACACTGCAAAAATACTGCACACACACACTGTACACGCACAAACATTGCATGCACGCACACACACGCACACATGCACACACACACTGCACACATGCACACACACACTGCACACATGCACACACACTGCACGCACACACACGACAGACACACACAAACACTGCATGCACGCACACATACACACTGCACGCACACACACCCACTGCACGCACACACACTGGACGAACACATGCACGCACACACACTGCTTGCATACAAACTGCATGCACACACACACACACACACTGCACACACACAAACGCGCTCGCGTTTCACCACCAGGGCTCCATCTCCACATTCAATTTGCACACTCCGATATCATCGTCGTCTCCCGAGGTACCTCCAGCTCTTCCCTCTCGCGCTGATACCAGACGTCGGGATATAGACGTTCCGAACGTTCCCTCCGTACACACAATTAGATTGTCCCATTGTTACGCGGAGGTCGTATTGACGTTGTCAACGTGTCAACAACAGCCACTGACACCTGGCACTGAGAGGTGACCCATCTGGGCCAGCGCGTGCGGCCAGAGGTTGAGGGGGGAATATGTGCGTGTGTGTGTGTCTGCACATGCGTGCCCTGACTGTGATGAGTCCGGGCCTGTATTCTCCGAGGGGATTAGCCCAGTCAATGACACTAAATTACGGGATCAACATCAGCTCAACATCCCCAGTCTCGTGCTGCTTCTCTCAACAGAACACATCGGTTGAGCGATGATCGGCCACAAAAAGCTTTCTCTTAACCGTCACCTGGATGTTCGAGTAAAGTTTAAACACGCCAGCCGCCGCCGCTGTCGTCACGTTCACTCGTCAGCATAGCGCTGAACTCCTTTTAGCCGTAATGAGATCGGCAAACATTTGAATAACCACCTACAGTTACTTTCGGCTTTAGTCACAGAGCCAATCAACCAGCTAGCTATCAATCGTCATACGTGTATGATCGCTTCAGCTGATAGCACGGACCACACAGCAAGAGCATGACGAGACAGTTGTGACCGTGGAGCTTCTAATGCTATCCGGTAGCTGCCAGTAAGGCTGTATGGCAGCCAGAGAGGGACAAACAGAGGGCCCGTTCTACAGCAAAATATATATCAATTACAAGAGTAAACAGCTGTCAAATCCTTAACGACACATGCAGAATTACAAGTGCATTACTCACACTCGTGTTGGCAACGCAAGGGAATGTCACACAGACGTTTTGCAGCAAAGCGGTCTGTGCGAAAAACCCGACAGAGAGAGAGAGAGAGAGAGAAATAAAGACCAACCAATGCTTACACTACCGACGATGACAATAAGTCTGGCTTCTTTTCTAATTATTCAAGTGGAGTAACCGCTTCCAATTACACCAGCATGTTTCACCCCACACAGCTACATATTATTTCCTTTGGTCATTCAAATTATCATCATGATTTAGTTGCAGTGTTTGTGGACTCGTCGATGGCATTTTCGAGGCGTCCGAGACCACAGGTAACCCTTTAAATCTGTGTCGTGTGTGATTGAGTTAGTCCCCAATGCTTGGAGACAGCTGTACAACAGCGATCAGATAGCAACGTCCGTAATGCCTTTACTGCGCTATTAAACACACCATTACCTAGTATTCTAACTGTTTGTGCCCCTCCTATGTGTAGATTACCAGGGAGGTACGCGCCCAGATAAGCCGTCAGGTAGAAAAGCCGGCAAAAGAACGGCAGCAGTAAAAACAGAACGGCAAGACTAAGGCCGGCGGGGTTAGCTCAAAAAACAACATCTCAACAGAAACCACAGCACTTGCGAAAATAAAACCTCAAATCACACTTCTAGGTTTGGTTAATAGTTTGTTCTGAGTCATATTGACAGAGGTTACCTTCGTGTTGACTATGTCCCCGATGCTTGTGTTGAACATGCATATCTCTCACCATAGAGAGATTAGGGTAAGTAATTATGTGCTGACAGCCTGTCAGTGACAAATGAACAATGGCCTATAAAACACTAGATGTCCGAGCGGCCCATTTGACACTCGACGTTTGACTTGAATGACAGCTGAATAAAAAAGCCATGATGTCACATGACCCAAACGGGCTTAATATGACACGTCATCGGAAATGATACAGTCAGTCTTTAAATAAAAAAAATACAGGTGGATGTTTTCAAAGAGAAACACTTTTCTGGAAAACATTGTGTGGTAAATCTGACTTCTTACAACAAATAAATAAAGAAGTCTCCTTAAAGGCGTGCGCTGGTTGTTGTGTTTGCTCAGTTATAAGATCGGGTCCATCTGCCAATTCAATTCTATCCAAACAGTTGCAGCCTGCAAAACTAATGAAATCATCAAAGATTTCTGATAAAGCGATCAAGACAAATTCACCTGCATTTCCTCGTTCAAACACAGCACTTCTTCAACAACTACAGCAGACAGTGCTCAGTCAATATCATTGGGTCTGGCTCCCAGTTAATAGATAACCTGCATCTCACATATGACAGAATGCACTTGTAAAGGGGACATACTTAAGTGTGTATCTAGCCAACTGTGCAAGGCAGCAAGTGTTATGACACAGCAATTGTCTGCCTCCTAGTGGACAGAATGTTTATTTATGTGTGCATCTACGCACTCCTGTTTTCAAAAGGACATTGGTAATGACTCATTTCTTCTAAATAAATGGACTCGTCCCTGGTTATAGCAGGTGTGATTTGTGGTCATGACACATCCTCGAATCAAACAATATTATGGAGATTGCAAGGCGTCTCACCGATGGGACTGACGTCGAAGAATCGGACCGGTGATCGGAGAATGGCGGCAAACATGCGGTTGTGGAGGCTCTGGGCAGAGCTCACCAGGACGTTGAAGAACAACAGGCTACGTAGGAAGCCAAACACGATGGTGGTCCCAGTCAAACCTGAACACCAAAACACCATGTCAAAGAAAACATCGGAAAGATGACACAGTGAAACTTACTTCAGTTAGCTTAACTCCACACTTAACACCCTATTGGTCTGGATTCTACTACAACCGCACTCTCACAGTGATTCACCTTTAATTCTGAAAGGCTGAGAACCAATAGTTGACTATAGACTGTAACCAGAGACTTAGAAAACATAAACAGGTGAAAAGTCGCGGGAAGACAATCACATCAGACCTGAGAGCAATTCAACACCTGAAGACAGGGAAAGCACTCCTGTCTCCCCCAGCAGCTGAGGCTCCACACACACACACACACACACACACACGCGCGCACACACGCGCACACACACACACACAAAGACACACACACACACACACAGTACGGACTACGGGCCTTGAAGGCCTTGGGATCCAGCCAAAGGCCCGGGAATGTGCTCAGCTAATGGCTGGGTGGCGTGGAACGGCAGACAAAGAGAGCTGCACACACTGCACCCCTCACCTGCGTAAACACCCAAGTAAAGGTCAAGGTCGAGCTGCTCTGTGCCATTGCTGCCGTTGAGGTGGATCTCCATCCCATTAAGGTGCTCCTGTTCCGTGGCCCTGCCCGGCACAAAGAAATCACATCAGGGGCCATTCATAGAATGACATAAGGAAAACCTAAACGACAACACGTCCTCAACACCACTTTTATCCCCCACAACCAATTACCCAGAAGTGGTTCCGATTTATTGGTACTGGTCCCTTATTGTTTAGTACATCAATATTATCGTAGACTAATGCAGCAACTGTACATAGGCAGGAAGTCTCTTACCAATAAGCCAGCCAGCAGTCCTGCAGAATGTATGACATCTATAAAATATGTGAAAGTCCACATTAGACCATATATACATACACATTAGACTGAATGTACACATGCTCAATACATAGCTGGACTTAGTTCTGCTTTATTCAAACAGCATTAATATGTTTACATGTAAATGTAGAGCCACTCACATGTGCCAGCAGGTTGAGGAGAACCAAAACCAGGAAAACCAGGATATTAGCTCCCGCTCGGAAGTACTTCAGATAAAGATGGAAGCCGATGGTTCCCTCTGAACGACTCTCCTCCACTCCATGTTGTAGTTGCTAAAAGACACAAATAGTCATGCAAATCATTCAGTTACATTTTAAATGAAGGCCTACTGTGAAGGTAGATAACGCAAGGATATCTACTGCCCTCTAGTGGATGAACAGAGAAAACAGCAGACAATGTCACTGAAGTCAAGTGTTATTTGGTCACCAGTAAACTCTGCCCATGGGAGATAGTGACCTGTGTGGTCTAGAAGTTAAAGCTGTGTACCCAGGGATATATAAGCTAAACTACACACGTGGGTTTGACTCCAACCCGCTGACCCTTTGACTCAAACACTGCTATCTTGTGTCTACGTTGCTGTTTATATACATTCATAAGATCAGAAACATGCATTGTATCTCCCTACTTCCGATTAAACATATATAAATAACTGTGTGTTTTCTAGATAACTACTGCACCCTACGTTATATATTTCATTACTACACAAAGAACATTGGTTTTACACAGTCCTTCTATATTTAAAAGAGACCTTCATTCTTTCTTTAATGCCCTCATTATATTGTCACAACCAAATATGGAAATAAAGTTTCATTTCAGGTGCTTCTGAGATATAATCTTCTTACATTCTCCTGAGAAACAGAACGACGATAAAGGAAGCTACATCATGCGTTCTCCCAGGCGACCAGACAACCGACCTCTGATTGGTCCACTTCCTCCATTACAGAGTGCATGGAGGAAGAGAGGGAGGGCATGGAGGTCCAGGACAAGGTGTGTGAGGATTGGCTGAGTTTGCCAGAGGCGGGCACCGCACCCTCCTCCCCCACCAACTCCTCATCATTCTTCAAAAGAGAAGTAAAGTCAACTCCGGAGCCCTGCAGTTCAGCGAAGGTACCTCGCGCAACCATGTGACCCTAGAAAGAGACAAGATGCTTACAGTCCCCCCATACTGGAGCTTTTACATACAGACTGGATGGTGCAGCAACAGAACCACGACATACAGACATGAAGATACACATACATGCTCATGACCCCCTCTCTCACACACACACCGATTAAATGCTTAAGGTCACTTAGAAATGTCCTTGTTATCTGTGAACACATTGATCTCAGCTCGATATGTGTTGTTATTCTGTCTCTCAGTGTTCAAATAAATGTACCATTAAAATTATAGACTGATCATGTATTTGTCGATGGGCAAATGTACAAAATCAGCAGGGGATCAAATACATGAGATATTGACCAAATGAAAAGTTGTAAAGGAAAGCTTGATGCCATCTGCCAAGCATGGTGGAGGCAATGTGGAGAGTGCTTGTTGGTGGTGGAGTGGGGGATTTGTACAGGGTCAAAGAGATCTTGAAGACGGAAGGCAGTCAGTCACATTTTGCAACACCATGTTATATCTTGTGGACGGGCTTGATTGGGCCAATTACCTCCTACAATAAGACAATTACCCCAAGCACAGCTCCAAACTAAGTTCCCAGTCACCTGATCTCAACCCTATTGAGCTGCTGTGGGAGCAGCTTGAGCCTACAGGTACATAAGAAGTGCCCATCAAGACAATCCAACTTGTGGGAGGTGCTTCAGGAAGCACAGGGTAAAATCGCTTCAGATTATCTCTACACACTGAGTTGCTGAAAACGGAGGGTTCTTATGGCGGTAACAACGTCTAAAGGACACAACTATAATTTCTATACATGCCATTATTTCTAACCTTGATTTTCTGTTATGCTATATTTCCTACTCAAACTATTTTAATGTATGTTTTCATGGAAAACAAGGACATTTCTAAGTGACACCAAACACAGTACACACAGAACAAACAGTACACACAGTGAACACACAGTACACACAGAACACACACCAAACGCAGAACACACAGTACCCCCAGAATACACAGTACACACACAGTACACACAGTACACACAGAACACACATAGAATACACAGTACACACACAGAACACACAGTACACACAGAACACACAGTAAACACACAGTACACACAGAACACACAGTAAACACAGTACACACACCAAACGCAGAACACACAGAACACACAGTACACACAGAACACACAGTAAACACACAGTACACACATAATACACAGTACAAACACAGAACACACACAGTAAACGACGGTACTCAGAGAAATTAAAACAACAATTCTCTGCTAACGACTCTGCCTCTGTCTGGAGGGGTCTGAGGCAAATTACCAACTACAAGCCCAGAGCCCCCCACACCACCAACGACTCTCGCCTAGCCAACGACCTGAATGAGTTTTACTGCAGATTCGAAAGGCAGCTGGAGGGCCCTACACTCCCCTACCCCCCTCTCCCCCTTACCCCCACCTCAGATGCATCTCTCACCATTCAAGACAGAGATGTAAACTGACTCTTCAAGAGGCAGAACCCCCGCAAATCAGCGGGACCAGACTCTATCTCTCCAGCCACCCTTAAGCACTGCGCTGACCAGCTGTCTCCCGTGTTCACCGCCATCTTCAACACCTCCCTGGAGACATTCCATGTGCCAGCCTGTCTTAAGGCCTCCACCATCATGCCATGTGCCAGCCTGTCTTAAGGCCTCCACCATCATGCCATGTGCCAGCCTGTCTTAAGGCCTCCACCATCATCCCAGTGCCCACAAAGCCAAGGCCAACAGGACATAATGACTACAGACCCGCTGACCTCTGTGGTAATGAAGTCCTTCGAACGTCTTGTGCTGGCTCATATGAAAACAATCACAGACCCTCTACTAGACCCCCTGCAGTTTGCCTACAGAGCCAACCGGTCGGTGGACGATGCAGTCAACATGGCCCTCCACTTCACTCTCCAGCACCTGGATTCCCCTGCAACATATGCGAGGATCCTGTTTGTGGCCTTCAACACCATCATCCCTGCCCTTCTACATGACAAGCTCTCCCAGCTCAACGTTCCAGACTCCACCTGCAGGTGGATCACATACTTCCTGTCTGACAGGAAGCAGTGCGTTAAGTTAGGGACACAAGTCTCCCGGTCCATTAGTACCGGGTCCCCCCAGGGCTGCGTCCTTTCTCCTCTGCTCTTCTCCCTGAACACCAACAGCTGCACCTCAAGTCATCCATCTGTCAAGATCCTGAAGTTTGCGGACGAGACCACCCTCATTGGGCTCATCTCCGGTGGGGACGAGTCCGACTACAGGCTGGAAGCTGACAAACTGGTGACCTGATGCAGCCAGAACAACTTAGAGCTCAATGCTCTAAAGACAGTGGAGATGGTTGTGGACTTCAGGAGGAACTCAGCCCCACTCTCACCCATCACCCTGTGTGGCTCCCCCGTCAATACGGTAGAGTCCTTCCGCTTCCTGGGCACCATCCTCTCACAGGACCTCAAGTGGGATTTAAACATCTGCTCACTGACCAGGAAAGCTCAACAGAGGATGTACTTCCTTCGGCAGCTGAAGAAATTCAACCTGCCTAAGACTATGATGGTCCACTTCTACTCAGCCATCATTGAGTCCATCCTCACCTCATCCATCACCATCTGGTACACTGCTGCTACAGCGAAGGACAAGAGCAGACTGCAGCGTATCATCCGCTCAGCTGAAAAGGTGATAGGCTGCAGTCTGTCTAGCCTCGAGGATCTGCACACCTCGAGGGCTCTGAGGCGAGCTAGGAAGATTGTGGCAGACCCCTCTCACCCGGACACTCTGTTCAATCCACTCCCCTCCGGCAGAAGGCTTCGGTCCATCAGGACCAAAACCTCACGGCACAAGAACAGTTTCTTCCCATGTGCTACTGGCCTCCTCAACAAGGCCAGGGGTGCACACAAGCCTTGAACTATGACCCATCTCACTTAAGCCTCGAACTCTGACCCACTCCTTTTGCACATTGCCTGATTTGCACTACATTTTTTGCTCTATTGCACTGTTGGTTTTTGGTATCTTATTGTTATTTTTTTGTACATACTATCCCTCTACCCCCTCATCCCTTTAGTTTAATTTATATTGTTCTATTCTTATGTTGCATGTAAGCACCTTCCTGCCACAGTAAATTCCTTGTCTGTTCACACATTCAATGGCGAAAAAACACTTTTCTGATTCTGATCTGATTCTGATTTCTGATTCTGAATACACAGTACACACACAGAACACACAGTACACACACAGAACACACAGTACACACACAGAATACACAGTACACAGACAGAATACACAGTACACACAGTAAACACACAGTACATACACAGAATACACACAGTACACACAGTAAACACACAGTACACATAGTAAACACACAGTACACACAGAACACACAGTACACACAGAACACACAGTACACACAGAACACACAGAACACACAGTACACACAGAACACACAGTACACACACAGAACACACAGTACACACAGGAAACACACAGTACACACACAGAATACACACAGTACACACAGTAAACACACAGTACACACACAGAATACATACAGTACACACAGTAAACACACAGAACACACAGAACACACAGTACACACACAGAATACACACAGTAAACACACAGAACACACAGACCACACAGAGAACACACAGTACACACAGTAAACACACAGTACACACACAGAATACACACAGTACACACACAGTACACACAGTACACACAGTAAACACACAGTACACACAGTAAACACACAGTAAACACACAGTACACACAGTAAACACACAGTACACACAGTAAACACACAGTAAACACACAGTACACACAGTAAACACACAGTAAACACACAGTAAACACACAGTACACACAGTAAACACACAGTAAACACAGTAAACACACAGTAAACACACAGTACACACAGTAAACACACAGTAAACAGACAGTACACACAGTAGTGTACCTCCTTGAGAACTAGGATCTGATCCGCAGCCTTCAGGTATTGAAGTTGGTGGGTGACAAGGATGCGAGGCTTGTTCCTCAACAGGCCACAAATGCATCTGTGAAAACAGACAGATAAAAACATGCAACCTAGAGTCACCCATCTCATCCACATTTGTATTGTGGTATTATCTGGGACTTACTGCTCGAAGAGATGTTTTCCCACCTCAGCGTCTACAGCACTGAGAGGGTCGTCCAGCAGGTAAATATCTGCATCCTGGTACACCGCTCTGAGAAAAGCACAAACACACACTTAAACACCGACATGTTCAGTACTCCTGCGGTAGAATATGAGAGCTAGAAGATAGATGTACCTGGCAAGGTTGACCCTGGCCTTCTGTCCCCCGCTGAGGGTGGCTCCTCTGTCACCTATCACTTCCAGGTCACCGCCAGGCAACAGTTCCAGGTCCTGAAATCACAACACAAAAGCACAGTATACCACTTAACACGGGCTGTCTATCGCATTACAGGGTTCAGATCATTCAGTATATTTCAATCAGTCGTACCCTCTTCAGAGCGCAGGCTCTTAGGACTCTCTCGTACTTCTGACGTTGAAACTCTTTGCCAAACAAAATGTTACTCCTGATGGTCCCTGGGAAAATCCAGGATTGTTGGGATGCGTAGGTCAGTTCCCCTCTAATCTTGACCTCTCCCCGATCTGGGGTCAGTTCTCCCAAGATGGTGCTAAGAAGAGACGACTGCAAAGTGGAAAAACAATAAAAACACAAACAATAACATTGTAAAAAAAGACAGTGATAAACACGTCCTATACTTGAGACAACTAATTATGCATACGAATAATAGATTATAAAGAAGGCTCGCCAACAGAATTAATATAAATATAATGTTTTGATTCGATTTTTGTAGCTATGAGCAACATGTGTGCTGTGTGGACCTGTCAGAAGTGAAGATATGGAATTAAATGGAAGAATTCGACGCAATGTAAAGTAAAAAGTGAACTTAGTAAGGAATCCATTGGCATAATATCCAATTGCAGTTAAAAACCAAACATGCCACATGCCAATGGGAATTTCCTCAACCAAGAAAACAGTGAATGAATTATATTTTTTAGAACTACCACCACACACACTTGTAATGAGTGTTTCACAGTATAAAATACTAGATTCACCTTTCCAGCGCCGACTGGCCCAATGACAGCTAATAGCTGCTCTGATCTCACAGTGAAAGAGAGGTTCTGTAGCGTTGGAGCTTCTTGAGTCTGTAAACACAACACAGAAGAACTTGAGCAGGTGACCATCATCCACACAGTACATAAGCCATAAGAAAATACACAAGACAGTTGACTAAGGCTTCATTTATTCTTCCACCTTGAAGTGGGTGCATATTCGTCATTTCTGCACGGATGGCATGAATTCTGTTTGCTTAGGTGGTTTGACATAGTTTTCGCCCATTACGTTTTCACTGGCTTTGTTTCCCTTTGCTTATGTTTACACACCGTAATGTAGCAAAGTTTCGCCCAGATCCCATTGTCCCAGTGTTATATTAACATGCTCCCTCCTCTTCCCCCCTCTTCTGTTTTTCCAGAGCCAAAGATTAGAAGTACGCGGCAAAATCACGTTCGACTGCACAAGACTAGCGGTTCAACGCTCCATGTGACCAAGGCCCTAAGCCTTCCACACCTTGTCCCAGTAACAGACTAAATCCTGGATTTCCACCGTGCAGTCTTTCTTATCGGCCACAGGGACTCCTCGAGGCTGCCTTCCAACTTCACCCAACATCAGGAAATTCTAGGAAGAAAAAAGATCTAATAGGCAGGAGACAAACTACTATAATTCAGACATACACTATAGTTCAAGGGTTTGGGGTAACATAAAAATGCCCTTTGTTCTCCATGAAAACATACCTGAAATTAGTTGAATGAAGTATAATGATAGCAATAGTAATGACCAAATTGTATTCAGATAACAATTCCATCCTTAAAATGTTGCTTTTGTCAAAAGAATCCTTCAATTCACCTCAGTAACCGTTTTGCAGAACTTTGGCATTTTAGAAATCTGAAGACTCAACTAAAGAAGGCCAATTATAATTTCTTCTTTAATCAACAGTTGTTTCATCTTTGCAAACATAATTGAAAATGGTTTTCTAATGATCAATTAGCCTTTTAAAACGATACAACTAGATTAGCAAACACAACCAATAATTGGAAATGAAAATAGTCCTTAGTACGTATAAAAATGTGGTGTTCACTAAATGTTTGCATTGTAATTTGATCAATTTGATGATATTTGAATGGACAAAAAAAATTAAAAAAACATGGACATATCTAAGTGACCACAAACGTTTGAACGGTTGTCTATATTAAAATACTACCTAATGATGTACTTACTGTAACAGCTTACAGGTGTCCAGTCACCACGGCAACATCCTCAACTATACCAGGACTGCCTAGTTCATTTCATGTCCAGGCCATAAATGCTCTCAGAATCAGATCTCAGGTCAGTTCTGCATTTGTCCCCTAATGGTTAGTGCCAAGCCCGGGGGAGGGGAAGCTGATCATAGATGATTGAATATCAGCCTAAGGCATTTACCTGGATCCTGTGAACGCTGATGAGAGCCTCGGATAATTTCTCAACAGCATTGGGGAAGAAAAGTGTGACGGTGAGTCTCACAGCCCCATACAGAGACACAGCCATGAACACCCGGCTGGCTGAGATCCTGTTCCCTGTCAACACGTAGACGCTGAAGGTGATGAAAACAATGATCTTGCTGGCCACAAAGAAGGAAGCCATGTTGAGTCCTCGCAGATATGAGCTCTTCATGATCTTGGAGATCTCCTTTCTGAAAAGAAAAAGTTTTTCAGATGCTTGTTTTAATACAACGATTTCATAGTGCCATCCTAAAAGAATTTCAGATAGTTTACTGCTAAATAATACAATTTACATAAGAATTTAATTTACATTAAATTCACATTTAATAACTAACTGTATAATATTAGAATTGGTATACTTTAGATAGCTTACTGAATAATATTACAGCTTGTTCACTTTAAATAATTAATAACATTAGAAGTGGTTTAATTTAGATAGCCAACTTCAAAATATTATAACTTGTTTACTTTGGGTAGGCTACTTTTATATAACAATCTGTTTGCTTCAGCCTACAGAATAAAATAAGTATTTACTTGGAGATTGGAGGTATCAAAATAATCCTGCTGCTGAATAAAAGAGGTACTGAGTCAGATAAGGTAATTTAGGGTGTCTAACACAGTCCCATTTCTAGAACTCATTACACTATGTCAGGTGCTAAGTATAAAAGATCCTCAAACCTGTAATAACTCTATAATGCCAAAATACTTCCCAGAAATATAGAAGAGGGACATAAGTATTATTAAACCATTGAGTCTGGTCAAGGCAGTAGTTACACAAAATAACGGCAAAGGATGTGATCTAATGAGGTAATAGTTTTGTATCATCATATAAAAGTTTAACCAAATAAGGGGTCTGTCCGTTTGATTCCTGTAAACAACTTATTACTAAAAAATTATGACTCAAAACTAGGTATTAAGATAGACACACAAGGAAGTAAGTTTTTGAAAATCTTTACAAATATGTTTTATCTTGTGACACGTTTTACACAAAACTTTCTACACAAAAACTCTTATAAAAAGGTATGATTTCAGTGTAATCCAATTTCAACTGTAAACCGAACATGATTTTAGAGAACTAAATAAAGATCACCTTCTGACTTCCTCTACCAGAGCTGCAAATGGCTTCTCCCAGGCATACATCTTGATTATCCGGATCCCAGAGACGACATCATTCATCGTGCGGAGTCGGCTGTCTGTCAGGGCTGCCGTTTTGCCCCTAAAGTAATGCATGATTAAATATACATTTAAAACCAAAACAACTAAAGGTCAGGTTGTACTTTGAAACCAATGCTACAATTGCCAAACAATTTTATTCAGGCAACGACAGGAAAAACCTGTATTTCTTACTTTTAAAAATAAATAAACAGGGTTAAAAATGCGTATATGTTATTACGGTGCATATTCCTGTTTTGCCAAAAAATACCAAAGCAAATATTTTGTCAGTCAATAGGCTGAGGATGCCATCTCTATTTAACCATGTTATTGTTATTCAGACTATTACTTACAGAGGACAAGTGCACAGCAGAACACAATTATGTTGCATCCCTCTCACAAATGTCATAGAAAAAGGTTTAAAAACATGATAACATAAGTTAATTATGTACATCACAGGTTAAAAGCAGTTACTAGGTATAGTTTGTGTGTGTGTATGAGTCACTGGTTATGTGTGTGTGTTGGGGGGTTACAGTGAGTTAAGAAGTCTGATGGCAAGTTGTCAAATGAAACTTTTGGACCCAGGGCCTCCATTCCCTGTTTGTGTGGGGACCGTGCATCTGACGAGCAGCAGCAGCCCATAAAGCGATGGAGGATGCTGGGACCAGTAGAACAACAGAGGTTGGCTACAGAGGTACGTTGTGATGTAATTGTCAGTGTTTCCCCTATAACTTTTTTCAGGCCTGGTAGTATGTAGGCAAAACCCTGAACAATAAGCACATTAGTAATCATATACTTGACTTGGACATAGGCATGTGTTCAGTCAGGATCACTTGCATCAAAGTAGCTTTATTGCAAATTAAAGCTGATGTATCTTTTGCAGGTATGTGATGCCATCCTGATTCATACCAAGGAGAGGTTCTCCTTCACCCAGCACCTCATCAGCGCAACACTGTTGCACAGAGACTTGTTCCCACAACACAGTGTGAAGTTCCCTGATACAGTGCTTGAAACAACTGTGGAGGCGTACCCCATGTTAAACAAGGCCAAGCTCAAAACCGCACTGTCCCTTATCTATGAGAACAGTGAGTTCAAGGCTTGTAGTGGTGCAGTGCCCCTGTACCAGTTCTTCAAGGAGAACAACCTTCAGGGCACTTTCACAGAGACTGTCATCCTCCTCAAGATCCTCATCACCACACCCATGACAACAGCTGAGTCAGAAAGGTGCTTTTCTACACTGAGGAGGATCAAGACCTTCCTGAGAAACAGCATGACACAGAATCGCCTGAATGATCTGGCTATGCTCTCCATGGAGAAGAAACTTGTCATTCCTGACTTTAATAAAAGGGTCATTCAGAGATTTGCCACTCAGAAGGAAAGACGGGCAAAATTCCAGTACAAATAAGATGACACACACACACACAGCAGCACTGACCACATGTTTCGTTGTATATAGTTGACCTTAGCATAAAAAATCATCCAGTTATATATGGTACTCTAGAAAGTCTTACAGTTTTTTCCAAATGCTAAAACACAATTTTGGAAACTAGGCTCGTTTTATCAAAATACTTAACACAAATCACAAAACCACACACCAAAACTGCGAAATACCTCATATATCCTGCAAAATGAAGCACTGCAATCAAAACTACATATAACATTATCAAAATCAAACTTTTGCACCAACTCACACACACTTCATTCATATTACCAAATTTGTGTCTAACCAACTACACATTGTTGGGCGTAATGAAAAACACTCTCATCTTTAGTATGCTTTGCCATAATACCGAAAGTGTTCAACTTGCAGAAAATTCTGTTGAAACATTCATTTTTATTTTTCACCAAACAAGTCAGTGCAACATATGCACAGCAGATATATTTGCACTGGAGTGAACAAAAATATGCTCACAAAAAACAGTGAACTGAAAAAATTGCAGACAAAATATATAGAACAAAAAGAGGCAAAAAAATAATTAGGGAGCATCTTGCCTCTGGGTCTGGCCACAACGCCTCGTCCACATCACAGGCAATATCTTCCCTTGCCAGACATCGCGGGAAGAAACACCTTGAGTGCCTTATCCATCCCTGAATCGCACCCACATCCATCTCATCACATGCCCATTCCATAGCCTGCACAAGAGGCATGCGCACAAAGGGCTGCCGGTCGTATACCTTCCACCGCCATGCCGAAAAGAACTCTTCTATGGGGTTCAGAAATGTTGAGAATAGTGGGAGGTATTGCACGAGAAATGGTGGGTGGTCAGCAAACCAGTTTTAGGGCTGCACGATGAAAGCTCACGTTGTCCCATACTACAACGTACCGGTTTCTTTGATGGTCTGCATCATTCATACGCTCTGGTGGTATGAGAATGTTGTGGAGTCTGTCCAGAAATGTGAGAATATGGGCTGTGTTGTACGGTCCAAGTTTGGCATGACGGTGGAGGACACCATGCATATTGGAGATGGCAGCGCACATTGTGATGTTCCCACCACGTTGGCCAGGAACATCTATATGAATGAATTACCTCTCATTCTTCCTCCCCCTCTCACTCTCTCTCTCTCTCTTCTCGCCCTCTACCAGCTCTTCCTCTACCTCTCATTCTTCCTCCCCCCCTCTCTCTCTCTCTCTCTCTCTCTCTCTCTCTCTCTCCCTCTACCAGCTCTTCCCCTACCTCTCATTCTTCCTCCCCCTCTCTCTCTTCTCTCTCTCTTCTCTCTCTCCCTCTATCAGCTCTTCCTCTACCTCTCATTCTTCCTCCCCCTCTCTCTCTTCTCTCTCTCCCTCTATCAGCTCTTCCTCTACCTCTCATTCTTCCTCCCCCTCTCTCTCTTCTCTCTCTCCCCCTCTCCCTCTACCAGCTCTTCCTCTACCAGCTCTTCCTCCCCCTCTCATTCTCAACATCCCTCTTCGTCTTCCTGCATCGTCTTCCATTGTTGTTGTAAAGCAAACGGTGGTCACCTGTAGTCTTTTTATAGTGCTTACTTCCTGATTGAAGTGGTAACAATTTACCATTGAGGTGTTTGGCCAGGTGGCACATGTATTGGCCAATTAGATCATGTAGTGTCATTTTGAATGGCAGTGTTTTGAAATGGCAAACATGTGACTTTATGTCAGATTGTTGTGTCTTATGCAGAGAACCGTGTTCAGTGCATTAAAAAGTGCCATTTTGAATTGCAAATTGTGTGTAAAGCAGAACATGTGTATAGACTTTTGGAGACTTGAGAAGAGGTTTTGCTCTCTGTGTGTCAGTTTAAATAATTATGCTGTGCATGTCATTTTAGTGTGTTAGCAATTGGAAAAAACAGTAATAGTGTGTTTGCTAATAATGCTGTATATATGTTGTTTTGTATCAATTAATTGTTGCAGTTCTGGAGCACATTAACAATTAGTTACATTTAGTTTAATCATAAAATACTGTAAGCTATTCTTCCAGTCAAAGGTTCTGTTTAAATGTAAACGGAAGGCTTGTGTTTGTGCAATATGGTGTTTATGTTTTTGTGTAAGAATGCCTAAACTTTTTAATATTGGCATTCAATAATTAATGACTATTTCACTGAGCACTGATGTCCTGCAGTTTGTGTTAAATTGTATTGGGATGGTAACAGAGACAAAAAAGTATGGCACAGCCCCGTCGAGAATATATTTCACCAGCCGCCACTGGTGACACGTAATATTAGAGTTGCTGTGCGATAGGATTGGAGCCGAACACTACGTGCTTTGCGCCCACGATAATCCTTGTATTGCGCGTCACTATTCTGCTCAAGCGGGTGAGACGTGTCGCTGCTTTTTTCATCAGAGTTTAACAGCTACAGCGGTGTTTATGTCCATGTGTGTATGTCCATGTCCATGTGTGTATGTGCAGAAACTGCTAAAACTGCCATCGCAAAAAAGTTTGCGTTTTGGTATTAAGAAATACTTTCATTATGGTTGCACTAAAAAAATAAGACTAAGAAGAATTTAGTGTTACTTATTTTGGTTATTTATAACTTGTTCAATGCTCAATTTGTGAATAAGAGTTCAGTTAGAAGGTCACATGCACAGTTATATGGTCTGAGCAGACTCATGTGAAATCATACAGGAGAGAAGCCAGTCAGTTGAGTTTGTGGAAAATCCTTATAAAGTGCTTGAATATTGTTCTGTCTTTTACTGCACATGATAATTGATACTCAGAAAGTATGCACCTGCATAGTTTTGCATTCTTTTACTTGCCAGTCATAAATTACATCATTGAGGATTCCTTAAAAATAGTGTTAAATATTGTCTAATCTCGTTCTGTTGAACTCAATATCGTGTACAGTCTCGTCTGGTGATCATAATGTCTAATCGCACCCCTAGTTAACAGAAAAATGAATCAAACTAAATGACTGACACACTGTCATTAATCCACACCTCCAAATACATAGCTGGTCCAACGTATTATGCTAGAACTAAACATGTTCAGAAACCTTCCTGCAAACTGTGTACAGTACCTGAGAGAGGAGAAGAGGCGCCCAAACAGAGTCTGCACAGGCATCAGGAACACCAGGACAGCCATTCCTGCAAGGCATGATGGTCCGATGTCATACCACAACAGCACTAACACTGCTGCAGCTTGCAGAGGACCCACCCAGAGGTAGTGCAAAAATATAGTGACCTGTAAAAATGAGGTGACAGAAAGTGTTATTCAGCAGTGTCATCGTACATGTCACGCAATCACTGTTTCTTTTTGATCCTACCTCGTCAAACTTGTTGACATCGTTGGACAAGAGGTTGACGATTTTTCCAGTGGTGGTTTGTCCCAGGGCTGTGCTGTTAAGACAGAGGGCCTTCGGGGACATCGGAGGAACAGCCAGTTTAATTTTAAACAACAGTCGACTGACTGTATGCCTTATGTGGTCAATATGAAATGTAAAATATGACAAGATTTATATTAGGGATACAAAAACTATTGTAACTGGCCGATACAATAACCAATGTTCATATAAGATAACTGGCAGATACAATAGCCAATGTTCATATAAGATAACTGGCCAATACAATAGCCAATGTTCATATAAGATAACTGGCCAATACAATAGCCAATGTTCATATAAGATAACTGGCCAATACAATAGCCAATGTTCATATAAGATAACTGGCCAATACAATAGCCAATGTTCATATAAGATAACTGGCCAATACAATAGCCAATGTTCATATAAGATAACTGGCCAATACAATAGCCAATGTTCATATAAGATAACTGGCCAATACAATAGTCAATGTTCATATAAGATAACTGGCCAATACAATAGCCAATGTTCATATAAGATAACTGGCCAATACAATAGCCAATGTTCATATAAGATAACTGGCCAATGCGATAGCCAATGTTCATATAAGAAAACTGGCCGATACAATAGCCAATGTTCATATAAGATAACTGGCCAATACAATAGCCAATGTTCATATAAGATAACTGGCCAATACAATAGCCAATGTTCATATAAGATAACTGGCCAATACAATAGCCAATGTTCATATAAGATAACTGACCGATACAATAGCCAATGTTCATATAAGATAATTGGCCAATACAATAGCCAATGTTCATATAAGATAACTAGCCGATACATTAGCCAATGTTCATATAAGATAATTGGCCGATGCAATAGCCAATGTTCATATAAGATAACTGGCCAATACAATAGCCAATGTTCATATAAGATAATTGGCCGATGCAATAGTCAATGTTCATATAAGATAATTGGCCGATGCAATAGTCAATGTTCATATAAGATAATTGGCCGATGCAATAGTCAATGTTCATATAAGATAACTGGCCAATACAATAGCCAATGTTCATATAAGATAATTGGCCGATGCAATAGTCAATGTTCATATAAGATAATTGGCCGATGCAATAGCCAATGTTCATATAAGATAATTGGCCGATGCAATAGCCAATGTTCATATAAGATAACTGGCCGATGCAATAGCCAATGTTCATATAAGATAACTGACCGATACAATAGCCAATGTTCATATAAGATAATTGGCCAATACAATAGCCAATGTTCATATAAGATAACTAGCCGATACATTAGCCAATGTTCATATAAGATAATTGGCCGATGCAATAGCCAATGTTCATATAAGATAACTGGCCAATACAATAGCCAATGTTCATATAAGATAATTGGCCGATGCAATAGCCAATGTTCATATAAGATAATTGGCCGATGCAGTGGTCAATGTTCATATAAGATAATTGGCCGATGCAATAGCCAATGTATATATAAGATAATTGGCCGATACCGATAGTCAATGTTCATATAAGATAATTGGCCGATACAATAGCCAATGTTCATATAAGATAATTCGCAGATATCGATGAATTCAACATTTCTATAACTTTCGACCCAGTCATGAAATAAATAAACATGTTCCTACTAATCAAATTTCTACTCATTTTAATTATACAATTTAGTTTTGCATACAAAAAGTATTTATCCCCTTCAGATTCATGGACATCAATTTGACAGATTGTGTATTGTTTTTTAAAAGGTACACATTAGGTAGTCTATTTTACCTCGGATTTGTACAAATAGGTTGGTGGCATTTTTTAATTAGAAAAGAAAAGATAATCTGTGATGTATTAACAGATGAGCAGGGCCGTAGTGGGACTGATTTTCACCCCGGGAGATGTGTAGACAACCAGCCCATTTTTTTGTGGGGGGGGGGGTTGGGATGATGAACTGTTAAAAAAATATGCTGTCTTTAAAATCTTTACAACAATTTTATTTGACAAATATCAATAAATACAAATAACAAAAAGCTGTTCAATAAAAAGTGTAAACTTGCTTAAAGAATGTTTTGTAACAGAGAGTATTCTTTACCCTGAGCATACATATAAGCTCAATTTTAAATGTGAGAAATGATACCTCACAAACCAACCCTAAATTAGCAATATGCGCATGAGCAGTGGCACCAGTTTCTGCAACTTTGTTAATGTGTCATTGTCCAAGGTCATAAGTGTCCTGGTGTCTTTTTCAGTGGACATAAGCATAAATGCCTCCAGGCGCTCTTGAGTTAAAGAGCTTCTAAGTGCGTGCTTAACACATTTTAGTGTGGAGACTAGCAACGCATCCGTAAAAAAGCAACCCTATATCTCAAGAATTACGGTCATTGGGAACTATTGTAGGAACACGCGATAACGTTACTGGTGAACGTGTCTATCATGCATTTATGTTAAAACAAGAACGCCGGCAGGGGGAATCGAACCAGCGCCCTACGCCCCGCATCCAAGCGCACTAACCGCTGCTCCAAACAGGGACCGTCAGGGTCTCTATAATATATTAGGTTCATGTCGTAATGCAACGTAATCGCGGTTCTTACAATAGTCCACGGGAAACTAACCCTAACCATAACATTTATGTAGACCTTTTGGACATATCAGCTGTGGTTAAAACAATACAAAACCTAGAGCGTGCGGGGTGTTTTGCCAATGTCAATTGATAAAATATGAAAACCCGTATTATCAAAGCCCATACGAAGAGCGCAGGGTGGAGCAGTGTAGTGCGGTTGGCTTTGGTCTTAATTACGTTCAAACACGTTTCACAAGTAACGTAATCGTGTGTTCCTACAGTAGTTCCCAGGGAACGTAATTGTTGAGATATACGGTTGCAACCAAGAGAGTTGCAATATTTGCTCACTGTGACCATGCAACTCCACACAGAGGCAAGTAAACCGATGATAAAATTGTGTTCCCTTCCCTCGTCAACGGCCCAACGGCCTGCGGTCCACCGGGAAAACTCCAGATTCTCCCGATTGCCACTCCGGGCCTGCAGATGAGTGTATTATTATGGTAGCTGTCACATATTTGGTGAGTTGTGTTCTACATAGTGACTTTAGGGTGATGCACTTCCTGTTTTAGTTCCTGTTTTGTTCATGTTTTGCTAATGCTCACAGCTGTGGTGAATTAGCTACCGTTTTTTTTATGTGTTTATTTTACTTTTAATAAATACCACGAACGGAAGATCGCTCTGCGTTTGACTCTTTAACTCGGCACTACACTGTCTGGGTTCGTGACATTAGCATACAAAATGTATTTATTTTCTATTTAACCAGGTAGGCTGACTGAGAACAAATGCTCATTTGCAACGGCGACCTGGTCATTTAGACTAACACAGCATGTTAGCTAAATATGCACAATACTATTAATACATATTATTTATAAATTGTCTACTATAAAAATGAGGTAGGTAAAATGCTTTTTCACACAACGAAACACACCAGACACCGTTTTAAAGTAGTCGGCAGATATCAAATCCTTCGCCTATTATCTGTGTTTACCGACAGCTAGCCACTAAGATTTTTATTTGACATATAGTAAATGCAACCTGCTTTCATTTGACATATAGTAAAAGCAACCTGCTAGCCTATAAAGCAGAAATGAAAAACCTGACCTTCCCGTAGATCATGTGACACATGGCCACCCGGATCTTCATGCCGGCTCTCTGCACGTGGTAGAAGTAGAGGTGGTGCATAACAGCCAGTACCAGGGTGGACATAGAGACACCGGCAGCATAGCCACAGGCCTCATACAGACCAACCAGGTTGTCGGGGTCATAGCTCTCAAAATACTGGATCAACTTCCCAAGAAGCACTGGCTGAAAAACTTTGATTGTTTCCTGGTTGGAAGAAAAAACATAATATACATTTTCATTAACATATGACTATAAATTAATATATGAATTAATACATTCGAGTACTAGTTAGTGATACTTTGTGAAATATGTGAATATATGCCTGGAGACAAGGTTTGTGGTACCTCAATTAGAGTAAATACTCCTATCAGAGAATAGGACCTCCAATAGCATGCAATCAAGGCTTTGGTTAGTTTAGGTGTGTGCAGGCACTTTGCAGCTCTCTGTACTTCTCGATCCCAGTACCTACAGATAAAAAGACCACAACAAACAACTATATCTAACTCAATTCATTCATTTGGCAGGCAGATTGTGTTTTGTGTGTAGGTAACATACCACTGTAGATCTTCTCCTAGTCTCTCGGATCCATCCTCTGGGAGAACTTTGTACATGTCATGTTCCTCTAGCGTTCGTTTACAGCCAATACGAAATAAAGGATTCAGCCAGCTGGTGACAAGGAACAAGCATAATGGCTAAATATGTACAGACCGTATACAGCGGGTCACATATGTATTCAACCCATTGTTCTTTTTCCACAGTTTGTTGCAATGTGTGCAGACAGTCTATATTCTAATGTCAAAGCAAAAAAAAGTTATATATAAAAAAAGTTCTCTCTGAAGATTATCAAAGTGATTTGATGCATCTAGGTCAGGGAAGAGCAAACTTCTCAGCTCACCGGCCACATCAGGACTTTGAAATTAAATGGAGGGCCACGTTTTGTAATTTGTTCATTATAAATTAATTGTAAGCCAGAAAATGAGCAATAATTAAAATGTATACACAACATTTTATACTGTTGTCTACTATTATTATTATATCTAAATCATTTTAATTCAGATTCAGATGCATAACAACTGGAGTGGCATGACAAAATGTCATTTTGTACTTCCCCTCAAAACTGTTTGAATTCCTACCGAGGGCCGGATGGAATTGACTCGAGGGGTACGGGCCTTAGTTTGCCCAACCCTGATCTAGGTCATGTGATCAGAGAGCTATTGAATTTACAAGCGATTTTGTCCTGTATATATACGTTATTTTTATCTGGAAAAGATTTTGGAAAAACAAAAGGGAATAATTCAGAAAAAAAATCGGTTCTTTAGTCTCATGCTGAGAAAGCTACTGACATTTTTTCATTTCAAATGCATCCTTAAAATGTGTAGATGCTTAACAGGAAATCCTAAAGTTGTGCAGCAAGTGTGCCTTCCCTCTGAAGTATACATCATTGATTTTAAGCATCTAGGTCATGTAGAGAGCTACTGAAATTATGAAATGTACATTATGTTTTAGTATGTGTTGTAAGAAAATATTTTCATTTATATAAAGCCTGAACAGTGTTACATTCCCCAGTGTGTGGTTGCTTTGTCTGTGTGTGTTTCCTTTTAAAAGCATGGATTCCCCTCTAATTGGAACTCTAGCTCCTTCCCCCTCATCAGTGACTACAGCTGGGTTCAACATATCTCTCCTGTGATTTTTTTCTGTGTAGAGATACAGTTTTAGTTAAGTACTACTGTGCTGCGCTCCTTGTTTTCCAAATTGCTGTAGGTAGGGTTTTGTTGTGTTATTAGAATTAGTGTTGTAACTTGTTTTCTTTTTTTGTGATTAGTCTGTACCATCTGTTCCCAGGTGAAAGCACCTTGGGAGTGCTTAGAGGCCCCTGGGCATACATTACCCGTAGATTTAACCATGTCTCTGCACATTAGATAAAACCTGGGCAGACCACCCACTGTATTTTTGGTTAGTGTGCCGATTGGCGCATCAATGCAACTTCGTTTTGTGGTTAGGCAGATATGGTTTACGCCAGCCTTTTTCCCCATTTTACACTGTATAGGCCAAATAAATAGCCATTGTAAACGGTACAGCTGCCTCTGTCCTTACTCACACCTTTTTCTGACTACAGAGTGATTACTAGTAGCGGGGTGTTGCGTTCCGTCTTCCCAAAAGGGGTGCACGTAACAGCAGTTTAACATTAGTTAGTACTTTGCGTTTTCAAAAAGGTTAATGCACTTTGTTGACGCTCCCTTCACACTGGCCGTCTGCATTGTCGCCATAAATGTCTCCTGTAATTTGAAAAACACGGTCGGAATCGAGAACGAGACATGCGCGTTGTTGGTCAACATGGTTTCTGTAATAACAAGACTAACCCTTAAATAGATTGCGTGCAATTGGGCTTTGAATATCTGTCAAATATCGAACGTCTTTACAACTGTCATGGTGGTATACAGTCTGCTGTATATATTAATAAATAAAGGCAAGTGTAAAACTAAGTAGCAATAAAACAAGATTGTGCTGGTTTGTATTCAATGTTAAATACATTGATATAGACATGGTCTAACCTACACACATTACAAGCCTGTTCTGGCCATTGCGATAGGTAATTTGCACCAGAATTAAGTCGTTATGAAAGAACATTTGAAACCTCCATAGGTAATATGGTAAAGAAAGTCTACAGTAAACACTTGCATTCTACAGTAAACACGTATAGGCAGTCTACAGTAAACTCTTATAGGCAGTCTGCAGTAAACACGTATAGGCAGTCTACAGTAGACACTTATAAGCGGTCTACAGTAAACACTTATAAGCAGTCTACAGTCAACTCTTATAGGCAGTCTGCAGTAAACACGTATAGGCAGTCTACAGTAGACACTTATAAGCATCCGTGTGAGCGCGCTCTTAATATGTGAGTTGAAATTTGCAGAGAACACAATGACAAGCATTCACACAAAGTCTTACATAAAAACTGTTTAAAGATTTGCCTTTTTGTCGCTCGACAGCTGTAGTATACTGCTTCTACACTCCTTACCAGAAGAAAGTCTTGGAAAGAAGATTAGCTGTAGACGATGGATTATCCTTCGCCAATTTCCGCAAAGGTTCCATGTTGTTATACGGAGTATAAACTAAAAGCAACCTCTGTGCGTAGCTGTAATGATATAATTAATGACATGTGACATGTAGAAGGCAACAGAGAATATGCATAAGTGTCTTACCGACAGCCACCCTACTACGGAAAACAGATGGACCGGCTTATGGACTATAGCATAACGCCAGGCTGTCCGAAACCTGACCAATGACACGATTAAATGGTATTGTGAACGTGAAGCTATAGTGATTAGATTCACGAGCTAGATCGTGTGGCTGTACTGTTCAAGATTAAAGTACAGTCTGGATGCCTTTCCCTTGTTTCTTCTACCCTAGGGTTTCGAAATTATGTTATAGACCGGGTTCATATTTCGGTGGTGATTGGGGGGGTTCGACCCCCTAATTTACATTGGTCCCTCCCATATCATGTGAAAACAGGTCGGGGGTCGAAACATTTATATATCTTACCTGTAATCATACAAATTACAATACATCCATTCACATGCCTGGGAGAATCTTATAACACGATTTCCGACACCCCTATTGTGGGATATACCATGTATTCACTCTGCAGTTAGTTGAACGCATCGTCTGTCTACCTCACTCCCTATGCGGGGTGGAAATAACATAACATTAATTAATGATACATTTGGTAATGCAGTAAATTATGAATTGTTTAAACTCCACCTGAATTAAAAAAAACACTTATAAGGAAATGATCTCGAATTAAAAAATGAATTGATAAAATACAGTTTTTATTAAATTGCAATTAAATAATTGCAGTTTATATTTAAATTTGTATCACTTAACTTTTATTCGTTACAATTTTTATCATGACCGTTTTTGTTATTGTAGTTTTATTCCTTCATTACACGAGAGGACAACGCACAACGTGCTATAAGCCCCACCAACGATGTAAATCAACTGTTCTTCTTACTCATTTGAATGAATTAATGAATATGTCTTCATAGGTTCGGTTTACCGGATGTAGTAGGGAAGGCTTATATTAACGACACACAAAAGTGACATCCGCTTCCGCAAATTCCCGTCAAAAGTTGAACAGCTTTTGTGCTATTAAAATGTGTTTTGATGCACTCTCTCCCTTCAGGGACCAACATCTGATTGAACTGAATGGGATGAGGGTGTGGTCAACTGCCACCAGCCAGTACATATCCAATATTCTTACAAGTTAGGGGGACACACCTGGACAACCCCAACATTGCTGTTTTAACCTCTCATCTGTCTTCTCAGAAAATTAGCAACATCAACAAGTCGGGTAGAGCCTCCCACCTTAACCATAGCTGTTTTAAGTTGGAGCTCCAGGCCAAGTGCTATCAAAATCCCATGAATTGTAATAGTTATCAAGCTGCTATGTTTTAACATGCATGAACCACAGGTTGTTTTTTTAAATTTGATGCCCTGGTCAATACATTCTAATGTGATGTCTAATTGTGTCATCAAACCTGAACAACAACTGTGTGACAACTCCCTCCGGTACAGCTCCACCGCCATCTGGGGGCAGGTTTCGGCGTTCGTCGTCGCCGGCATATTAGTGGCCACCGCCCCCACTCATTAGTCACATTGTCTAGTCCTGTCTGTTGCACACACCTGGTGTCCATTCACCATTAGTAAAGTATATAGGCTTCCTGTGTTGGGTCATGTACTTGTGTGCTATTATTTTAGGACTGTCCTCTTCTAGACCCCACCCTTCTTTGGACATTGCCGTTGTAGAGCCCAAATAGGGCCATCTGGAGTTGTGTATTTTGTTTTCCCTTTGCTACGCTTTCAGCATGCCATACGTGAGTCCTGACAGATTCTATGCGACCTTCATCCGGAACCACACAATGTATCTTTATGTCTGGAATAAGATCTGCAAATACCCTCATCTTGAGATGACATTGAGGTCGGCTGTCAGGGAGTAGTCTCTGGCCGGGGACTAGACTTGCTAGTACAAGCACTGCGGCTGGGTGGCTGGGAGGACCAGTCTGCTTGCGCTGGAATATTGAGGTAGGATGAGGTCAGCCATAAGCACAATCCAGGTCTGCATCAACCTGAGTGAAAATAGCTAAACACATTGATCTGTAGTTCCTACACTACACTGTCTAAATCTTTTATCTGTCTCTTCTCACATAACAGGGTGTTTAGGGAGGACCGCGGGGAGAACACCTACGGCCCTGGTGCCGCAACAACTGCCACCCACTGTTCCGGAGCCGCAGCCATTCTACGACCACTTCTAGCCACCAACATCAAGGACAAAGAGGTCCTCGGAGGGACTAATCAACCCCTGTGTGCCTGAACGAGTGGCCTCTTCCTCCCCTTGCGTGCCTGGAGGAGTGGCCGCTTCCTCCCCTTGCGTGCCTGGAGGAGTGGCCTCTTCCTCCCCTTGCGTGCCTGGAGGAGTGGCCTCTTCCTCCCCCTGCGTGCCTGGAGGAGAGGCCTCTTCCTCCCCCTGCGTGCCTGGACGACCGGCGTCTTCCTCCCCATGCGTGCCTGGACAAGTGGCCCCTTCCCCCTATGCCGGTCTCTCCTCTACTGGTCTTTCCTCTGCTGACTTCCCCTATGCTGGACAGAAGGGTGAAGAGAACATGGGGGAGGAGAACAAAAAAAATGCCTCCATGGCGGAGAACCACTGCCTTGGGGTTTTGACCTCAATCCCGCCCTCCCTACCTCTGTGGCCATTTTTGGGGTTAGGGAGTACTGTCACATATGGGTGAGCTGTGTTGTACATAGGGTGTTAAGGGAGAGCACTTCTGTGTATTGTGTTAATCAGGAGCACAGCTGTTTTGGGTTTAGCTGAGCACCAGGCATAGGTTAGTTAATCAGAGGACTATTTAAGGTCCTGGTTAGGTTCATGTGTGCTTGATAATGTTTTATGTTACGTATTGTTGTATGTATACTGTAGTCGTGCACTGTATACTTGTAGAAACTAGTAGTCACTTTGTGTAAGCGCACCTCTGTTTTACGTTCAGTGTGTTATATATGTAGATTTTCCATGTTGTGTTTCGTGTTTGTTTTATATGTTTTTGTGGAAAAACACCCTGAATGGTGATCTCTGGCTCTGCATCTCGCACCCTCTACACTTCACCCTGCAAGACCTTGACACATAGATATAATTTTTTTACATGTCCATTCACCATATTTGTCTCTCAATAACTTTGCTGGTTCATCTTAAGTAGTAGGGACAAACACTTTGGTTTTACTACCACACTTTCTCATCTGTGGCAAAACGTCTAATCTATTTTTATCTCAATTAACGTGTCCAAAAATGTAAATGCACTTGTCAGTCTTTTGTGAGATCTTACTTTTGCATTAATGATTTTCACAACAGTCCAATGACCCTGCAGTCGACAGATTCCATCCTATTGTCTGTATTGTGTTATTCTTCTTCTAATGAGTTAACACTAGAGGTGCCAACAGCCCACGCTCGCGGGCGTTGCAGTTAGTAATTACAATAATTATATAATGTTGAAAAGCTACAGCCTCGTCCTTCCATGACTTTTCCTAAATACGTGCATTTTACCTTGTCCCGTTTTCAGAATTGCAAAATCACAAAGTGAACACTATATAAAACTACTATTTACATGTTTTTTTATACCTAAACTGCCCTCCTGTCGCCATAATCCCACGCCGCTGCGCATTGGTACCCAAGAGGGGCTAATTGCGGTACCCAGACACCGATCACACCTCACTGAGCTTATAACGTCAATGGTTGAATGGGCCAAACACAGACAAAAGACTGCGAGATACACATAGACAATAGATAGATTGGCTTGGTTGAATTTGAATGAACTAGAAAAAAGAGGTAAGTTTATATAGAAATATGTTTCACTAAATAAACAGAATGAATTCATCCAATACATCTATGTATACAGCCCATTAATTTAATTTTTTATTATTTATCAGTTCTATATGTGTCATGCGCCTATGGCACTCAATAATGGTCCGATCTATACGAAACTGGACTGGTTTTGGTCTGATCTATATGAAACTGGACACGTTTTGGTCTGGTCTATATGAAACTGGACGCGTTTTGGTCCGATCTATATGAAACTGGATATATATAACGGATTAGTTTGCTGCTGTCTTATGTGCACTCATAACAACACTAATGAACACTGTGCGCAGTGCAACCGGTTACCGTAGTTTGCGTGTCCTGCTCAGGCAGACAAAAGACTCTGTGTTGCAATATGTCTATATACGGACAATCATGCGCAAATCATTTGATTGCGCGTCGCTTGTGATCTAAAATGTTTTAGCATTTACTACATCAAAATAGGACATACAGTTGATGGATTTTCATTTATTTGATCTTTAGAAATGTAAATGTCATAGCCTGTGCATTTTAAAATCATGGTTTTAATTTTGTATTGTATTGTTACATAAGAAAATAAATACATACTATTTTAGTAAAACATTTTACTTCATAATTCATCCTAATTCATTTAATTCAGGATGATAACACAGTAGATGATCTGATGCTGTAGATGGATGGCAGGTTACACAGTGAATGGATGGTGAAGCTGCGGATGAGAATGTAGTTGCTAATTGGGATGATTCGTATGTATGTTAATGACGCCAACGGGCGGGGGCTCTGGCGATTAAAGGAGTGAAAACAGCTCTGGCGCTTCTAGTGTTAAATTATCCTGTGCTGATAAACCATGCACTGCTATCCAGCGAGGCATCCTCCTGTCACCCTTTTAAAAGCTGAACCTCTCCGGTGGAGGATTCAGGCACCAGGAACCCAGTCTCTGGCTATGCAAAGTTGATTTCTTATGGAAGAGAGAACAAGATAGTGAGATTGAGAATCCCGGACGAGCCCCCAACTTGTGGTGGAAATTCATGGAGTCAAACTCAATAATTGGGAGTTTTTCACAACACAATAACAGTGTTAGAATACTTGCAAGCAGAGAGAATGCACCAGTGAAAGACCAGCATAATGTCTCAAAATTGCCACAAGGGCGAACCAAAGTCCTTCATTAGCCAGAGTTGCCTCCCTGTCTTTGGAGCAAGTGCTCATGTTTTATAACAATCACTTCAATATATTTCCACTTGACCTAACATACGACTCCATTCAGTATGACATTCCATATCTTAAGATAGTTTCTCTTTGAACATCTTCTTTGTTCACCCAGTGGTTATCTCTTGTGCAGCTGCCGGCCACAGTGTATTTTATCACACTTTAACAGGACAACATGTATTGCTTCCCACGGGAACAAATTCAGTACTTCTTTATCAGGAAAGGAAAAATCTATGTACACATAATTATTGCTATACAGACACTTTAGAATTAAACACTCAACAGATTTCCATAACAGATCGCACTGTGCAATAGCAATAGAGTAAGGTGATTAAACAAGACATTGAAATTATTTTTGGAGTATTCACAATTGACATCGTGTGTCACAGATTTAGGTTTAATATGTTACCTATTCCCCGGAGAACAAATTGCAAGGCCTGCCAAATAAAGTTACTAGTTATACTAATTATAACAGATTATTGCTGAGTTAGGGTTTATCTCTATTTTGCTCTCTTGCTCCAAAGTACAAGTAAGTAAATTGTACAGGCCTACAGACAACCTTGTTTCAGGATCTTATCACTTACTACTAAAAGACTGCCTTTTTGCACAGTACATCTATGTACATGTTAATCTCTAAAAATAAACTTACACAGTGGGGCTTGAAATGAAACATGTTCAGTAGTTTACCACTAGATGGGACTCTAATCTTGGTGTAAACATGTGGAAAAAGACATATTTCTGTACATTTCTATAATGTGAAGATGAAGAGCGTATGTATGGACTGTAAATAGTATGGCCATCCACAATACAAAGCACAGTACTTTAATTCAGAAAGGTGTATCTGAAATAAAAGGCTTTTTTAAAAGGGCTGAATATCTTAATGGGACAGAATCTTTTCTCAAACTATATATATACAATAAAACAATGTTTATTTTCTTGCCTTCTGAATGAGACTGGACTAGTGTAAGATTAATATAAGATTATATCAGGGTGGTATATGGTGGGAAGGATAGTATTGTGAGGGTTTAAAGCGAGCATGAGAAAAGTCAATGCAAACTGATGGACATGCTGGGGACAAAGTTGAAATGGGGAATATCTGAAGGATTTAAACATTAACATATCACTAAATTATTTGCAGATGTCCTCTGGTAATTTATGACTAAGTGGATTGCTACTAGTTAAGTAAAAATCACATTACCCCTTTAATGTCTAAAATAATTACATTGACCTTAAAAGTACTTTGTAAGTCCCAATTGCTGCATGGTAAATGTTCATTTAAATGTAAAGACTAAAATAATTTTTTGTTTAAATGCTTCACAAAAATGTTCTATTATTATACTATTTCTCTGTTCCTTAATTTCCGTTCCACCCTGTTATGTCATACAACTGCCCCTCTAAAAAACATATTCTAGAAGTATACAAAATTTGGAATCAACATAATTTTTGTTGTGTGAAAATACATTTTGTTAAGCCAGTTGAATATCTTCCCTTTTTACTGTCTATTATTATTCCATTAGGTGATGTTTGCCATATGGTTGACGTATAACAAGTCCACCCTGTTAGATTAAAATAATGATCCAAGATTGTATTTCAAAAGTCTAAATATTATTTTAGAGATTATTCAATTATTATTAAGCTTTACCTATGCTAGCTTGATCCCACTAAAACAGGGGAATGATTGACTTTAGCACAATGTTTTACCATGTTATGGTCCACCACATCAGCTATATATACGTTTATGTTTTTGTAACATTAGCAAACTTACTAATATTAGCAAACATACAGATTATTTTGATATAATTGAATGTATACAGTATATTCTTCACCCTAAAACGTTTATAAAAACGACTCTACTTATTTATTGTTTTCTCCATTGTCTTTTACATTGTTGTCCATAACAAAGTGGACATATGGCATTATAAGTGTCTTGGTTTGATCAACATCATTTTCGAAAAGGTTAACGTGCCATTATTATGGTAATATATACAAGAGTTTAAATTGTAAAACATTTAGATTTTTTCGACCTCTGAAAGTCTCGAACTCAAAGGAATAACCAATTTGTGTACTAGTTACTGCACTTTATGGTTGTCATATTACAATGTTTTTGACCACAATTTCATTTAGTCTCTCACTATCTAGCCTCTCTCTTTGCTTGTCTTCTCTCTGAAGCGTCCGTTCTTGTAAAAATGGTCAGGGGTTAATGAGTGATTACAACTGTACTCTTTTTAACCTTGCGAGAAACGTTTAGCTGTCCAATTTTCTTGTAATGTAATAGTTAATCTCTTCCCTATAACCAGGCTGTTGTGTCAGATGTGTTATGAGGCTGTATGATGATGTTAGATGTGACGATACGACTTTAAGATGCACAAACGCCATACTTACAATGAACCGTCTCTACATGTGTGGTCTGTATTAGATATGCAATTCATCCCATGACATCATCATGACACATGACAAAACAGTGCATCTGCCACTTTTGACATTTCGGAACAGTCAGGTGTCATCAACTCCCTCGCACTGAGTGTCATGTGTGAGGTGAGAGATCGCAGGAAGCTGAACACCATTGGTCAATTGTTAATAATGACTGCTAAACTCCTCCCCACCGAATATAAACTGTCCAAAACGTTAAACATCAATCCCAGCATGGCCAAGCTACATTGGCAATATACCATCAGTCAGATCTAACTTTTGAATCAACTCTAAAACTCTTTAGTAGTAAGTGCTGGTGTGTAACACATCATGAGTAACATGGTGACTGAGATTTTGGCCTTTATTCTGACCACATCTGGCTGGGTCCTTATCTCTTCCACCATACCTGCGGATTACTGGAAAGTTTCTTCTATAGATGGTTCGGTCATCACCACAGCTACGTTCTGGTCCAACCTGTGGAAAACATGTGTTACTGATTCAACTGGAGTCTCCAACTGCAAGGACTTTCCCTCCATGCTGGCACTGGACGGTCTGCTCAAAGTCCTTTTTTCTTTATTGGTCATAGTAGCTGACTTGTTTAACTAGAAGGGGCTATTGGTCTACTTTTATGCAAGGCAGCTATTATACTAACATTAATACCAGAAAGCGATTGGAATTATAATGCTGTCATATGTAAATGTTCAGTTATCATAAGTGTTTAATTGCTTAATCAAGTGATTCCATTTCATTCCATTCTTTCGGTATGAGTTGAATAGACGCAAAATCTTTTTACAAGAACTGCATTGGATTTAATGGGAATATGACATTTTCAATTTGGTCTCAGATGTGGGTCAGTTTATCCTTCAACTCGCTGTAGCTGTGCTCGGAGTTCAATTTTAAGCCCATTACTTGGAGAAAGATGTTTTCAGATTGTGCCTGTACTAATGAGTTCTTAGGGAAGGCAAAATGCAAGTGACTCGCTGGGACAACTCATTTACCTTAAGGGATGTCAATGTTTAGCCTAGGCTCTTGTGAGTTGAAGGCCATTAATTAGATTTACTGGGAGCTCGGGGCTGTTTTCTCCCATGGTCCACTAGTTTCTGGGGTTAACTACCGAGCTAATGTTGCCCTGTAAATCAATTTTCAAAGACAACTCCATTGCCGACTCCACGAGCACCTAGAAACAATTACTGCTTGCGCTTGAAAATTATTGTTTGCGTCTACAAAACCGATTTGTGGCGCAGTTGGTTGAGCCAATAATTGTCTTGTGGTTTTGTGAGACTGTTGCGTAACCCGAATGGGAGCTGAGAAAAATGCCCAAAATGGCTGTGTGATATGTAGCTATGGGACATAAAAGTGTATTTGCAGTGTATTGACCTACTACACCTATAAACCAATCAATCAATCAAAATTATTTAATTAAAGTTGTGACAACAAAGTTGTCACAAAGTACTTTTACAAACACCAATCCTGAACCCGACAGAGCATGCATCAACAAGTTGAACAATGGATGACTATGCCAAATTATTATTTACGGAATACAGAACCGATTCGTTGTTTGCCAAGTCATGGTGTTAAATATTTCTCTTTGAAAGAAACAATCCCAATCCACTATAAAGTGAACTCTGGGGTGGAATGAAGTATTTTCAAAAGTTTGCCTCTTGCCATGAATTAGTATTCAGCTCTTATGCCAGTTACTTCCTATTTTCACTCACATTTCTATGGTTGGAAATAAATCAATTTCGCTCAATCCGGACAAATGCACAGTGTTGGACAACAATGACAAACATTTTATCAGACAACTAGGATTTAACTATTTTCATTTTGTTCGATAATGGTATACATTAAATATATATATATATATAAATATATATACTCTTCTAACCATAATAAAATGTGTAAATAGTCTGGTAGGTACTGGTTACTGAAAACACATAAGAATAAATTGTACCACCAACTTGCACATCCTATTCTTTAGTTTTGAAAGATAGCGACTATGGCAGGAAAAACCATGTTACAGTAGTCTACAGTAGCCTGGTTAAAGCAAACCTTGTGAGCTCAAGATGGTCAAATCGCACTGAGAATGTAAGCAGTTCTTCAAAATTGTATGATTGTGACAAAGTCTGAAAACACCACAAGCACAATTATGAATTGAAGTTGTTCTGAATAATACTACTTAATACTACTTATAATACTGTCTTCCAGGCTATATTCAGGCCTGCAGGGGTCTAATGATAGCCTCGGTCTTCCTGGGCTTCTTCTGTTCAATTATCGCTCTGGTTGGAATGAAGTGCACCAAGATTGGCGGATCAGACGAGAGCAAGGCCAGAATTGTTTGCTTTGCCGGAGTCATTTTCATACTGAGTGGTAACTATCATGTAAAATAACATAGACTTAGTCATTTTCATACTGATTGGTAACTATCATGTAAAATAACATAGCAGTATAGCAGTACTGAACATTATTTTCTTCTCTGTAGGTCTCTGCTCGTTGTCTTCATGTTCCCTGTATGCACATAGGGTAACATCTGAGTTTTTTGACCCGATGTATATTGCGCAGAAGTGAGTAATCTTTTCGACGTATACACATTCAAAAAAGGTTCAATGGAATGCCACAATCTCAACATAGCACATGCATTTTATTGTATTTTATTTGGGATTGCCATATTGCATTGTTACAAATAATATTAATAAGCCACTACCCTACATTAACAGTATCACTACTAGAGGAAATAGCACCATTTTGAATGTTCACTAACGGTTTTCTGCATTTCCTTTACTAAAACATTTTTGGGGTGAGTCTTTGTTAAAGCATCTGTGTATTGTACCCTGTGTTGTATGAATACACACGCAGTGTAGTGACTAATATTATTCTGGATCAATCACAGTAATGTTGCTTTGGGATCTAATAAGTCTTCATTTTGCAGGTATGAATTGGGAGCTGCCTTGTTCATTGGCTGGGCGGGATCTCTTCTGTGCATTCTGGGGGGGCTGGTATTCTGCTTCTCGATATCAGATAGTTTTACATCAAGGTGAGTTACATCAATAATAACTTGCCTACTCTAATGTGCAAGTGATAATTGATATTTGGCCAATTATGTTATTGGTTTACTCCATTTCTTTCTGAATCTCCTTCACTCATACTTTCTGACCCCGGTTCTATGTGTCACCGTATCTCTTTTTCTCTCACAGCTCTAGTCACCCAGCCTATGCTTACAGAGGAACTGCCTCTGCCACCCACACGCCGTCTAACACTAGGGGGCAGCCAAAGCTCATGAGCCAGCGACCTCCACCCGAGTCCAGCAGCTCTTTCAGAGTACATCACTTTGATAAAAATGCATATGTATAAGAGATGACAGAAAAAATGCAGAATCAAAAAAAATCACAAGGGTATGAGGGACAAACTCCCCCCAATAGTTGTTAAAAAGGGGGAGAAAATGACTTGCGTGACTGGCTGGTCTATTGTGTCAATTAACTTGAGTTTGGAGAGAAAATTAGCATTTTTTTCAGTCCATTAAATACTGGCTGAGATTTTTGGCTGATATATTTGCATTAAGAAAATAAAAAATATTTTTCTGTAGTACACTGCTACTTGTACACAGTTCAAGTCTGCTCTATACTTCATAAAATTCATAGAACTACACTGCAGAACATCAACACTTTGATGTATTAACTCTACACAAAGTGTATGCATTCCCTTAAATGTATACTGAAGATGTATTGTTAAAACCATATTTTTCTGTAGACATAATATGAATTTGACCAAGAGGGCAAAAGGAGACTAGTTGTAAAGCTCTTATCCTGGCAGACGGATCACATGCACAGATGGTGTACCATGTGTTATTGTCTATGGTAATTACTGTTACATTAGCATGTATGTCTGTATGCAACCTCTAAAATGATATATCCCCATAAATCATAAAAATGAACTGATGTTAATGGAGATTTTAAATGTATACTGCTGTTTTAAATGGCAGTACTTTTTGAAAATAAATATGAAGGCAATGGTTTTCTACTTTGAGAATCCACTTTAAAATACACAAATCAACTTATAATGAATCCGACGAATTCTTTTATCTATAAAGAAATGCACTTTGAAACACGATACAACAGAAATTTTGCTAAAACAACGGTTTGTTTTGAATTGTTATTTCAGATAACGCATTTACATTTATCAATAAGATTGTTTCTCAGTTGTTCTATCCTACCGTTTTTTCATCTGAAGTTTCTCCAGTTAACATGGCAGTGGGAAGGCGTTTTTAATCAGTGGGCGCTGATAACAGTTGATCAGGTCATGAAACTAAAGGTCAGAGGCAACACATGCACATGTCAACCTCGCTGATCGATAAAGGGACGCATCAGTGGCGGACAGACACAAGTGATTCTGGGAATCTCGTCACGGACTGATGCTGCGTTCAGGGTCCACAGCTATGCCAATTAGTAGTATATTAACAGTATATCAAATATGGTGGTAGTGTGAATATTAACCACTTTTTATACACTTTTTGACTTGTATGTGTGTTGTTATATTGTCATGATTGCATGTCTCTGTAACTTTAAGACACAAAATAAACTATTATTAATTTATATTGACAATTTTTTTATCAAAATGTGGACAGTTTGCACACATCACCTTATTGATCTCCCATACATAACATACTGTGTCTTTTAAAAGTATGGTTTGACAGTACTACTTCAAAGTAAATTTCCTACAATTTCACACATTTTGCCAAAGAGACACATTACATTTATGTCACGCATCAAGGGTGTAGTGTAGTAGGTAACAGCCATTTGCAGAGCTTGAATGATCTCGTTCGTGGTGTTTATTTAAAAGCACATCTTGAATATAAACACGACACACGGAAACAACACTGTAGTGGAAAATAAAAGCTGCGCATACAAACGACTTACTATAAACATCAAATCAGTGATTTAGGGAACAACACTCACCAAATAATATAACGTGACTTTAAATAACCTTTACAATGCCGAACAACGTGCCATCCAAAACTACTGAATTAAATAGCCTTGGGGATTAGCTAAAAAGCACCAGCTGGGCTAACATAAAAACAGAATCACCAGAAAACAAGAAGTGCACCCCATAAAACAACCCGAGTGGGAACCGAGTGTTGACCTACTTGGCCTACTTCATCACAAGGGGACAATTTAACCTTGTTGGGTAGAATCAAAATGAATTTGTTTTATTGTACATCTCAAGCAATATATGCCACATCACTATGATATCTTAGTGAGAATTATTTACTAAATATTAAGGTCCCACTGACAATCACCAAACTCTTGTTGCAGAACAACTTTTATTACTGTAACAAGAAAACACCCAGAGAACGGGCACTAACCAAGGTTTTTAAGGCCATGGGTGCGTTTTATTAACAAATGAGGGGTAGGAGAAGAGGAGAAAAAAAAGATCTCCCATGGTGAGGTGGCGACCTTTGAGTTGGCCTCACAGAGGCCATTTTCTGGGGATAAAAGTGACTGCAAGAATCCTGGGTGTGCTCTGCTCCACCTGGCTGTGCGTCCTTTACAGGGCAGCATTGCCTGTCACATCTCATATTAGAGCCCATCACCAAGCTACTCCATAAGAACAATAAAAAATATTCCATGACAATGTCCTAAAGGGAAGCAGCTGTGCAGGAGCTGGGCTGGCCATTCTGGCTGCCCCCAGAAGAGTCTGGAAGCTGTCAGTTTTCTTTGGGGGCATTGGTGCAACCTTGATTTAGCAGGGGTCTTCATCTAGTTGGTTTATGCTTTAATATATTTTATTTATATAAAATCACTAAAATTTAAGAAAAAAGAGCAATCCGTTTACAGTACTTGTACTTCATTGTATATTTAATTCACAACATATTATTTACAATTCAGCTGATGCCTATTTCAGAGAATCCTAAATGTTGAATAGCTTTTGACCATTTGACCTTAATGTGCTTAAATGAGGTGTATTTGTACCAGTTTACATTTAACATCTGCCCTAGAAATTGTTAAAATTCATAGAACTGAGTACATTCGTTCATACCACTAAATAATGATTATTGTTTGAAATGTTACATACACCAGCATGACTCAAGTAGTCAGTGATACAGAACCTCATTAGTTAGAGGCACACTTCTTGCAGTTTACAGTCAACAGATTCCACCATCGTTTCAACTATAGCATCAACACTCCCTCAAACACATCATCAAATCAAGTCCAGAGAAACCTGTAATCCCCTTTCTGAAACGACACGACAAGAATCACGTGTATTTTAATTCTCAACCCCATACACGCCTTTTAGAGCTCATAAGAGCTTTCGTTAGCCATCCTTTCTCAACAAAAACCATGGACAAAAGGCTGATCCAGATAATTGGCTTCATGACTTCGACGCTGGGATGGCTCTTTGTGCTTTGCACCACGGTAATGGACTACTGGAGGGTTCTTCAGTTGGGTACCCAAGGGGGCTCGGCCATTATCAAGGTGGCATGGTACTGGTCCACCCTGTGGAAGGACTGCTACTCCGATTCGACAGCTGTCTCCAGCTGCAGGGACTTCCCACTGGTGTCGACTGTCACATGTAAGAACGTTGTTCCTCAGGTGTTTTCGGATGGATTATAAAGTAGCGTCTTTGCAAAATTATCATGCAGTTGCTTCATTACTTAAACATCTTAGAATAATCGTCAATGGTAGCAGGTTGCAGCTCTTTTTCGGAGCAGAAATGTGTGCTGATCAACAACACGTTGCCTCGTATCTTCTCTCGCAGCTTTCATCCAGAGGACCAAAGCTCTGCTGTTTTGTGGACTCAGCCTTGGGTTTTTGGGTGCACTATTTTGCTTTGTTGGGATGGAGTGCACTTATATTGGAGGAGGAGAAAAAAGCAAGGATAAGATTTTGTTTGCAGGATCCTTGTTTCACTTTGTCGGCGGTGAGTACTGTCCATGTTGGATCCTCCGAGTGTTGTGCCAATAGCATCTCCTCATATGACTGAAACCTCTTCACACAGGTGTGTCAGACATTGCTGCATACTGCTTATACATCAACAAAGTTGCCAGGATGACCTTTGCTACCACTTCATTTGGAGTCAAACAGTAAGCTTAATATTCAAATGGTCTCAGTTGTGTTATACGTACACATATACATATTCAAATGTAACTTTATGTTTTCTGCACCTCACTAAGGTATTATTCAGGAACTCCTATTTATCTGGGACTGGTCGGAGCTGGTTTAATTGTCTTAGGGGCCATGCTCTATGCTGTAACAGTATACAAAGTCATAATTCCTAAAACAAGGTAAGAAAAAACAACATCTCAGAGATCTTAGATCTTAAACTTTTTTGCATGCTACGATGGTGTTGATTGTATCATATAGCAGACACTCTTATTCAGAGCAATTAAGTGTTGGACAAATAACACTTAATGTAAACAATAGCCAGGTGAGAGGTCCAGATATTACATTTTCAGTAAATATGAATATTTGTTCATTATTAAATGTCATCAGCAAAGTCAGTGGCAGTAAGAAATATACATATTTTTTCACATCCTCCCAGCTTCCTGCTCACTTTTGGTTGGAGAAACGAGCAAAAGTCATATATCAAAGATGTTTAGAAGGCAGGAGTGTCATTGCTTGTTTGCAGAGAATGTCAGAGTGAGGTCTAATGTGACAACTCATGCCAAGGTTTTTTAGACACTGGAAAAGACCCACAGTAGATTTGTTAGGGTTAGGGGGGAAGGCCTTTCGGGGAACAAGAGCAGCTCTGTCTTGTCATGGTTGAGCTTGAGATGGTTGGCCAGCATTCAAGCTCAGATATCTACCATGAGATGTGTGTCGAACACCTAAGTATCAGAAAATGGGAATTGAAAAATAAATTGAGAGTCACCCTCATGGCAATGATAGGATAGACTAAGAAATGTCAGAGCAAATTTGTGTGTAGAGAAAAGATGACAGGGCCGAGAACTGACCCTTTCTGGACTAGTAGGATCATGCAATATAGACGCGGATCCTCTCGACGTCTCCTGGTGGAAGCAATCTGCCAATTAGGATGCTAACCAGGAGTGTATTGATCCTGAGGCATCTACCCCTGAATGGGTTACGAGGAACATCAGATGGGACACAGTTCTGATCCAACCCTGAACAGGTTGGAGGAACATCAGATGGGTCACAGGTCTGATCCAACTCTGAACGGGTTGAGAGGAACATCAGATGGTTCACAGTTCTGATCCAACACTGAACGGGTTGAGAGGAACATCAGATGGGTCACAGTTCTGATCCAACTCTGAATGAGTTGAGAGGAACATCAGATGAGTCACAGTTCTGATCCAACACTGAATGGGTTGCGAGGAACATCAGATTGGTCACAGTTCTGATCCAACTCTGAATGAGTTGAGAGGAACATCAGATGGGTCACAGTTCTGATCCAACTCTGACTGAGTTGAGAGGAACATCAGATGGGTCACAGTTCTGATCCAACTCTGAATGAGTTGAGAGGAACATCAGATTGGTCACAGTTCTGATCCAACACTGAATGAGTTGAGAGGAAGATCAGATGGGTCACAGTTCTGATCCAACACTGAACGGGTTGAGAGGAACATCAGATGGGTCACAGGTCTGATCCAACTCTGAATGGGTTGAGAGGAACATCAGATGGGTCACAGTTCTGATCCAACACTGAATGGGTTGAGAGGAACATCAGATGGGTCACAGTTCTGATCCAACACTGAATGGGTTGAGAGGAACATCAGATTGGTCACAGTTCTGATCCAAAACTGAATGGGTTGAGAGGAAGATCAGATGGGTCACAGTTCTGATCCAACATTGAATGGGTTGAGAGGAACATCAGATGGGTCACAGGTCTGATCCAACTCTGAATGGGTTGAGAGGAACATCAGATGGGTCACAGTTCCGATCCAACACTGAATGGGTTGAGAGGAACATCAGATGGGTCACAGTTCTGATCCAAAACTGAATGGGTTGAGAGGAACATCAGATGGGTCACAGTTCTGATCCAAAACTGAATGGGTTGAGAGGAAGATCAGATGGGTCACAGTTCTGATCCAACACTGAATGGGTTGAGAGGAACATCAGATGGGTCACAGTTCTGATCCAACACTGAACGGGTTGAGAGGAACATCAGATGGGTCACAGTTCTGATCCAACACTGAATGGGTTGAGAGGAACATCAGATTGGTCACAGTTCTGATCCAAAAGTGAATGGGTTGAGAGGAACATCAGATGGGTCACAGTTCTGATCCTAAACTGAATGGGTTGAGAGGAAGATCAGATGGGTCACAGTTCTGATCCAACACTGAACGGGTTGAGAGGAACATCAGATGGGTCACAGTTCTGATCCAACACTGAATGGGTTGAGAGGAACATCAGATGGGTCACAGTTCTGATCCAAAACTGAATGGGTTGAGAGGAAGATCAGATGGGTCACAGTTCTGATCCAACACTGAATGGGTTGAGAGGAACATCAGATGGGTCACATATTTGAAGACAACATAAGGATTTGGATTAACATTCATCAGTGACAACAAGAGTTCGTCAGAGACATCATGCTCAGCTTTTTATATTTTTATATTTTTTTTAACCAAGGAGAAGAGTGAGGGCAGATGACTGGCCATCTTAAAATCAGAGAGGGCACAACATGTTGTAATGTGTTTTGTGTTTCGTTTTACTTCAGAGTGGTGAATGACTATGGTGGCCCCGGAGCACAACCAAACATGGCCCCTCTGTCCGAACGAAGAACAGTCAACACAGGCTACTACCGACACCCTAGACAGGATGTGTCCAACGCCCCAGGAAGATCCAGCAACTCCAGACTTACTAGGATTTCCCAAGTAACACCAGAGAACCTGCCCGACAGGGACGCCTTCGTGTAGTGAACATTACTACTGTGTTTCTTTTAGACAATGTATGCGTCTGGATGAGATATTCGGATACGTTTTTTTTCAGATACATGTTGTGTTTTCAGTAGGCTTAAATTTATATATTCTTGTGTGAATGATATGTCCAAATAATGAATGTAAAAGAATGACACAATTCCTTTTTTTAAACAACATTTTGATATTTGCTAAACTTTTATATAGTTTCTTTTTTTAATTTAAATAAGAATATGGACACCTCCTCTAACCATATAGTAGATCTATCCAGGGACTACGGTGGCCCACGGTGCACAACACAACAACATTAGCGAAGTAAACAAAAGTTGAAAACACAACAACAATAATAGACAACACGACGACATTAACAAAAACTAACAGAAAAATTATTTATAAAAATTCAAAAAACAATCAACTACTTACAACACCACAACCTTAACTGAGAACACAACAGCATTAGCCAAAAACACATGCGCTTGCCAGATGCTCCAGAACACTAGGGGCAGTGCACAGAAGAATTAGTTGGATTCGCACCAAAATGAAAACAAACTTGTTGACAGCCGGTCAATTTGAAATAATCCCAACCAAGAAAACAATTTATACTCGATGATGGTAAATTGGTATTATTGTATTTTAATCATAATCTTATGTTTTATAACGTTTCTAGTTTCAGCGTTGTACAGCATTATGTTCGATAGCAAACCTCCGAGACAGGTATAGTACAAAAACATTCACAGAACATACACTCACCTAAAGGATTATTAGGAACACCATACTAATACTGTGTTTGACCCCCTTTCGCCTTCTGAACTGCCTTAATTCTACGTGGCATTGATTCAACAAGGTGCTGAAAGCATTCTTTAGAAATGTTGGCCCATATTGATAGGATAGCATCTTGCAGTTGATGGAGATTTGTGGGATGCACATGCTGGAAGTAGCCATCAGAGGATGGTTACATGGTGGTCATAAAGGGATGGACATGGTCAGAAACAAGGCTCAGGTAGGCTGTGGCATTTAAACGCTGCTCAATTGGCACTAAGGGGCCTAAAGTGTGCCAAGAAAACATCCCCCACACCATTACACCACCACCACCAGCCTGCACAGTGGTAACAAGGCATGATGGATCCATGTTCTCATTCTGTTTACGCCAAATTCTGACTCTACCATCTGAATGTCTCAACAGAAATCGAGACTCATCAGACCAGGCAACATTTTTCCAATCTTCAACTGTCCAATTTTGGTGATCTCGTGCAAATTGTAGCCTCTTTTTCCTATTTGTAGTGGAGATGAGTGGTACCCGGTGGGGTCTTCTGCTGTTGTAGCCCCTCCGCCTCAAGGTTGTGCGTGTTGTGGCTTCACAAATGCTTTGCTGCATACCTCGGTTGTAACGAGTGGTTATTCCAGTAAAAGTTGCTCTTCTATCAGCTTGAATCAGTCGGCCCATTCTCCTCTGACCTCTAGCATCAACAAGGCATTTTCGCCCACAGGACTGCCGCATACTGGATGTTTTTCCCTTTTCACACCATTCTTTGTAAACCCTAGAAATGGTTGTGCGTGAAAATCCCAGTAACTGAGCAGATTGTGAAATACTCAGACCAGCCCGTCTGGCACCAACAACCATGCCACGCTCAAAATTGCTTACACCTTTCTTTCCCATTCTGACATTCAGTTTGGAGTTCAGGAGATTGTCTTGACCAGGACCACACTCCTAAATGCATTGAAGCAACTGTGATTGGTTGCTTAGATAATTGCATTAATGAGAAATTGAACAGGTGTTCCTAATAATCCTTTAGGTGAGTATGTCAACCATATGAAACCATAGGATCCCAATCAGATTTTTTTCAACAACACAAATGTTAAAGGGATAGTTCACTTTGAAAAAAAGTTTTAGCTTACCTCAAGGGCATCCAAGATGTAGGTGTCTTTGTTTCCGCAGTAGTTTCAATTTTGATATTTTTAGGTAAAACCGTTCTTGTCCGCCAGTCATATAATGCAGGTCTACGGTCACTTGAGTCCCCACCTCAAAGAGCATGCACAGAGAAGTCAAAATGAAACATGATTTAATGACTCATAATAAGTACACATTGATGGCTTAAGACACGCAACGAGCGGTTTGTGTGAGAAAACGAACAGTATTTATATAGTTTTTACCTCTTGTCACCACATCCGTGTCCAAGTATTTACTATTTACTTCTTCCATTCAGGGGAGGCAGACATCCAATTACGTTTCTTCTGTTTTGCATTTTTAATCCTCCTAAAAAAAAAAAGAAATCAAGGAAGTGTTTCTATAGGCACTGTACTTCCCATCTGTCTGGTATCTGGTATCCTGTTGCTTTAAAGCAGTGTTTCCTAAAGTATGGGTCGCAGACCCGTTTTTATTGGGTCGCTAATTGGCAGAGAACAAATGCATAACAATTCTATGATATGTAAATACATTTTCCTAAAACAAGAGTTTTTTTCTACGCTAGTCTAATCAGCCCAGATGCTGTGTGCGAGGCGGTTTATCCCCTCACCCCTCTTTTCTCACGACCCTGTACCTGACTTTATGCGCTCTCTGGTAGAGGCTGGGCTCTGAGGTAAAATCGCGATTGTTATTACTTCGGTTGCCTTGGCATGAATAATGCCGAAAAGAAAATACAAAGTAGAGTTTATAAATGTTGGCTTCACCAAAGCCATTCGTAATACTGAGGAGAGGCCTCAATGCGTTTTTTGTGGGGATGTGCTGAGTTTAAAAATGAATAAATTGGACAGACATCTCCAAACGAAACATCCTCAGCATCACGGCAAGTCAAAATAATTTTTCCTGGGCAAAGAAGAGACTTTCAGGAGACAGTGTTTTGACAGCGGAAATGTACGTCAGTCATTTAAATTGTTTTCTGTGTTTGTTAAACTTTATATACGTTAAAAGCCATTTCTCATGACTTGTGTATGCGATGTAGACAGAGTAGCCTGGGAATGAATGAAAGAATACAGACGGACTGCGAGCGTCAACTCCTCAACCATGTCATTGCGTCTATTTTCACCTTTCAACGTGCGTAACTCTGCTCAATACATGATACATACAAGGGCGTAGGTTTGGTCTCAGCTATTGTGGGGACATGTGGAGAGAAATATGTGCAGACAAAAATAATATGTAGTACCTGCCGTATGACTTTTAGATGGCAATGCTGTTTGTCAGATTCATGCATTTTGTAGCGCCCCTGGTAAGATATCTCTATATGGCGCAGTGGGTAGTCTGCTCGGGTGCGGAGCCACAGGGTGCGGGTTCAACTCACTCGCAGGACGATACAGTATCTTAATTTTGCCCAGATTAATTAGTGTAATATTTAGTAGGGAAATTTATTATTATTATTAATCATATGATTTATTATACTTGACTAACCAATAACGTCAAATTATTCACATAACAATTCATACTTTGTTGTGTTCTGTATCATAACTTTATACATGTAGGCTAGATGTTATGGCAATTCACGTTGTATTTTTTCATGTTTGGGTCCCAGGGAGACACCAAATTTCTCTTTTGGGTCTCAAGCTAAAAAAGTTTGGGAACCCCTGCTTTAAAGCAATTTAATTTCAGAGGGCGTGTCCTACTGAATAAGGAGGACCAGAGCCGTAGAACCACATATCTTAAGTTGTGTCTTAAGTCTACATGGTTCGATTGTATTGCTGATCTATATTCTGCCTCATGAATCTGGGCACAGCCCTCCTGTTCCTGTCTGTATTTATTGACCCTCTGTTTATCTCAATATATTGATGAACAATGCAGAATGTACTATTATAATTGCTACCGGTACATGGCACAGCCAAAAGAGCACTGGTTTAAAGTGGTTTAGACTGGGTATACAGTATATATAAGTACTTTGTGAGAACTGCATATTTAAACAATACAATTTAATTAATTGATTGATGAACTGGATATTCCCCACATTTCCACATTAAAATGGTCAGTAGATACATGTAATCTTGTCTAACATACAGGGTCAAAAATCGTAAATGGAAAATCATGGCAAAGACATCCGTCACACTCTGTCTTTTCAGGCCCCACACAACACTAACTATATGGTGGTAGTATTGTGGATGTTATTTCAATAACAAACATAGCATGCCGTCATGGGAAGAAAGGCCAAGGGTCAGACACCACTTCTCCCTCCATCAGTGTAAAGAAAGATGTGGTAATGTACACAAACAGACTGTTTCTGCAGGGATGAAAGGGAAGGAGGTGCTGGACGGGGACTGGGAGGGTTTTCCTTCCACACTAGCTCACAGCTCATTGGTTTGAAGTCAGACAGGTAGAGCAACAGTTTAACAGCCTTCATTCGACTCTCTTCCCTCCTGTCTGGTGTTTGTGCACACAGAGGCAGACATGGATTACAGGTTAGTTGTCATGTACATGGAGATTGGTTGCTTTGTGGTCTGTGTCAGTGGGTGGATCCTGGTCTGCTCCACTATGCCAATTGAGATGTGGACATGGTCCGAGGTAAACAGCATGGTACTGACCACTTCGCAGTACTTCTCCAACCTCTGGAAGGACTGCATTTCCGATTCAAGTGGAGTAATCGATTGCAAGCCAATACCGTCCCTGCTCGCACTGAACTGTAAGTAAACAAAATGTCATGAAAGTAGATTTCCTTAAAAAATATTGATTTCTATGAACATTTGGACTATATACACTAGAGAGACACAAACAAAATATTTGCAAATTGAGTTCCACTTCAAGCAACTTCAAATAAATACAGTCAGTTAGTACAATATATCAACATATTTTCATTTGGAACAAAAAGCAAATGATGAAATCATGAACAAAAAATGAAAAGATACCTTAAAAAGCTTAACTAGCAAGTAATAGAAATGCAGTTAACAGTAAACATTTTTGTGTATACAGTATATACTAAAGTTGTCTGTGTTAACTGCACAGATTCTCACAAAAGTGAGTACACCCCTCACATTTATGTAAATATTTGATGATATCAAAAATAATCCAAATTGGGCCCAATTAGCCAATTTCCCTCCCCGGTGTCATGTGACCCGTCATGTCAGGTGTGTTAAATTTGGTGTTATTGCTCTCATACTGGCCACTGGAAGTTCAACATGGCACCTCATGGCAGAGAACTCTCTGAGGATCTGAAAAAAAGAATTGTTGCTCTACATAAAGATGACCAAGGCTATAAGATGATTGCCAAGACCCTGAAACTGAGCTGCAGCACGGTGGCCAAGACCATACAGCGGTTTTACAGGACAGTTTCCACCTAGAACAGGCCTCGCCATGGTCGACCAAAGAAGTTGAGTACACTTGCTCAGCGTCATATCCAGAGGTTGTCTTTGGGAAATAGACGTATGAGTGCTGCCAGCATTTCTGCAGAGGTTGAATGGGTGGGGGGTCACCCTGTCAGCGCTCAGACCATACGCCGCACACTGCATCACATTTGTCTGCATGGCTGTCGTCCCAGAAGGAAGCCTCTTCTAAAGATGATGCACAAGAAAGCCTGCAAAGTTTGCTGGAGACAAGCAGACTAAGGACAAGGATTACTGGAACTATGTCCTGCGGTCTGATGAGACCAAGATAAACTCTTATCTTATTTGATTCAGATGGTGTCAAGCGTGTGTGGCGGCAACCAGGTGAGGCGTACAAAGACAAGTGTGTCTTGTCTACAGTCAAGCATGGTGGTGGGAGTGTCGTGGTCTGGGGCTGCATGAGTGCTGCCGGCACTGGGGAGCTGAAGTTCATTGAGGGAACCAACCATTAATGCCAACATGTACTGTGACATACTGAAGCAGAGCGTGATCCTCTGCCTTTTGGAGACTGGGCCACAGGGCAGTATTCTATCATGATAACGACTCCAAACACACCTCCAAGACGACCACAGCGTTGCTAAATAAGCTGAGGGTAAAGATGATGGACTGGCCAAGCATGTCTCCAGACCTAAAGCCTATTGAGCATCTGTGGGGCATCCTCAAACAGAAGGTGGAAGAGCGCAAGGTCTCTAAAATCCACCAGCTCCGTGATGTCGTCATGGAGGAGTGGAAGAGGACTCCTGTGGCAACCTGGGAAGCTCTGGTGAACTCCAAGCCCAACAGTGCTGGACAATAATGGTGGCCACACAAAATATTGACACCTAATTTGGACATTTTAACTGTACACTTTGTTTGTGTTTTTGTTTGTGTGTTGTGTTGCGTTATTTTGAGGGGACATCAAATGTACACTGTTATACAAGCTGTACACTCACTACTTTACATTGTAGCAATGTGTCATTTCTTCAGTGTTGTCACATGAAAAGAAGATATGATTAAATATTTACAAAACTGTATGAGGTGCACTCACTTTTGTGAGAAACTGTATATATATAAATATATGCACATGTATATACAGTAAATATCTACAGGACATTTGATGTCAATATATGTTTTAACCTAAGCACATTCCATGCTTTAGTGGTCCTTATGATGCTGCTCTGGTATAAAAGTATATACCAGAATGTGCCAGAGGGAACAAACTCTTTAAGTTTCTACCTTAATTTATCTAACAGGTGCACAGGTCGCCACAGGGAGTCATTAAAGCACAATTACAAAAGGAAAACATTTTCGATTACTAACACGACGTGTGAAATGGTCTGAAAATGTACTTTGCTGTAAAAAAAAGTATCTAGTAGTGCATCACTCAGAAACGAGGTGTAATGTAGAAGTGAGTGACAACGTTAGTTCCTTAACTATGGTTTTGTTGATTTGGGACAGGGGACATTCATATGTGCCGGGCTTTGATCATCACATCAATCATCACGGGCTTCTTTGGATCCGTTCTAGTCCTGGTCGGAATGAAGTGCACTAAGATAGGAGGATCTGAGGTTGCGAACGCAAGAGTGACTTTTGCTGGAGGAATGAACTACCTTTTTTCTGGTAGACATTTCATTTATGTTGGTCTAGTAGTTGTGATTGTTTGATGGAAGTTGGTGTCTAACTGTGTACATTTGTTTTGTTCCAGGGTTGTGTTCCATTATTGCATTTTCATATTACGGGAATAAAATAAGAGTGGAATTTCAGGATCCGAATTTCCGGGCACGAAGGTGAGTGAACTTCTACCAATGGTTTTACACGAATTCAGTAGTACAACTTAAATGTCACTTTTGTTTTGGGATTCAGTAGATATGGTATAAAAATATTGAAACAAATGATGGTCTTATTAGGTCAAGTTGTTTACTGTGGTAATGTATAGCATGTCATTTCACTCAGTTTATTGATAATTGCTGATTGTATTCAAATAGGTTTGAAATCGGAGTTGGTGTATTCATTGGCTGGGGAGGCTCCAGCCTACTGATTGTGGGAGGGCTCATTTACAGTATATTTGCGTGGAAAGAAGGATGTCAATCAAGGTGTGTAATTTAAACTTTTTTACATTAAAAAATAAATAGATTTAAATTACTGCGTGTAGTAAGCGCATCTGACCATGGTTAAATTTAACCTCCACAGGTCAAAGAACAAACGTATGCCTGTCTACAATTTCCCAGAATCCTACATGGCACCTCCAGCTAAACAGACATACACACCGTTGCCAACATCACTCACAGATGGTAGAGACAGCAGGGGGAGCACACCCAGCAGATCCAGCAGTGAGACTAGAAGCAATAGGAGGAGCAGCAAGCCAATCAAAAGTTTCAATGCTTATGTGTGATCAATCAGAAAAGCGTACCGTTCGATTACATTTCATTCAAACTGCTGTGTATAGCCTGGAACTCTGCAGGAAACTGTGAAGTTAAGAGGTTAATAAATTGGCATATTCAATTACCAGCAACTTGTTTATTTAGACAACTCAGGACTTCAACATTTTCCACCATTGTTTGCATTGTAGAGCACGCCCTACCCTGAAATGTATTTGACTTATTATTAATGAAATCCCCAACACACACTTGCAGAAATGACAATCATTACCCGATTTATAGAAATAAAAATAAACACCACCCTATAGTCTAGCGTTAAACATTAACTATGCCGCCAGATGAGTAGAGGCTGGGAAGCCCTATGGGTGATACAAATTGGTAGGCGTTTCCCTTGGATTTCATAGAATGCCATTTATAATTTAATAAGCATTTACAATTCTAAAAATCCTTATATTTGTATAGCATATAAAGATTAAACAAATAATGTAGATCTTGTCTAAACAAAAGATCAAAATATCAGTAGTTTTTTATGTGTAATTTTCTAATCCTTTGTTTTTCTTTCTGTTGTTGTTTACTTATATGAAAGCATTTTGGCTTGTACTGTTTTTATATTGTAAGATCATTGTTGTTAATAATAATAATTACAAAATTAGAGCTGCGAGCAGCATTGACGGACTTCGCCACTGTGTGACATTAGGCCACAGTCATGACAAATTGGAGGCTTTGCCTAACATGTGCTATTTCTGTACTTCCTAACACTGCTGCCAAATGTCACAACTCAACAGGGAACAGCCTGTAGAATTCTTGATATGCATTTTGGGCCAATAGCTTTTGGACCAGATAGCATTTTCTGCACAAGAGCTGATATCCATCATCATTGGTCTATTTAATTGAGGTACCCCAAATGCTAAACACAAGTGTTGACAAGATTCACTCTCAAAACCTGTGACTGCAATAAGCCATTAACTTTGCAACCTTGAAACCGTGTCCCCATTTATATTTAGTGAACTCTATTATTAAAATTACTATTGACTGTATAGCTCAGACTGTAGCTTCTGTCAAACTAACTTTAGCAAAGCAGTTAAAGTCAGTGTCAAAAAGCTAGTTGTTAAAAATTATAATGTAATCTTTCAAGTGACTTTATTAATAAAACATTGTGATGAGTAAGTGGACAACTTTCTTGCCTCAGATGATTGACCTTGTTTCCTCCAGATCCAGTTTTTTGACTGTGGTATAATGTGATTATGTGCCACAAGAAATTGTGATTTTGCTCAGTGACATCTGAGTGGAGAAAACAACACTTTGCACCCATAATGGCACAATCAAATAAATCGTATGTTGTCGTATGTGAGTTTTCAGATATAAAATATGTGATTGAACAGCTGAGTCATCAAATCTTCACAACCAGTGTTTCGAAATTAGAACGCTCTGACTGGAAAGGGTTAAACGGGTCAAACTTTATAACAACGTCTGCATTCTCTTCCCCATTACTGGCAAGCACTGAAATAAATTATTTCATATTTTGAACTATTTCTGACTGAAGTTGACTACTTAAAAAACGTGCTTCTCCAAAACCACTTGCCTGATCGGTACCGGCTATAGCACATATCATTTCTGTAGCCAAGTCTCTAAACAAAAGTCTTGACAAGATTCCATCTAAAACAGTATGGGCGATATGAGCCATTGAGCTTGCTTAAAAAAAGAATCTGGTCCAAAGTCGGCTCGGCAAAACTGAACCATGCATTTCAACTTTGCTAGATCCATGTCTCTCAGCATGTGTGAAGGATTTCAACACCCACATGTTGAAATGAGCCAAATGGATCAAGAAATATGGACTGTTATAAACACTAGTATTTTCTAGCGCCCTGTGTGAGCGCCCCGGGTTGAGCTGAAAGTGCCTGAATATGTTCTTTCTTGAGATGGTTTTGAACATGTGTACATATTGCATATTGCGCAATGCATATATTGCATTTATGTATCAGGCCACGCCCACACTAATGTTTACTGGTCAGTGAAGTGTCTGCTGGTGAAGATCTCTGGTGAAGATCTCTAGCTCAACATCGTCTCCATGTGGTCAACGGAAAAATGCTTGCACGCGATATACAGTATGTCAAGTCAAAGTTCTGAATGCGTGGGAAAAGTTGTATTGTAAACAATTAACAGTGTTGAATTAATATTCTTGTATGTACAAAATCATGACCACTTAAAGGTTTATAGGTCAATTATAGACACAATTTTTTTGACATACTGGTTTGGATTATGCACTTTTACAGACCTTGGTCTATAGATGCTAAACATTGAAGTTCAGAATCAGAATTAGCTTGATCGCCAAGTAAGTGTACAACAAACCAGGAATTTGTTTTGACTCGTTACAGCAGCAATGAACACAAGTAATAAACAAATGTGAAAAATAGACTACAACAATTCCACAATTACTGTGGCAGATGCCTTGGTCCTGATAGACCCCAACCTTATGCGAGACGGGAAACCTCTGAATAGTCCACCAGGACCAGAGGGATCAGCCCCAATCTCTGCCGCTCGCCTCAGCTTCTTTGAGGTGTGCAGGTCACATAAAGATGGCAGACCGCAGCCAATGATCCGCTCCGCAAAGCGGATGATGCGCTGCAGCCTGGCCATTTTTTTATCATTTCAAGTGTTTTTCACAGAATCCAGTTGATGAGTCCCATTGGCAAAAATGTACCTTGTGAAGAGAATCAAGAATCTAGGATACAAAATTGGCCACTTTGGAGGCTTAACACAGCGCCACCATGTGTTCGATTGGCATGCCAGTAGACAAGAAGCCTCGGCTAAAACAACAATAGGGTTTCAGCACCTTGGCTTGCTGAAGCCCTAAAAAATGTATGATGAATAATACATCAGAAATGCCCTTGTTGATCAATGTGCGGTCCGGTTTTCTGTGAATAAAAAGCTTGTTGTTAATATCTAGGATGCCTTTTGGTGAAGGGGAACATACATATGTGATTATCATAATCATATCGACTATTGTAGTAAAATAGATGGTGGTATTAGGGCAGAGAAAAAAATAATTATTCTATCCTTTCAATCTATTTTCCATAAAAAAATGTGTAAATGTTGTGTAAAATAAAATTATTTAGACACACAATACAGTAATAAAACCACTTTAGACTACATACGAGCAAGTAACGCTTCACATTAATACACGTGTGAATAAACAGCATCAGGCCCCTCATTTAATGACACGCACCTATATAGAGACTCTCCTACTGATGACGTGGCTCCACTCTCCTGAACGAAAAGTACGGGGCGGGGTTTCCTAACGATTGGACCAATCAGAGCGACCCACGACCAGAGTGGGCTTGTTTACGTGTGGTTGGACTCTTATGTAGTTATGGGAATGTCATGTAGTCTGTGAGTTTCATATTGATATATCGCACCAGATAGTATTTACTTTATGTCTAAAAACTATTGCTAAGCAGTTAACTGTAAATAATTATGGTTTCTGTAACCCTAGTTGCGCACAAAATCTTAAGTTATGCTCCATTTTTCCTTGTTTTGATTGACCTACAGTATGATGGTAAGTACTAGTAGTTACACTCATCTATCTAATAGACTTTATACAGTTTTTGTCGGATATATAACGTGGCCAGCTTCTTAATGTACAACATAGTAGCACGCTAGTTACGTACGTAGGTTTAAATATATAGTTTTATAGGAGATCGTTCGCTTGCTTTAGCTGCTAACAAACACAAGCATTTGGTTGATCCATTAGTTCATGGATGACATGTACTTGGTTTCAGGAGTTACTTGTAGCCAGGATGGAGGTGTTGAGAATCATCTGGAGATGGGGAAGAAGCTCCTAGCTGCTGGGCAACTGGCAGATGCTCTTTCCCACTTCCATTCTGCTATTGGTCAGTGTTAATATTTATAATATATTATTATTATTGGCTGATGAATTTACTACGCACTGCAGTATTATATAGCCATTAACTACAATTACAGACATAAAATATGTTTAAGTACTTTCACTATATACATGCTTTATACATAGTATATATGTTTTGTTTTGCCATTGCTTTTTGAACATGCACAGATGGAGATCCAAAGAACTACATGGCCTTCTACAGAAGAGCTACAGTATACCTAGCAATGGGAAAATCTAAATCTGCTCTTCCTGATCTGAGCAAAGTCATTGAACTCAAACCGGACTTCACTTCGGTGAGTCAACCATTTGCTCAGTGAGAAAATGAATCGAAATAATATTTTTTGCCACTAGCCAGGTTTCTATCCATTTGTTTTGACTGCAGATGACCCCACACTGGTCTGAGAACCATCGTTCTATTCCACAGCTCATAAATACACGGATGTATCAGGCGAATGATGTTAATCATCTCCTAACAACTGCACGCGTCAAGGTCTGGACAGATTAGATGGTAAGCCAATCAGTTCTGGGAGTCAACGTGTTACAATGATGCACAAGAAATGGCCAGGACACAACTGTGACACGGGACAAATTGTTATGGCCAGAATGTTTGCTTCCAGTCAGCACTTGTGAGTACCTGCTGATAGCGGTCTGAGGGACCAACAACAAACAACAGGATGTTTGGGCCAAAGTTTGTTGATGTTCAAAAGGGAACGAAGACTATCCCCCCCTGGTCCGAACTGACAGAAGGTCTACCGTGGCAACAAGTTACAGAACATCTGAACGACTGTTAAAGGAGGAATGTATTACAACACACAGTTCATCGCACTCTGCTCTGTATGGGGCTGTGTAGCCACGGACGTTAACAGTCCCTCGTCAAAAGCACTTATAATGGGCCCTCAAGGATCAGAACGGGTCCTCTGGAGCATATAGACGGCGTACGTGTGATGCCACCAGGAGGCGCCGTGGGAATATGACAAGCCGGTGGAGGGAGTGTGATGCTCTAGGAAATGTTCTGCTGGGGAACCGCGGGTCTGGGCTTTGATGTGGACGTCATTTTGATTGGTGTCACCTACCTAAACATCATTGCAGGCCAGGTACACCCCTACATGGCAATGGTATTCCCTGCTGCCAGGGGCCTCTTACAACAGGATAATGCGTCCTACCACACTGCACACAGAGTTAAATATGTCGCCCTGGCCTCCAAATCCCATAGATCTGAATCCAGTTGAGCATCTGTGGGATGTGCTGGACCCACAAGTCCAATCCACAGCGGCTCCACCTCACAACTTACAGGACTTGAAGGATCTGCTGCTAATGTCTTTGTCGGCACTGTATTGGCGGCACGCAGAGGACCAACAGCATATTCATCATGTTTTGGGTCACCAGTGTATCGCACCAGTTAAACTACATGAGCCGGTTATTTATTTTGTGTAATATCAGCTACAATCGGTATGTCCCCAGAATGAGACCCTTAAAATGTGTAGAGATGTATTCTTCTAAACTTTATGTATTGCAATGTCGCAGATGAAAATAACATTGTTTCAAAACATAGTTTCCACTGCTGTTTGTTAGCTTTATAACTGTACTGAGCAATGTAGGACTAGCAATTCCGTCACTCATGCAATTCAGATTTTTGATGATCTTTACTCCCTGTAAACATTTAGCATGATCTTTGTTCAGACTGACATGTAAAACAAACTACTGTTTTTTGTTGTTGTTGTCGCTAAATCTTATCACTCGTACAACAGGCAAGACTTCAGAGAGGCAACCTCCTTCTGAAGCAGGGCAGACTAGATGAAGCAGAAAGCGATTACAAGAAAGTGGTAAGTCATGACAACATACAGTAAAGCCTGTTTTATGCTTCTGCGTCGAATCGACGGCGCACTGTCGCAGACCCCTCTGCGTCGACGCGAACCCCTCTCCGACCCCTACGCCGTAGCTGGACATGCACCTCCAAAAAATTGTAACTACACGTCGAGGCGACGCAGACCACAAGGGCTGTGATTGGTCAGATTATACATCTGGCGGTGAAATGCAACGCAACCCGACGCAGAACCATAAAACGGCCACGACGCCGTAGGAGTGACGGCGTAGCTACGCCGTGGAGTTGACGCAGAAGCATAATGAGGCCTTAACCCTTTCAATGGAAGTTGATCAATAGCAGAGTTACAGTGTAGCGGCCAGTAGGTGTCAGTATTGTCTCAGTCTATATGCAACGTATGCACTCGCTCAGGTGTCGATATTTGCTTTGTTGTTTTCCCCAATTATACATAACCAAAGACTAAGATTGAACAACAGATAGTTCAACCAGAATAATGATGATTGTCTATTGCAATTAGAAAAAGACAAATTTACCTTGGACATGTGAAAGTCAAACTCAATGAGGAAGGCAATGTAAAAACAAGCTTAATGTGATGGCTAGTCAGCTTGCGTTCTTCCCAACAGAGACAGTTTTCAGGTGCCCTAATGATGAAGAGTGAAAATTACTGATAGATCTCATAACACGCTTGAAGATATAATTGCCCTTGCGGTTGAACTTTTCATTATTTGACTGCAGTAAGAGGCTGGGTATTCTCAGGTGGGCGGGTTTTACCCAGAAGAACATGCAGTTCTCCACCAATAGCATTTGACTGGCAGACACTTGTGTCAGCACAGGTATTGTCCTGGGTCTGCAGCCCTCAGGGCCATGTCGGACAGGCTTTCTCCTGGCCTATTACACAGCCCGCTTAGGTACAGGAAAGGGGCAGTAATAAGTGAGCAAGGTAATGTCCTTCATTAGAATGTATAATAGAAGGTCTGAGCTCCTGTGTTTTGGGCTTCAAATAGTGTTCAATGAGACCCTCTAGGTGACTTACACGGTAGAACGGAGGACGGCGGAAATACTGGTTCCGAAAATGCTACTAATGGTGGATTTAGGAGACCGCTCACAGTGTGGAAGGAGTCCTTATTGAAGTCCACTGTCATGTTCCTGCTGTTGGCCGAGGACCCGGCATGCATTTGGACCCGTACGGTTTTATGTGTGCTACATTTTGCCGGTACGACGTTCAACGACGCCGCTGCATCAGCAGTTTGTTCCACCAGCATGATGTAATGCGGCACATTTATTCACCACTCCCCTCCCAAAGCTGAGCTTGCAGGAAACCCTAATAGAATAGCCAAGTATATTTGTAAAGGATGTCCCATTAAGTAAGATTGCCTCCGCTGGGATGACCGCGAGGACGGGGATGATTGCTGTGTATGGATGATTACTGTGTAATGGGTTCAGGGATCAGGATTGGATGTTGGGTAGGAAGGACAGGCGACGCTTTTATGAGTTACCGTTATTACAAGTATATTAGCATATTCTTGGAACGAGCACGTTCCTCTCTGTCCGGTAAAATAAATGGGGTTCTGTGCTTCTGTACTGTTCTGTGGTCTCATAAGTATTTTTTCGTCTCGCAGCTCAAGTCAAACCCTAGTGACACAGAGGAGACTGAAGCCCAGCGTCAGCTCAGGAAATCGGATGAGATCCAGAGGATGGTGACTCAGGCGCGGGCTCACTTCGACGTCGGGGATTACGTCACCGCTGCAGCCCATTTGGACCTGATTATTGAAGTGAGTTGGGCTCCTCACGTCAGAGATACGTTTAGCACGTCCTGCTAGTAGACCAGGACCTGCAGACGGTGCTTGTCACCATCTCAGGTTGTTAGTGACCATAGCAGAACGCGGTTTCCGCCTGTACTCAGCCGCTCTTGTCCTCGGCAGACCAGCGTCTGGGACGTGACCTCCAGGGAGCTACGAGCGGAGTGCTTCATCCAGATGGGTGAGATGGGCAAGGCCATCAGCGACCTAAAGGCCGCCTCTAAACTGAAAAGTGACAACACCAAGGCCTTCTATCAACTCAGCACCATCTACTACGCCTTAGGAGACCACGAAATGTCCCTCACGTAAGTCTCTCTGGGAACATCAGACTGAGACACCTGGATTGTTTAGACGAGGCTCCAAACGTAGTAGTTAATTGAATATAACTGACTGGCTCAGACGGTTCTGTTTTCTTCCTCTGTTTCCTTCCTCCATTTTCCCAGTGAGGTTCGGGAGTGTCTGAAGCTGGATCCAGATCACAAGCAGTGTTACAGTCACTACAAACAGGTGAAGAAGCTCAACAAACAGATCCAGTCTGCAGAGGAACTGATCCAGCAGCAGAGGTCTTTACTACAGTAATAACATACACTGAACAAAACCATTAACTCAACGCATGTGAAATCTGGGTCCCACACGTTTCATGAGCTAAAATAAGACATCCCAAATGATGTTCCGTTTCGCACACAACGCTTACTTCTCTCAAATGTTGTGCACGTTGCTTTACATTCCTGTTCATGAGCAGTAATCTTTGCCCGCTATGCGCTGAAGCTCTGTACAGTCGTTGCTGTAGTGGCCAGTAGGGTTTCTATTCTGGTTCAGTGTGCGTTGGATCCCAGAGAACACATCTACTGATACAAGACACATGTGCACTATACACTGGTGAGCCAAAACATTATGTCCGGTGAAGGTGATGCAAACAACTGCACACATCACGGTCTGGGAAATTTGATGATAAACAAACAATCGTTCGACGTGTTGGATGCATGAAAAAAAAAGTGCAGGAGTAAACCTGAGTGACTTTGACATGGGTCAAATTGTTCTGGCCAGACGACTGGGTCAGAGAATCTCTGAAACAACATGAACTGAGTCAAGGTGGCCTAGTGGTTAGGGAGTAGGCCTTGGGTCTGGAAGGTCCCTGGTTCTAATCCCCCCACCATTAAGGTCGTCCTGTCCTTGAGCAAGACAGTTAACCTTAAAATTCTCCCCGGGCGCCGTTGACGTGGAAGTTGAATCAGGTAACTAATTAGGCCTGCCCCCTGCACCTCAGGGTTGGGTAAAATGCAGAGGACACATTTCAGTTGAATGCATTCAGTTGTACAACTGACAATATTGGTCTATTCTAATCTATTCTAATCTGCCTATGATGGGGTAAACCACAAGCAGGCGCACGTGCTACCAAGCCATCCAGAAGGTCTACTTTGGCAGAAGTCACAGAAATATGTACGTTTTCGGAGGAAACGCATTGCACCCTATTGCATATTGGCATATTGGCCTGCGTAGCCGCAACCAGTTAGAGTGCCCATAATGATACCTTGTCTGTCATCGAAAGTTATCGTAAAGGATACTCAGAGTCCCGGCAATCATGTGGATGCTGATTTGATGTACCTCCTACCCAGACATCGTTGCTGTTTATGACAACGGCATTCCCTGATGGCAGTGGCCTCTTTCAAGAGAATAATGCGCTCTGTCAGACAGCACACCATGTTTGGGAATGGTTTCATCTGTGGTATGGGCTGGACTAACAAGCTTGTTCCATGGCGGCTTTAACTCGCAACTTAGAGGTCAATCTGCTAGACCCCAGGACACCTTTGGCAGGTCGTCGCTGTTTTTGCGGCACGTGGGGGGGCCAACAGCACATTAGGATATAGTGTTTTGGTTCATCAGTGTATATTCTGAAAATCATTTGTCTTCACATGCAGACACTGCCTCTATTTCACTGCATTTGTCTTCACATGCAGACACTGCCTCTATTTCACTGCATTTGTCATCACATGCAGACACTGCCTCTATTTCACTGCATTTGTCATCACATGCAGACACTGCCTCTATTTCACTGCATTTGTCGTAACATGCAGACACTGCCTCTATTTCACTGCATTTGTCGTAACATGCAGACCCTGCCTCACTTTCACTGAATTTGTCTTCACATGCAGACACTGCCTCTATTTCACTGCATTCGTCTTCACATGCAGACACTGCCTCTGTTTCACTGCATTTGTCTTCACATGCAGACACTGTCTCTGTTTCACTGCATTTGTCTTCACATGCAGACACTGTCTCTGTTTCACTGCATTTGTCTTCACATGCAGACACTGCCTCTATTTCACTGCATTTGTCTTCACATGTAGACACTGCCTCTATTTCACTGCATTTGTCTTCACATGCAGACACTGTCTCTGTTTCACTGCATTTGTCTTCACATGCAGACACTGTCTCTGTTTCACTGCATTTGTCTTCACATGCAGACACTGTCTCTGTTTCACTGCATTTGTCTTCACATGCAGACACTGCCTCTGTTTCACTGCATTTGTCTTCACATGCAGACACTGTCTCTGTTTCACTGCATTTGTCTTCACATGCAGACACTGTCTCTGTTTCACTGCATTTGTCTTCACATGCAGACACTGCCTCTATTTCACTGCATTCGTCTTCACATGCAGACACTGCCTCTATTTCACTGCATTTGTCGTAACATGCAGACCCTGCCTCACTTTCACTGAATTTGTCTTCACATGCAGACACTGCCTCTATTTCACTGCATTCGTCTTCACATGCAGACACTGCCTCTGTTTCACTGCATTTGTCTTCACATGCAGACACTGTCTCTGTTTCACTGCATTTGTCTTCACATGCAGACACTGTCTCTGTTTCACTGCATTTGTCTTCACATGCAGACACTGCCTCTATTTCACTGCATTTGTCTTCACATGCAGACACTGCCTCTATTTCACTGCATTTGTCTTCACATGCAGACACTGCCTCTATTTCACTGCATTTGTCTTCACATGCAGACACTGCCTCTATTTCACTGCATTTGTCTTCACATGCAGACACTGCCTCTATTTCACTGCATTTGTCTTCACATGCAGACACTGCCTCTATTTCACTGCATTTGTCTTCACATGCAGACACTGCCTCTATTTCACTGCATTTGTCTTCACATGCAGACACTGCCTTTCTTATAATGAAATTAAAACGAGAAATTTGATTCATCTTTCTGTCTCTTCTCTTTCTCTCTCAATGGATCTTAAATAACATTTGGTTTCATCAGCTACTAGAAACGCAGGTCACATATCAGATCACATATCAGATCACATATCGGGATATTCATGTGTAGGACCTTTATTTAATGACACAAGTGGACGAGAACTTTCCCGCAATGCACGACATTCAGATGTGTTATTTACATCATTAAAAAAGGCATTGTTTGCAATATCCCCTTTGACATTTCCCCCAAACCCATGTCTAGGTATGGAGACGCGTTGAGTAAATACGAGTCTGTGATGAAGACTGAGCCAAATGTACCCAAGTATTCTCAACATGCCAAGGAACGCATCTGCCACTGTCTAGCACAGGTACAAATATCAACTGCCTGTCATCTTCAACCACCATTAACAGCTTGTTCATTACAAGGAAATAGGAGCGTATATAATCACCTCATGTGTTGGTGAGCTCGTCGTATTATAGTCTGCTGTGCGTGTAGTCTATAACCTGTGTTGGTGTGAGGCATTATTTATTCAGATTTGTCTTAATGTGCGTCCCTCTGGCTGTTTTCAGGAGCAGCAGGATATGAACAGAGCCATCGCCGTGTGCAGTGAGGTCCTCGCGTCTGACCCTCACAACGTGAACGCGTTGAAGGACCGAGCCGAGGCCTACCTCCTGGACGAACAGTACGACGAAGGTAATATCCGGCATTTAATAATTGAATGGATTCATATAGAGCTTCAACAGAGCTTAAAGCGCCTTTACATAGTAAAAGAGGAATTGACACGCGCGGTTGATCCGTTCAGCATGGCAATGAATGCCGTCCGGGGTTGCTGCGCTTTTGACAGACGTTTCAGGTGTCTGAAGCCGGATATTGTGCAGGATGAATGAAGAGGGCACTGATATACCACGAAGTGTCACAGACCAGCCTTCATGCATAGGTCTTATTGAAAATTGGAATAAATAGATTCGATGTTTCTTTCTACTCAAAAAAGCAGCTTTCGGGCAGCTCGAAGCAATCTAATTTTAACATTAATGCAGAGGGAGCTGTTTCCCCTCTGGTCTGGACCCTGTAGGCACAGCCCGGAATGATCTACAGCTGTGCTGTTTCTTAGGCTGGAGTTAAGCACAGCCACTCGTTAATCAAGCCACTAGCAAAATGCAGTGGGACCGGTGCCAACTGCCAAGTCCTAACACATAACATTTGCACACACACACACACACACACACAGCGGTACCATCTGTGCAGGCCCAAATTAAAAGGACCTTAAACCTTTGCCAAGTCACTGGTTGCCTTACCTATGGTGGACTGCACCGATGGTACACGAGCAGCTATATGGTATCCAAACCGTACTTCTAAAAACACCAACAGTCCTCACAGCAGAGACTCAAAATACAAACCGTTGAATGTCAAGTGCGTTATTAAAGGAAACGGCTCGTTTTACCATAATACATTATAGTTGTATTTACGAAAGAAGGAAAGCGTGAAGGTAATTGTTTGGTGACAATCAGCAGATAAGACGGCTCCCCACCAGCCTCAGAGAGGACGCCGCTGTGTGTTTGCGAGTGCCTGTCTGCGGCGTGTGAATAGCGCCGGGTGTGTGTGTGTGTGTGTGTGGCTGGCTCCGATGCTCCTTTAAACGCCACGGGCGCCCGCGGCCACATCAGAAGCACACGGCCACACCGGCGCTCCGTCTTCTACCCGTCCGCTTAGCAACCGCAGGGGGATGTTGGCGGAGCGGCAGAGGGAGACTACATGTTCATTAGGGCGCTTTATCTGCGTGAACACAGGGAGCTGCGGGTGGGTGTACGGGCAGGCGGGTGGATTGGACGTGCGCATCAGAGAGTCGGCAGGTCAGTCACGTGGGCTTTTAAACTGTCAAGCCCCACAGGGCCAGTAAACATCCCCGTACCTCCCCGGTCAGCATGAACACCCGTCCGCCAGACACAACACACCTCAGTACGCTTCGTGGAGCAGTGCTAGACCCATTCACCCCACCCCACACACACCACACATATATACACAGACACACACACACACACACACACACATATACACAGACACCAACACATATACACACACATATACACAGACACACACCACTCTTTATAATCTCCACAGGCAGCTTAAATCGATGCACACTGAACTAAAGATGATTGGGTTTACGCCGTGCCCTGACAGCATATTACACAGCCCGGGATGACCATCAGAAGTACACTTCCAATTAACAGTTTTGGTAGATAGAGTCAATGCGGATGGGGGCGATATGCTTCCAGTGATACCAGATCCTGTTTATCGTCTGTTGTTCTTTATTGTACTGCAAAACAATCTGCTAGTGGTGTTGTACAGATGAAAAGCAGTTCATATATTAGCCTAATTCTCACCGCCTGTGGGTCTGGTTTTCAGTGGCTTGGGTAAATGATGCGTCTGGCTATCTGGCTTTCACAGGATTCCACTTTCTGGCCAACAGGGGTTCTACAGTAATCGTCTGATATCACAATTGGCCCAAGGGGAGACGCTGCGTTGTTTGGGTTTAACTGGGTTTGTGAGGAATACACACAGGTGCTGTGTTCTAACTTATAATTGGGTGTTTACTCTACACGCAGCTATCAAGGACTTCGAGACGGCTCGGGATCACAGTGAAAATGACCGTCAGATCAAGGAAGGGCTGGAGAAAGCTCAGCGCCTCCTCAAACAGTCCCAGAAGAGGGACTACTACAAGATTCTTGGGGTTAAAAGGTAGGTCTAACACGAAACGGATGTGCTGTTCATGAAATGGATGCGGGTTCTATTCAGTGTTGTTGTTTGACCTGGTCATAGGAACGCACAGAAGAAGGAGATCGTAAAGGCTTACCGGAAAATGGCACTTCAGTGGCACCCGGACAACTTCCAGGACCCTGAAGAGAAGAAGAAGGCAGAGAATAAGTTCATTGATATTGCCCGGGCCAAGGAAGTTCTCACTGACCCCGGTAAATATCCCCTAACTCTCAAAACCTGTCTGGCAAATGTCTGTGACAGTCTTATTTTCAATGGCTTTTCATTCACGTTAAAACGAGAGGTTGAAAATGTTAAGAATTTGTTTTAAAGACCCATGTAGAAATATGAATCTTTCAACAAGCCAATATCTTCACAACTTACCAACCCGAACCCAGGTGGATAATCAAACAATAGCTGTTCAATTTGAGTTGTGGTGATTTATCAGTTCCTCGTGCTGTTTGGGAGAACTCTGGGCTGTCTGTTCAATGCAAGAAATAGTCTGTCTGAACACTCTTTCCTCACCCTCTGAAAACTCATGAGAAACCATCCATCTTTGAAATGCTCACCCCTGCGTACACGTCTTGTCACACGCTTGCCAACCAAGGCGTTGTCCTTCGCAGTTTCGAAATGCCTTTCCACTAATGTTTTCCCGTGTGCTTGTGCAGAAATGAGGCAGAAGTTCGACCACGGCGAGGATCCAATGGACCCAGAGAGCCAGCAGGGTGGTCATCACCAGAACTTCCAGGGGGGTTTTAACCCGTTTGGCTCCGGTCCGTTCAGCTTTAAATTTAACTTCCAGTGAGCCGGGGAGAGGATTCCTCCTCGTGGCTTGAGCTTTACCACCCTCTTTCGGGCGGACCACAATATCACCTCAAGGTGACAACTTGAACAGATTAAAGATGTTCCCCCGTTGTTTAATGATACATGTTCGTATTTGATTGAAGAAAATGTTCTGCCTGAGAAAACTCGTAGACGTTTGTAACTCATGCTTTCTTGAGGGATCTCACAAATGAGAGTTCTGGTCGAAATTCCAAAGCAACACACTGCCTTTCTATGGTACACACAATGAACATTGTGTCATCTATTCCAAAACCTGAATGTGTACATAGATACAGTGCTATTTTTATATGAGTGATCAGTCACTCACGATTGTAAATAAAGATTGTATTTATGTTAATGCAACGGCATAGTTCTCCATTTTGCATTTGAAATGCTGCTTAATAATTTTAAACTCTTTAATATGAAAGTTTTTTTTAACTGTCAAAGTGTAGCCTACCGCTTGATTTCGAAGAATGTCTTACATCTGTGCATTCCGAAAACATGACTTGAAACACGCTCCTCGCATTATGTTAGAAAAATTATTAACTAACCTGGGATTAAGTCAAACGATTTGGGCATTTAATACAGATTCTGTTATTTTTTTCAGTAGCTAGCTCATTTGGGCATGTCATGTGAACTCAGTACATCCCATTTGGCAACTTTAAATGCCCTATTCTATTAAGCCAGTTTGGATTTGACCATTCACTAAAACAAGTGTGTTAAGATCTGCTCAAAGGGTTAAAGGCAACTTCTGATTGAGTTGACAGGTAGCATTTAATTTAAATTTGAACAGGTGTTCACATTTTGTTATTTAAAAAGTTATGTATTTACATTTTTTTTAATGTTATCTTTAATGTAATTAGCAGAAAGTCACGTTGTGACAATGACCTTGAGCAAGAGACCAAGAAATTCACTTTGAGGAAACCTCCCCAATTCCCTGAAAGTGCTGGTTAATTTGCAATTGAGTTTCCCAAACATTCATCAACTAGGTAAACACTTGACTGGTGCTCAGCTTGGTGCTACAGAAGAGTGTCTTAAACAGCTATTTATAAAAACACTTGAAGCTAAACTAGTCAGTCATAACTGTCAGAATAAAAGTGTTATTTCCAGTTTCCTGTTGGGTTCAATTCTAAGAAACCTGATCACGAACTACAATGTCTCACTCACCCAAGGGTATTTCATGTACAGAACCTATTCAGCCATAAAACAATATTTCCTGGAATTGGGTTAGGAAATTATCATAGCGTTCCCATAGAAATGTCCATCAACTTGGAATGTCAAAGAGACATTGGCGTTTCAACCCGAAGTAAGTCAGGGTGAATACCAAAACAACATTAGTATATGGAGCTAAATAGGGATGGCAGAGGCATACATTGTTTAGGTTATATGTTGACCGGTACAAACATTTGCAGTATGTGTATGCAAAACCACTAGTCATGTGGCCCATCATAGTCTACATGAGACTTAACATGATAGATGTGGGGCAAATGTTTAAATAACAAATGTCATATAAGTAAAAGCACAGTAACTGATATGTTATTGTATTATTATTGTAGTTCAGAATGACTGCAGTAAAAACAACTGTTCTCATCTTCTTTTAGTTGATTATTTTGTCCGTTGACAGTTTTAAACAGGATCACATTGTCTAGTCTACATCTACAAATCTGGGCACCATCAGAATGTGGAAGAGATTAGGGCACAAGTCAGCACCAATAATGACACCAGTAATAAATGAATGTGCCACTTGGAAAATGCACCTATTGTAATAGGATGAGTTGTGATAATCATTTACTCTGGCTGTATGAAATATCGGAATAATATGTGGTCACCGTGTCACCAGTGTAATATTATAACTCACTAAATAATCATGTTTTCTACCTCTGCCGGCACACATCATAAATCACACTGACACATTGTTATTTTACATACATAATGACCTCTTTATTAAGACTTTCACACCTGAAATGACGGTGACGAGAAAAACGCAAATGACTTAAATGACAAACGACAGGAGAAAAAAACCTTCATTTGACACAGCGGGTTGAAAAGCAGAGCTTTGTAGAGCAGGCTCACTGCACATTACTTTCTGTCAGTTGTTTAGACAAGTAGCCATTTTATAGTGCTCCAATAGACCAGGCTCGCTACACATTACTTTCTGTCAGTTGTTTAGACAAGTAGCCATTTTATAGTGCTCCAATAGACCAGGCTCGCTACACATTACTTTCTGTCAGTTGTTTAGACAAGTAGCCATTTTATAGTGCTCCAATAGACCAGGCTCGCTACACATTACTTCCTGTCAGTTGTTTAGACAAGTAGCCATTTTATAGTGCTCCAATAATGCACACACTAGTTCATTCTTGAGAAAATTGCTGATATACTATTGATTTCAATGTGTTGAAAATGCAGTCTGGAAGGAAAAACAAGCTGGCCAAAATCAAAACAACATTGGCTATGGTGTATATCAACAGCGATAAAGTCATACATTGTGCATTACTCAGATGTATGTTTGCAAATGTCAAACCTAGTTTCTACTCCCAGTGATTACGACAAAGGAGATTCCTATTTGGTAACAAATCCTTTACAGTACTTCCATCACAGATCTGAAATCGTTGGTGAAAAACTCAGCAGGTTATGGCCTCAGACCACAATTTGTGTAGTGTTGGCTAATATTCCTATCCAGTCTATAATGCACAGGTGTGAGCTCTGGGTTACACCTGTCTGCAAGTGACGCAGTAACTCAAATGTAAAAATGTTGGTGAAATGTTCTTCTAGTGTCAATCATAAAAATGTGTTTGGGCCGTGTCAAATGTAATATTGCGCGAATCAATAATACTAACCCATTAGTAGGCTCAGGACATTTGCTATTGATTTTATTGGTATGAAAAAGGTTAGGAGCCTCAGTTAGCATGGACCCCCCCCCCCATTGCAGTAGCCTACTTATTTTGCTGTTCTATAGCTCATTCCATGATGTAGAAAAAACAGTGCTGTTTGTTATTGCAGCGTCTAAAATGGTTGTGGCGGTTTCCCCAATTCACTATACCAGCTTTCACAGAGCACAGAAATCCTAACGTCAGCGTATTAATGGAACTCAATGCATACAGTACCAGTGCAATTATTTTTCTTTTACAGACTGCAAACGGGTTAACAAAAACCTTGACCTACTTGTAAACCTTTTGGTTCCATACGCCTCACCGCAATGTAATGTCTTTAAACCACATATAATACCAGAGAGAATACCTCGCATGGGTTCTTTCCAAGATGAACTCTGGATAGAAAACACAATACAAAATTGTAAAAAAAAACTATTCTCTTGAATGCCCCTCTGTCTGTGCCTCGGTGGCTTAATACTTGTTGGTGGGGAAAATGTACATATCCTCACAAGAGAATTAGGGGCAAATAACTACACCTCAGTCTCTTCGTGGCTCAGCGCTAGAGTTCGTCACGTGGCGTGTCTGTAAGGTAAACAAGGATGAAGAATGACTTGCTGTTAGCAGGTTCAGTTTAGACTCGTCAGGACACAGTTGCGTTTAAGGGCAACTGTCGGTACAATTAAAGGGCAATAAAACTATGGCGAATTTAAATGATACCGCCACAATAACGCCGTATTGATAAGTTCAGAGACTTACCTACGACGCAGCTATCAGGAAACTATAAACTGCCTTCCTGGAATCTATATGCTAACCTGTCTTACCTGGAGCGGCGGTTGATGATGGTGTCTGCGTTCCTTCCTCTTTCCGTGTCTGGACGTTCCTCAGTAACTGCTTGATCTCGTTGTCGTAGTCCGCCCACTCAGGCACGATCCGCACGGCCGCAGACAGTTTGGGCTCCTTGGTTCTCGGGTTATTGCACTGCAGCAGATACAGCCGACCGACACATCAGTCATGTCTCCTTCCACCAGAACAACACAACAACCCCCGTGGCCCATTTCCCACCGCTGTCTGTCCTCAGTCACGGTTTAAAGCTGATCACATTTCCTGCTCCATTAAAGTGGCATTAGTCTCTGTCTCGTGTGTCCGCGGTTTGCGGTCCCAGGGTTAGAAAAGTGTCCGTTTCACTTCTCGGTCACCGTAAGCCTGTCATACGTTTCCACAGACAATACATCACCATAGTTGTAATTAGTTTAGGACGTAATACCAAGTCCCTATGTCCAAGCATTAGCACAAAGGCTTACCTTAGATGAGATACCTTGTAGGGGATGAATTCGTGATATCATGACTGGATGGAACATGAGAAAGAGGTTCCTCACTCACGTGATTATGCAAATTAAGGGTATAATTAACTGCCCTTCCGCCAGAAACAAGCCCTCATGTTAGACTTGTTACATCCACTCTGCTGAATTGACTGGGGTCTCTCTGTGTTCAACTCATACCAACTCATATTGTACCCAACACCACCACTCACAAGCAGGCGTATGCTGCTGTATCAGAACATATCACTTCAGCTGGACTCTATTAACCTCTACGGTAAAACAAAAATAAGCAGCAGAGCTGTCTGAGTCACGCTATCTGACAGACAACAGCCTCACCAGGTCGATGGTCTTGGCGGTGGTCTTGGAGGAGTTGTCGCACCAGGTCTCACACCACAGCCACTCCTGAGGCAGTGATTTGATGGCCACCTGGTGGATCATGTTGTTGGGCAGATCCTGAATAGGTAGAGGAAAGGAAAGACTGATATCAAACTATTTGCTTTTTGGTTTCCAACTTTAGACAAAGTAGATATTTGTTTCCTTGACAGACAGTAGAAACCCTCGATCACGATATTGGCTTTAGTAGAATCAGGTCGTCGACGGTTCGCTGACTAGCGGGTCGGACTCACCTGGTCCAGGTTGGACAGGCTGTTGGGGTCCTGGCTCAGGGCTTGGTACTGGCCGCGCAGTCTGTCCCCCGCGGCAATCTTCCGGAACTTCCTCAGATCCACCACATACAGAGCACTGCACACCGAGAGACAAGGGGGTGTTAAAACGGTCGACGTTCTCTGAAATGTCAAACCCTCCCGCGGGGATACGCTGCTATCATAAAATGAAAAGAAATGTCCCCAGTCAACCAGACTTCTGAGTCTATGTACTGTAGCATGTTAACATTCCCAAAGGTGCCATGTACTTAATGTGGCAGGACTCCCATCACGTATTACGTGTCAGTCTGACTCATCCAGGACAATTTGCCGGCATTTCTGCGAGCTCAGTGGTTTGGATCATTTCACACCGCGTCCTCTCCACCTGGCTGTCGACGGACCCGTGCAGCTAACAGCCGCCTGAAATCTAATCACATGTTTTCCTGTTTTGCTGGTGGTCCAGGCCTAGTGGATCAAGCTAGCGGAACGTTATCTATTCAGCAGGGCTGGCTGTTTGAATGGTTGGCTGGCTGGCTGGGTGGCTGGCTGGCTGGTTGGTTGGCTGGTTGGTTGATGGACCAGCATCAACCCACTTCTGGAACCACGGAAACTTTGGGTTTTACACCAGACCCTTTTTAGTTCCACCGTGCTTAGTTATTCATGTAAAGCTCAACAATGCAGACACAGAGACATAAATATTCAGGGAAACATGTTTTCTCAGTTCTGGAAGTAATGTGGTGTTCCACAACAATACTGGATGTCGCATAAAGTGCCAGGAATAACACAAGAGAGCAATATAGACCTCCAGCAGAACGAGTTGGGTGATGATGTATGTTGTGATGGAAATATCCATGTTCAATGAGCGAGTAAAAGATCAAATGAATGTTTTTTATGGGATTGGTATCTATATAGAGAGTATTGGGCTGCATCTTTGTAACATTTCCATTTTATAACCATGGTATTACTTTGGGTGAAGGACAGGGAATAACTAATGAATTCTTCTGGATTGAGGACTCAATAGCTGACACAAAGGCGTCCCTATCAAACATTTTGCATGTTGGCATTTTAATGTTTTCAAATGTATGAATATATCCTGCTGAATAAATTGTGGGAAAAATAATCGGAGGATACCATAACTGTAAAGATGGTATAACTTAGCAAAGAATGCTGGCCTACTACAATACGTTGCCTAGGCGCCTGAAAGTCAAACTAAAGTATTGTAAGCATTTAACTTCTAGGTTCCTGTCGGTCATTCTCAGTCTCTTACAAAACAGTGTTTAAAAAAAATGACACTACATCAAGACAATATATTGGAGAGGTTTTTACCTGATATGATATCTCCTGTTTCCCAAATGTGACGCCCAATAACCAGTCTTCCAGAAGCGGTAGCCCTCCATCTCTGTTCTGCTGTCACAGAATGGAGTATACCCATAGGGGGCGCCCTCCAGATCCAGCTCCCTCAGTTCCTTTAAATCTGCTCGGACTATCTGCAAGCACACGGAACAACAGTCAGAACCACGGACAGCCAGACCGAGCACAGATCCTGCAGATATCAGATATCAGCAATATCCTGTTGTCAATAGACGTTTACCTGATCGGCGTCCACAAAGATGATTTTGTCCACGGCCAGGGGAAAGAGGACATCCAGAAAGAGGATCTTGTAGCCCCATATTATCCTCTGTTTCTCCGTCTGCTGGTGGAGCCAGCGAGGCCATTTGTACTGGACCAGCTCATACTGGAAACCGTAGGTCTCTGCCATGTCCGGTATGGACTCCTATACACACAGACTCATATATTCACAGACTCATATACACACACTCATATACTTACAGACTCATATACTCACAAGAAGAATACATCTCCATAGGACTCCTATACACAAAGACTCATATACACACAGACTCATATACACACAGACTCATATACTCACAGACTCATATACTCACAGACTCATATACTCACAGACTCATATACTCACAGACTCATATACTCACAGACTCATATTCTCACAAGAAGAATACATCTCCATAGGACTCCTATGCACACAGACTCGTATGCACACAGACTCGTATGCACACAGACTCCTATGCACACAGACTCCTATGCACACAGACTCCTATGCACACAGACTCCTATGCACACAGACTCGTATGCACACAGACTCCTATGCACACAGACTCCTATGCACACAGACTCCTATGCACACAGACTCCTATGCACACAGACTCCTATGCACACAGACTCCTATGCACACAGACTCCTATGCACACAGACTCCTATGCACACAGACTCCTATGCACACAGACTCCTATGCACACAGACTCCTATGCACACAGACTCCTATGCACACAGACTCCTATGCACACAGACTCCTATGCACACAGACTCCGATGCACACAGACTCCGATGCACACAGACTCCTATGCACACAGACTCCTATGCACACAGACTCCTATGCACACAGACTCCTATGCACACAGACTCCTATGCACACAGACTCCTATACTCAGAGAAAACTACATCTCCATAGGACTCCTATACACACAGACTCGTATACTCAGAGAAAAATACATCTCCATAGGACTCCTTGCAGAAAGAAAATGATTGGTGTAACTCTTCAGGTTTATGCAAAAAATTTAACAATATGATATAGTCTAAGAAAACAATTATGGTAAGAAATTCCCTGAAATCCCCCTCGAAAAATCTTAGAAATTCTGTGAAATAGGATACACTTGATCAATTTAAATATATAAATAGACACTGAGCACTTGGTGAAACGCATTTCAAAGACAAAGCTGAACACCCTCAAGGCATAAAACAGTTTGAATCTCATAAAATATATCATACGGGTGAAACATTCCGGAGCGTTTTCTTTGTTAATACTCCCTCCTTTCCCGGTGACTCGTTTGACTATTTTCGATACATACGATGTCGTTTCGTGGGCGTTCATGTATATGGACTCATCCCTCTAGGAGGAGGAACGGATAAAAAGAGGACAATCACAAAAGAAAAGGCATCCCACAGTTCCTTTCATCCCTCTACACAAGCAAATCTATTTCTCCTAGGGGTCGCGGTGGAGTGAAGGAGAAAGTTATCACCACAAGACACCAAGGCAGAAAGCATGCGCGTTCTCAAGCTGTGAGACGTTTACCTTGAAGGAGGGAGAGAGGTAATTCTTGAGGAACCAAAACTTGACCGGGGTTTTGGTGTGCCGGAGGACGGACAGCATCATTATCCTGTAACCGGGAGAGACGAGGAGGTCTTAGAGAAGGAGGTCTTAGAGAAGGAGGTCTTAGAGAAGTAGGGCCTGTAGTTGAGAGGCACTGAGCAGGGCCTCCAGTCCAGCAGTATGGATCGGTCTATCTGACTAGGTGAAGGTGCGCGTGTTTAAGTGTCTCACCTCAGGAAGCGCTCGTACAGATGGCCCGAGGCCACGGAGAAGATGTTCAGAACGTCCTCCCTCTGCTTGTCCTCGTCCTCTGAACTGGACCCGCCACCTGTGAGGCTACAGAGGACCGCATACGCTTCCTGTTAGCTGGGGTAGCATACTTAATAACCACATCATAAAACCACATCACACCACGTCACAGTCTCACAGCATACAGGAGCTGAAACACACAACTTCACAGAGATACCTTCTACATATCACTTATATTTACACTTGAGTAGTGTTTGCTGAACGGTTGTTAGATGTCTATACAGCAGAAAGGGCTGCAGCCTTTTTCCTCTGGCCCGGCTCCAGAGTAATCAACTGATTACAGCAGAGACACACTGTTTCGTTTATAGGGCCCCCTGCTCCATATAAAAAAAACAGCAGCTAATTACATATATTGTCTTGCTCAACACCTCCAGAGCACTTTGCTCCTGTCTATTCTCACTCGGCTGCTAATGGCATATTGCTTTTGGACTCTGTCAGGAAATATCCAAATCCTCCGGGGATTGATATGTGTTGACTAACCGGATCCGTGATCTGATCACAATAGTGGAAGCTCCAGCTAGAATTGCTGCAACCAAGTCTTATTCACTATGTACCGAAAATAATTACCTGATAATCGTTAGTATAAACATGTACAGTATCTCCCAAAACTGAGTACACCCCTGACATTTTTGTAAATATTATATTGCAGAATCCCTATATTATATATAATCTTTTCATGTGACAACACAGAAGAAGTGACCCTTTGCTACAATGTAAAGTAGTGAGTGTACAGCTTGTATAACAGTGTACATTTGCCCTCAAAATAACTCAACACACAGCCATTAATGTCTGAACCGCTGGCAACAAAAGTGAGTACACACCTAAGTGAAAATGTTTAAATTGCCCTAAGTGTCAATATTTTTGCGGCAAACCATTATTTTCCAGCACTGCCTTAACCCTCTTGGGCATGGAGTTTACCAGAGCTTCACAGGTTGTCACTGGAGTCCTCTTCCACTCCTCCATGACATCACAGAGCTGGTGGATGTTAGAGACCATGCACTCCTCCACCTTCTGTTTGAGGATGCCCCACAAATGCTAAATAGGCTTTAGGTCTGGAGACATGCTTGGCCAGTCCATCATCTTTGCCCTCAGCTTCTTTAGCAAGGCAGTGGGGGAGGTGTGTTTGGAGTTGTATCATGTTGGAATACTGCCCTGTGGCCCAGTCTCCAAAGGCAGAGGATCATGCTATGCTTCCGTATGTCACAGTACATGTTGGCATTCATGGTTCCCTCAAAGAACTTTAGCTCCCCAGTGCCTGCAGCACTCATGCAGCCCCAGACCATCACACTCCCACCACCATGCTTGACTGTAGACAAGACACTTGTCTTTGTACTCCTCACCTGGTTGTCACCGCACACGCTTGACACCATCTAAACCAAATAAGTTTATCTTGGTCTCATCAAACCACAGGACATGTTTCCAGTAATTGAGCTTTCTTGTGCTCATTTTCAGAAAAGGTGCTATGGTCTGTTCTGATTGGAACTGGTCCTGTTAAACCGCTGTATGGTCTTGGCCACTGTGCTGCAGTTTCAGGGTCTTGGCAATCTTCTTATAGCCTAGGCCATCTTTATGTAGAGCAACAATTCTTTTTTGAGATCCTCAGAGAGTTCTCTGCCATGAGGTGCCATGTTGAACTTCCAGTGACCAGTATGAGTGTGAGAGCGATAACACCAAATTATATTTCCATTTACACCTGAGACCTTGTCACATGACACCGGAGAGGGAAAATGGCTCATTGGGCCAAATTTTGACATTTTCACTTAGGGGTGCACTCACTTTTGTTGCCAGCGGTTTAGACATTAATGGCTGTGTGTAGAGTTATTTTGAGGGGACATCAAATGCACACTGTTATACAAGCTGTACACTCACTACTTCACATTATAGCAATGTGTCATTTATTCAGTGTTGTCACATGAAAAGATATAATCAAATATTTAGAAATATGTGAGGGGTGTACTCACATAATTTCTTGGTGCCAGATACCACAGGACACCTTCATATTAGACATAATGTCTTGGTGCCAGATACCACAGGACACCTTCATATTAGACATAATGTCTTGGTGCCAGATACCCCAGGACACCTTCATATTAGACATAATATATTGGTGCCAGATACCACAGGACACCTTCATATTAGACATAATGTCTTGGTAACAGATACCACAGGACACTTTCATATTAGACATAATGTCTTGGTGCCAGATACCACAGGACACCTTCATATTAGACATAATGTCTTGGTGCCAGATACCACAGGACACCTTCATATTAGACATAATGTATTAGCGTCAGATACCACAGGACACCTTCATATTAGACATAATGTATTAGCGTCAGATACCACAGGACACCTTCATATTAGACATAATGTATTGGTGCCAGATACCACAGGGCACCTTCATATTAGACATAATATCTTGGTACCAGATACCACACGGCACCTTCATATTAGACATAATATCTTGGTTACAGATACCACAGGACCCCTTCATATTAGACATAATGTATTGGTGCCAGATACCACAGAACACCTTCATATTAGACATACTGTCTTGGTGCCAGATACCACAGGACCCCTTCATATTAGACATAATGTCTTGGTGCCAACACCACAGAACAACTTCATATTAGTCATAATATCATGGTGCCAGATACCACAGGACACCTTCATATTAGACATAATCTCTTGGTGCCAGATACCACAGGACACCCTCATATTTGACATAATGTATTAGCGTCAGATACTACAGGACACCTTTATTTTAGACATAATGTCTTGGTGCCAGATTCCACAGGACACCTTCATATTAGACATAATGTCTTGGTGCCAGATTCCACAGGACACCTTCATATTAGACATAATGTCTTGGTGCCAGATTCCACAGGACACCTTCATATTAGACATAATATATTGGTGCCAGATACCACAGGACACCTTCATATTAGACATAATATATTGGTGCCAGATACCACAGGACACCTTCATATTAGACATAATGTCTTGGTGCCAGATACCACAGGACACCTTCATATTAGACATAATGTCTTGGTGCCAGATACCACAGGACACCTTCATATTAGACATAATGTCTTGGTGCCAGATACCACAGGACACCTTCATATTAGACATAATGTCTTGGTGCCAGATACCACAGGACACCTTCATATTAGACATAATGTCTTGGTGCCAGATACCACAGGACACCTTCATATTAGACATAATGTCTTGGTGCCAGATTCCACAGGACACCTTCCGGGGTCTTATAGAGCCTATTCCTCGGCAGGTCGGCGCTGTTTTGGCGACACGCGGTGGACAAGCAGCATATTAGGCACAATGTTCAGGCTCATCAGTGAACATGACAAAAAAAGTACATAAAAAGAAAGACAATGAGTCCGTTTGAGATGTTATCAACTTAGAGAAAAGGGAGAAGTACATGTTTTCATCAGTCCAGTCTAAGTCTAAGCTCATTGAATCCTGAAGGGAACATCTGGTGGAATCGGGGCTGATGCTTACAGCAGTGATGTCTACAGTCAAACTGTGTTTCCTCCTCTGGAACAGACGGCTGATGAAAAGAGCGCATCTCTCCTCCCACACTCATTTAGCGGAGCGGAACAGGGGCCCGGAGGCTTCAGGGCATCGAATTTAGGATGGCTGTTTGTCTCTCATTGCCCTCTCCCACACAAACAATACGCTGAAAAAACTATTTTTTCTCTCCTTCCTAAATGGTCTAGCCAACTTGTCAGTATTTCCCCGACAATAATAGTCTGTCTATTGGCTCGCCTTGTTCACTTTCTCTTCTATTTAATTGGTTAGTGACTGCTTAAGTCCTGCGCCTACGTCGCACAAGGCTGACGCCTGCCCCTCTTCAACCGTTCTCTGTCTGGAGAGCCAGCCTCACTGTTAGCCCCTCCAGTGTCCTGCTGCTCTCGCTGTGCCGTGGTGGATGCCTTGTGCCTGGCCTGGCTAAGCCTGTCATGCTGAAAGCCTGGAGGGGCGAGGGCTGACGGGTGAGAAGCGGCCTCCATTGTGAGAGCCCAGTAATGCCATCTGCAGCGTTCTGATCCAGCGGGATCCTAGATAAGCAGCTTTATCAGGTGTGGGCCAGTTTGGCCGACATGCACCAGATAATCCAGAACTCTGGAAGGACTTGACCCTGTGAGTACAGTCAGTGTCAGTCAGTGGGCCCGTCCACAGCCTGAGCAGAACCATCGGGGAACTCCGGAGCTGGTCTTTGATGCTCATCATCTGGGTTTGCACTAGACACAACCATGTCAGTCTCCAATGTCAGCAGTTGAGGTGGAGAGGCAATTCCTGTATCATTTTGTCTTATTAACAAAGATTATTTATATAGATTATTCTGGGATATTTTTTAAATATTAATAAAATAGCCAACCTGATGCAGCCTGAAGTCTTAGAGTCGTTCATCACGTGTGGGCAGTTTCAAAATGCTATCAGTGTTTCACTACATCAATGGATTTGATTTCCATGAGAATTTTTTTTTTCACAAATGAAAAAGTAAATCCGACAGAGACATAAAAAAGCAGCTGATAGAACGCACAAAGCAAAATCACAACAACCACCAGAAACAACCTTTTGCAAGCAGCACACATTCACCACACACTGCTACGCTAACCAACCTTTTGCAAGCAGCACACATTCACCACACACTACTGCTATGCTAACCAAAGTCATAGACAGGTTAAATGGTTGCAACAACCCACATCCTACCTTTTCTCAAAAGTGCTCCAAACACTTGGCACAGCAAGAATAAGGCGAGGAGACGGATCACACAGTTAGGTAGTGTCAGGGGAAACACGACACACACATGCGCGCACACACACAGGCGCACACACAGGCGCGCGCACACACACGTACCGAGGTCTACAGACGCACATCCTTCTGGCATTAGATCTTACAGAGAAATATCTCAGTCTGTCTCCGAGGGTACCATGTGTCCTGCTGAAATGGCAGCTTGTCAGTGTCCATAAGTAGTGGATTGACTCAACCGCCAATCAATGCCCTCGCTGTCATTCTGTTGACGCGCCGACCGATCTCGGGAGACGTGTAACAAATGTCGTACGTGAGTAAGACCCAAAGACATACCTCGCAATGGAGTCCCATATTCCCTTGTTCTCCGGGGCTTCACTGAGGAGGTCCTCTGTCATTTTGTCAGCCTTTCTCTGTACCTACAGTGGGCCGTAAGAGATTAAGATGAGACATGCATATTGTGGGAATGGGCTGAATAACCTGTGACTGTCATAGAGCTGTGTAGATACGTGTGAGTACATACCCTGACTTTGATGATCTTGCTATGGAAACTGTTCAACAGGACTTTAACATCACCAGAATCTGCGGGAGAATCAGTCCCATCATGCCTGTAACAGCCAACAATTAAAACATAAAACGTTAGTATTCAATAAATAGTTATATAGTTATACCCTAAACTGCATTTCCCATTTGCCCTGGTAGGAAACATGACTGTTTACTCAATTAAGTAGCAACTCTGAGAGGTTAATGTCACTATACGTTAAACGCAGTAATAATCTGGTTACTGATAAAACACAAAATAGTTAACTTATAAATCCCAAGGTTATTTAAAACTAATGTGTATGTATTAGTTATGGATTCCTTAAACAATACACACTGGGCGTAGTTAACTTGTGATCTGTTTCCTTATTCAGACACCTTCACATCCTCCCTCTATAGGGTTGCTAACGGTACCTATACACATGTAGGCCATAAGCTACAGTCAGAAGATACAAACACCATGAGTGTCCACCTCCCACTGACAAGCCTCAGCCCAGAGGCAGGAAAAACAACAACAGGACAACAAAGGTTACGCTCATGAAGGAAACACGGTGAGCGGAAAACATCGGAGACCGGGACAGGGCAGACCGACGCGACAGACGGACGCGTGCAAACGGGCGCTTTCTGGGAACTCAGCCAGGGATGTGCTTGGATTATATGACGTTTGTCATTCCACATTGCCTTTATTATATCATCACAATCCAACTGCACTTTTGATTATATCTACTGGCAGCTTCTTTATTAGGGAACCGTTGATAGTCCGGCCAGCGGCCTTTAGCTGTAATTGTTTTCAGATGACTCGTATCCCCGACCCGTATCCAGTTGAGTGTCCCTGTCACATGATTTGACACTTGTGGAGCAAAGGTTGGAGCGTTACTGAACCGACCCAAAGCCACAGACGAGCAATAGGTTGTCAGCGCTCAGCAAGCCATCACGACTTCAACCCTTACGAAAGGCAGATAATTAACCTTATCACTATGACAAATGTCTGCCCCCGTCGGGGACAAAGTGATTTTTTCCCACGTCGCATAGAGCGGTGATCGGTTCGGACCGGTCCGGTGTCGTCTCTCTGCCTCAGAAGAGCCTCGGCGGAAGAAAACGCACCCCGAGATCAATTTGTATCCCAACTCCCGAGTCGGGTCTCCTCATTCATCGCTGTCAGGGCCCGCCTGCGCCCCGTGGAACGCACTGAGCTAAGAGAAAGCACACTGTTGATTTTTGCCCGAGAACAGCCACTCCCACTCGGCTGCGATCAGCCCGCTAACCAGAGCCGAGTGCAACTAACCGCAAGAATAATGGCGCTGCCAAGGTGAAAAATGACATCACCTTTTAGCTTCACCTAGAGGATTGGGGAATAAATCTTGTTGTCTGATGTGGTTGTGGTGGAACCCAGGGCTGGAAGGATCCTAAATCTTTGGTGTGTGGAGATGGCCGAGAGAGTAATAGCTGTGGTGGGAGACACACGGTTGCCTGCAAATCCATGTAAACGCATTCATGGACTCGTCCAATGAGATTGGACTCCGTATCATTGGTGATCGTATGATCAGGTGTCGCTCTTTACACATTTCCACGGTCGACTCGGCTCAGAGTGGCGTCAACGCGAGTAATGCATCTTCGCGAGAATTCTGGTGATTAATTTCTGCCACGTGTTATCAATAGGCCGGACGGATAAAAGCACGGCATTTTGAAAAGACAAATGCCATTCACAACCATTAAGAGTAATGTTTAACGTCTACATGATGCATAATATGCATATTCCGGCGGGATATAAAAAGACATAGCGGCGATTCACACCCACGCCTCCTTATCAGGGAGATATTCTGTCGCTGATATTCCCGGGTTTAGAGGAGACGCCATGGCAGGTGACTGGCTGAATCATTCCCATCCACTTGTTCTTCCTCTAACGGCGTCTCTCCTTCTCGCCCTCTTCCTCTCTCAACCCCCCACCTCCCACTCCCCCTCACATGTCTCTGTCCCTGAAGCCAATGCTCAACTCCTTGCACTCATCAAAACCTTGCGTTACCATAGCAATGGTGTTGCTACCTCCGGCGGGCGGTTACCGAGGTAAAACACCTCTGATGTTGTAAAGCAGTACAGATGGAGACGGTTAATTACCAGCGCCGCATTTGTTCACACAATTTACTCGCTTAAATTCGAAATGCAGTAACGTTACTTTATGCCATGATGAGAGAGAAAGCTGGGACAGCATACTGGGATTACAGAAAATCCAGTCAAATATGCTGTGTCCGTGGGGAGACTGTGCTTACGTTTGAATCTGATAGATGTCTTCTGACCTTCCCTTCCGTAGATTTAAGATCCAGGCTCCAGGATTGGCTTTCAACTGGAAGTATCCCTGTTGGCAACATGGGTTCATATAATATGGGTCTGAAATACTCTAGTCAATATCAGAGGTGAACTAGTACACTGTTTTACAAACTATCATATTAGCGCCACATATTAGAACAATACATTTCCAATTTGCGCCCGATTAGGTCGTGGATTCGAGATGAATCCATGAACATCTTGCCACATCTTACCAGGTTGGCCATGACGATGGTGTCCTGCATTAGAGGATCCTGACTCATGCCGAGAGTGAACTGTAGGCCCCGGGGGGGCTGACCTGTTGTCAGGTCAAAGCAGTGGCCCTCCAGAAGCAAGTGCTCCAGCTCGTATTCAGCCATCACTACACCTTTCACCTGTTCAGAGGGAAAAATAATACCACATATGGCTATTGAGTAAATGTGGAATATATGTTTTCAGGAAAACATGTTTTTCGCTAATTCTAATAAAACTATATTCTTGTGTTGATTTCAACATTTTAAAAATAGCCTTTTTTACCCCAAACAGTTTAACTCCAGCATTTACATTTGTAATATAAAAACGCGCTCCCTTCTTGTCAAGGGAAGGTTTTTATTATCTTGTATATGTTCTGGGTCTTTAATCAAGGCTCGCTGAAAAAGCAAGCAACTATGAGTTTGGCTGTGTGAATTGCAGACACACTCAGTCTAGCTAATTTCATTTTTCGTTTGATTCATGGTTTTATTTATTAAAAACTGAATGCATGTTGGGGGTTTTGCACTGGCAATATCACCAGTGAGTAAAACAGTGTAGATGAAGGGTGTGTTGATTGACAAAAATAGGGCGATACAATTGCTTTGCAATTATCTGCGATTGGAAAAAGTAGGCTCATTTCAGGTGCCAGAATGCATCTATCCGTCACTCACACAGTGGGAAGCACTGTTAGCTCTAATCAAGACTATTGGAAAGTTCTTCTCCCTGTCTGTAGCAGCAGGGGAGGTTAAAGAGGTGTGGGGTGGGATAAAGAGGTGTGGGGGGCTTAGAGGTGTGGGGTGGGAAAAAGAGGTGTGGGGTGGGATAAAGAGGTGTGGGGGTTTAGAGGTGTGGGGTGGGATAAAGAGGTGTGGGGTGGGATAAAGAGGTGTGGGGGGTTTAGAGGTGTGGGGTGGGATAAAGAGGTGTGGGGGGTGTAGAGGTGTGGGGTGGGATAAAGAGGTGTGGGGTGGGATAAAGAGGTGTGGGGGTTTAGAGGTGTGGGGTGGGACAAAGAGGTGTGGGGGCTTAGAGGTGTGGGGTGCGATAAAGAGGTGTGGGGGCTTAGAGGTGTGGGATAAAGAGGTGTTGGGGTGGGATAAAGAGGTGTGGGGGTTTAGAGGTGTGGGGGTTTAGAGGTGTGGGGTGGGACAAAGAGGTGTGGGGGCTTAGAGGTGTTGGGGTGGGATAAAGAGGTGTGGGGTGGGATAAAGAGGTGTGGGGTGGGATAAAGAGGTGTGGGGGGCTTAGAGGTGTGGGGTGGGACAAAGAGGTGTGGGGGTTTAGAGGTGTGGGGTGGGATAAAGAGGTGTGGGGGTTTAGAGGTGTTGGGGTGGGATAAAGAGGTGTGGGGGTTTAGAGGTGTGGGGTGGGATAAAGAGGCGTGGGGGTTTAGAGGTGTGGGGTGGGATAAAGAGGTGTGGGGTGGGATAAAGAGGTGTGGGGGTTTAGAGGTGTGGGGTGGGATAAAGAGGTGTGGGGGTTTAGAGGTGTGTGGGGGTTTAGAGGTGTGGGGTGGGATAAAGAGGTGTGGGGTGGGATAAAGAGGTGTGGGGGCTTAGAGGTGTTGGGGTGGGATAAAGAGGTGTGGGGTGGGATAAAGAGGTGTGGGGGGCTTAGAGGTGTGGGGTGGGATAAAGAGGTGTGGGGTGGGATAAAGAGGTGTGGGGGTTTAGAGGTGTGGGGTGGGATAAAGAGGTGTGGGGTGGGATAAAGAGGTGTGGGGGTTTAGAGGTGTGGGGTGGGATAAAGAGGTGTGGGGGGTTTAGAGGTGTGGGGTGGGATAAAGAGGTGTGGGGTGGGATAAAGAGGTGTGGGGGTTTAGAGGTGTGGGGTGGGACAAAGAGGTGTGGGGGCTTAGAGGTGTGGGGTGCGATAAAGAGGTGTGGGGGCTTAGAGGTGTGGGGTGGGATAAAGAGGTGTTGGGGTGGGATAAAGAGGTGTGGGGTGGGATAAAGAGGTGTGGGGGCTTAGAGGTGTGGGGTGGGATAAAGAGGTGTGGGGGGTTTAGAGGTGTGGGGTGGGATAAAGAGGTGTGGGGGCTTAGAGGTGTGGGGTGGGATAAAGAGGTGTGGGGTGGTGAGGTTTGAATAGGTGTGGGTTGGTGTGGGGTTATCGAGGTGTGAGGTGGTGAGGTTTGAAGATGTGTGGGTTGTGAGATTTGAAAAGGTGTGGGTTGTGAGGTTTGAAGAGGTGTGGTTTGTGAGAGTTGGGGTGTGGGTTGAGAGAGTAGGCGGGTGATAGGTGCACACAAAAGCATCAGCCCAGAAATACCAAACACTGTAAACATTTGACATGTGCCAAAAATGTATAATGAAATACTTAAATAAGGACAATTTTTTGGTTTGGTTAAGTAGAATACCCCTCCATCTTGGCTAATATGAACAGAGAACCTCGGCAAACACAACTTCACAACTGCATTACGTTAAATAACCACAACCTATTCTGCTCAATGTCTTCACTCTCAGTGTCCCAGGGTAGGATCTTTAGTGTCGTGTCCCAAACCAGCCTCTCTAGTGTCGTGTCCCAAACCAGCCTCTCTAGTGTCGTGTCCCAAACCAGCCTCTCTAGTGTCGTGTCCCAAACCAGCCTCTCTAGTGTCGTGTCCCAAACTAGCCTCTCTAGTGTCGTGTCCCAAACCAGCCTGTCCCAAACCAGCCTCTCTAGTGTCGTGTCCCAAACCAGCCCAAACTAGCCTCTCTAGTGTTGTGTCCCAAACAGCTCTCTAGTGTCGTGTCCCAAACTAGCCTCTCTAGAGTTGTGTCCCAAACTAGCCTCTCTAGAGTTGTGTCCCAAACTAGCCTCTCTAGAGTTGTGTCCCAAACTAGCCTCTCTAGTGTCGTGTCCCAAACTAGCCTCTCTAGTGTCGTGTCCCAAACTAGCCTCTCTAGTGTCGTGTCCCAAACCAGCCTCTCTAGTGTCGTGTCCCAAACTAGCCTCTCTAGTGTCGTGTCCCAAACCAGCCTCTCTAGTGTCGTGTCCCAAACTAGCCTCTCTAGTGTCGTGTCCCAAACTAGCCTCTCTAGTGTCGTGTCCCAAACTAGCCTCTCTAGTGTCGTGTCCCAAACTAGCCTCTCTAGTGTCGTGTCCCAAACCAGCCTCTCTAGTGTCGTGTCCCAAACTAGTGTCGTGTCCCAAACCAGCCTCTCTAGTGTCGTGTCCCAAACTAGCCCCAAACCAGCCTCTCTAGTGTCGTGTCCCAAACCAGCCTCTCTAGTGTCGTGTCCCAAACTAGCCTCTCTAGTGTCGTGTCCCAAACTAGCCTCTCTAGTGTCGTGTCCCAAACTAGCCTCTCTCTAGTGTCGTGTCCCAAACTAGCCTCTCTAGTGTCGTGTCCCAAACTAGCCTCTCTAGTGTCGTGTCCCAAACTAGCCTCTCTAGTGTCGTGTCCCAAACTAGCCTCTCTAGAGTTGTGTCCCAAACTAGCCTCTCTAGAGTTGTGTCCCAAACTAGCCTCTCTAGAGTTGTGTCCCAAACTAGCCTCTCTAGTGTTGTGTCCCAAACTAGCCTCTCTAGTGTTGTGTCCCAAACTAGCCTCTCTAGTGTTGTGTCCCAAACTAGCCTCTCTAGTGTTGTGTCCCAAACTAGCCTCTCTAGTGTTGTGTCCCAAACCAGCCTCTCTAGTGTCGTGTCCCAAACTAGCCTCTCTAGTGTCGTGTCCCAAACTAGCCTCTCTAGTGTCCCCAAACTAGCCTCTCTAGTGTCGTGTCCCAAACTAGCCTCTCTAGTGTCGTGTCCCAAACTAGCCTCTCTAGTGTCGTGTCCCAAACTAGCCTCTAGTGTCGTGTCCCAAACTAGTGTCCCAAACTAGCCTCTCTAGAGTTGTGTCCCAAACCAGCCTCTCTAGTGTCGTGTCCCAAACCAGCCTCTCTAGTGTTGTGTCCCAAACTAGCCTCTCTAGTGTCGTGTCCCAAACCAGCCTCTCTAGTGTCGTGTCCCAAACTAGCCTCTCTAGTGTCGTGTCCCAAACCAGCCTCTCTAGTGTCCCAAACTAGCCTCTCTAGTGTCGTGTCCCAAACCAGCCTCTCTAGTGTCGTGTCCCAAACCAGCCTCTCTAGTGTCGTGTCCCAAACCAGCCTCTCTAGTGTCGTGTCCCAAACTAGCCTCTCTGTCCCAGTGTCGTGTCCCAAACTAGCCTCTCTAGTGTCGTGTCCCAAACTAGCCTCTCTAGTGTCGTGTCCCAAACTAGCCTCTCTAGTGTCGTGTCCCAAACTAGCCTCTCTAGTGTCGTGTCCCAAACCAGCCTCTCTAGTGTCGTGTCCCAAACTAGCCTCTCTAGTGTTGTGTCCCAAACCAGCCTCTAGTGTCGTGTCCCAAACTAGCCTCTCTAGTGTCGTGTCCCAAACTAGCCTCTCTAGTGTCGTGTCCCAAACTAGCCTCTCTAGTGTCGTGTCCCAAACTAGCCTCTCTAGTGTCGTGTCCCAAACCAGCCTCTCTAGTGTCGTGTCCCAAACTAGCCTCTCTAGTGTTGTGTCCCAAACCAGCCTCTCTAGTGTCGTGTCCCAAACTAGCCTCTCTAGTGTCGTGTCCCAAACCAGCCTCTCTAGTGTCGTGTCCCAAACCAGCCTCTCTAGTGTCGTGTCCCAAACTAGCCTCTCTAGTGTCGTGTCCCAAACTAGCCTCTCTAGTGTCGTGTCCCAAACTAGCCTCTCTAGTGTCGTGTCCCAAACTAGCCTCTCTAGTGTCGTGTCCCAAACTAGCCTCTCTAGTGTTGTGTCCCAAACTAGCCTCTCTAGTGTCGTGTCCCAAACTAGCCTCTCTAGTGTCGTGTCCCAAACTAGCCTCTCTAGTGTTGTGTCCCAAACTAGCCTCTCTAGTGTTGTGTCCCAAACTAGCCTCTCTAGATTTGTGTCCCAAACTAGCCTCTCTAGTGTTGTGTCCCAAACTAGCCTCTCTAGTGTCGTGTCCCAAACTAGCCTCTCTAGTGTCGTGTCGTGGACGGGTCAGTAGTACCTCCTGTAGGTGGATGTTGTCCAGATCATAGGGGCTCCTGACAGCCTCCACCATCCAGCTCTCTGGTGTGATCATGTTGAGGGTAAGTAGAGGTGACTCTGGAAGCTCCAGGAAGTGAGCCACTGGTCCGGCAGACACCGACTCATTGCCCAGGAAAGACACATCGGACTCCAACACAAAGCGGTAGAAGCTTCATAAAGAGGATAGTCAGGTGAAATGGGTCAGAACTCAATATCTGTATGTGTCCACCGTTTATACTTTATATTGTATGTATGTGGTTTTAGCCAGTCATTCTATCGGATGGTGATTCTCTGCCTTTCTTACAGTATATATGTTACTCTTCTGTCTACCTATAACACTGTGCTAATGAGTCAACAGAACACAGCAGAAGATCATTGGTACTAACATATTCTATTTGCATTTAAAGCAACCATCTAATCCCAGACATATTTTTCAATATATTTACACAAAATGAATATTAAGTTTAAGTCCCTTGTCTGACAGCAGAACTGCAGGGCAGAGTGGTAGAGAATAACAGAGAGATATAAAGAGAGAGAGAGAGAGAGAGAGAGAGAGAGAGAGAGAGAGAGAGAGAGAGAGAGAGAGAGAGAGAGAGAGAGATGACACATGTGATGTTAGGGGAAGTGGGGACATAGGATTCAATTACTCAGCCATAACCAAGTCACCAGAGAAAACCTCTCCACTTCTCTTTCTTTGTCTTTATTAAAAGAGTGAACCAATTCTCAACAACAACAAAAAGTCAGAAGGAGCTATAACTGGCACCCATCTAAAGCCGTGTAAGTCTTGTAAAACATTCCCTTGGCGGACGATGAGATAAGCCTGTGCTAGCCAGTGTTTAAAAAGGAGTGAGCCATAGAGTAAGCAAATCATAGTCACTGCTGGGTTGCCGTAGTTAGAAGCAGTCCTGTGCCCAGAACTGGCCGACTGTCCGCTTAATAAAATCCAAAACTCACAAATTGAACATTAACATACCGACCACCACATTATATATCACTCTTATAAAGCAACTCCATGCCCATTTCCGTGCATCTAAAACCTCACAACAGCCTTCACGTACTACAACACGTGTTCTAAACAACTTGCCTTCAGGCTCAAGCGGGCCCAGAGCAATAAGGCGGTGTTATCTCGCCAACAGCATCTGTGGTGCAATCTCAGAGAGCTCCTGGGTGGTCAAACATCGGAAGTTTCATTAGGAGGAGAGTAGTAGGGCATACCTCTTGAGGGGCATCTCGGAAAGCTTGGCCCGGCAGTTCATAAACACCTGTAGTTTCACATTGACCACTTGACTGAGCACCTGGAGAACGAACGGGGACAGATATGGTACAGAATAAAGCACATTTAGGGCGTACAGGAAAACCTCCCTCTACAGGTCAGAACTACATACAAGCTCAACATCTCTACTAAACTGCATGCCGCCTTCAAACCCTGTAAAGGAGTAAAACTAACATTACATAGTTAGTGTGTTTTTGTGTATTTACTGTGTTCAGGCGTGTTTGCGCAGCGCCTCAAGCCGATTGAACGGTGACGTGAACGCCGGTGCATCACAGCATAATGTGTCACCTTTCCCGAGTCTCCGCAAACGCTCTCCAGAACACACCGGAAGTGGCTGGCTGGCTACTCGGGCTGTAACAGCGTGCTGACTCATTAAATTCACCTCAGTCATATAACTGGGCTGGTTGAACCGCCCAGTGAACAGCCCACAGTGGCATCAGGCAGGATGGGTCGGCAGCTAATGTACAGAGAGCAGCCAGTGGGTTTTGTCTCAGTGAGTCATCATCTGTAGCTGACTGAATAAGCAGGCATCTCCAAATAGAACCATACCTCATTCCTCCCTGAGGAACTCAAGAGTTGTACATTTCACACAGCGCGGCAGAAATAACCGGTTATCTGTCAAGTAATAGGGTTATTACCATGGAATGGCCCTGAAGGAAGAGTAAATAAGAAAAGTAACATTCTGAAACTTTAAAAGTAATACCGGGAGTGTTAAATAGAAATGCAAATGAGTAACAGCGATTATAGTGTTATTAGTATTCTGTAATAAGGTTCACTATAGTGATTATAATGGTATAGTGTATTGTCTAATAGTGTTCACTATAGTGATTATAGTGTTATAGTGTACTGTGTTATAGTGTTCACTATAGTGATTATATTGTAATAGTGTTATAGTGTACTGTGTTATAGTGTTCAATATAGTGTATTGTGTTATAGTGTTCAATATAGTGATTATAGTGTTATAGTGTATTGTGTTATAGTGTTCACTATAGTGATTATAGTGTATTGTGTTATAGTGTTCACTATAGTGATTATAGTGTTATAGTGTACTGTGTTATAGTGTTCATTATAGTGTTATAGTGTATTGTGTTATAGTGCTCACTATAGAGATTATTAAGTTATAGTATATTGTGTTATAGTGTTCACTATATTGTTATAGTGTATTGTGTTATAGTGTTCACTATAGTGATTATAGAGTTATAATATATTGTGTCATAGTGTTCATTATAGTGTTATAGTGGTATAGTGGATTGTGTTATATTGTTCACTATAGTGATTATAGAGTTATAATATATTGTGTTATAGTGTTCATTATAGTGTTATAGTGTATTGTGTTATAGTGCTCACTATAGTGATTATAGAGTTATAATATATTGTGTTATAGTGTTCATTATAGTGTTATAGTGGTATAGTGTATTGTGTTATAGTGCTCACTATAGTGATTATAGAGTTATAATATATTGTGTTATAGTGTTCACTATAGTGTTATAGTGTATTGTGTTATAGTGTTCACTATAGTGATTATAGAGTTATAGTATATTGTGTTAGTGTTCACTATAGTGATTATAGAGTTATAGTATATTGTGTTATAGTGTTCACTATAGTGTTATAGTGTATTGTGTTATAGTGTTCACAATAGTGATTATAGAGTTATAGTATATTGTGTTAGTGTTCACTATAGTGATTATAGAGTTATAATATATTGTGTTATAGTGTTCACTATAGTGATTATAGAGTTATAGTGTATTGTGTTATAGTGTTCACTATAGTGATTATAGAGTTATAGTATATTGTGTTAGTGTTCACTATAGTGATTATAGAGTTATAATATATTGTGTTAGTGTTCACTATAGTGATTATAGAGTTATAGTATATTGTGTTATAGTGTTCACTATAGTGTTATAGTGTATTGTGTTATAGTGTTCACAATAGTGATTATAGAGTTATAGTATATTGTGTTAGTGTTCACTATAGTGATTATAGAGTTATAATATATTGTGTTATAGTGTTCATTATAGTGTTATAGTGGTATAGTGTATTGTGTTATAGTGTTCACTATAGTGATTATAGAGTTATAGTGTATTGTGTTATAGTGCTCACTATAAGGATTATAGAGTTATAGTATATTGTGTTATAGTGTTCACTATAGTGTTATAGTGTATTGTGTTATAGTGTTCACTATAGTGATTATAGAGTTATAGTATATTGTGTTATAGTGTTCATTATAGTGTTGTAGTGTATTGTGTTATAGTGCTCACTATAGTGATTATAGAGTTATAATATATTGTGTTATAATGTTAACTATAGTGTTACAGTGTATTGTGTTATAGTGTTCACTATAGTGATTATAGAGTTATAGTATATTGTGTTAGTGTTCACTATAGTGATTATATAGTTATAGTATATTGTGTTATAGTGTTCACTATAGTGTTATAGTGTATTGTGTTATAGTGTTCACAATAGTGATTATAGAGTTATAGTATATTGTGTTAGTGTTCACTATAGTGATTATAGAGTTATAATATATTGTGTTAGTGTTCACTATAGTGATTATAGAGTTATAATATATTGTGTTATAGTGTTCACTATAGTGTTAGTGTATTGTGTTATAGTGTTCACTATAGTGATTATAGAGTTATAGTATATTGTGTTAGTGTTCACTATAGTGATTATAGAGTTATAATATATTGTGTTATAGTGTTCATTATAGTGTTATAGTGGTATAGTGTATTGTGTTATAGTGTTCACTATAGTGATTATAGAGTTATAGTGCTTTGTGTTATAGTGCTCACTATAAGGATTATAGAGTTATAGTGTATTGTGTTATAGTGCTCACTATAGTGATTATAGAGTTATAGTATATTGTGTTATAGTGTTCACTATAGTGTTATAGTGTATTGTGTTATAGTGTTCACTATAGTGATTATAGAGTTATAGTATATTGTGTTATAGTGCTCACTATAGTGATTATAGAGTTATAATATATTGTGTTATAATGTTCACTATAGTGTTACAGTGTATTGTGTTATAGTGTTCACTATAGTGATTATAGAGTTATAGTATATTGTGTTAGTGTTCACTATAGTGATTATATAGTTATAGTATATTGTGTTATAGTGTTCACTATAGTGTTATAGTGTATTGTGTTATAGTGTTCACAATAGTGATTATAGAGTTATAGTATATTGTGTTAGTGTTCACTATAGTGATTATAGAGTTATAATATATTGTGTTAGTGTTCACTATAGTGATTATAGAGTTATAATATATTGTGTTATAGTGTTCACTATAGTGTTAGTGTATTGTGTTATAGTGTTCACTATAGTGATTATAGAGTTATAGTATATTGTGTTAGTGTTCACTATAGTGATTATAGAGTTATAATATATTGTGTTATAGTGTTCATTATAGTGTTATAGTGGTATAGTGTATTGTGTTATAGTGTTCACTATAGTGATTATAGAGTTATAGTGCTTTGTGTTATAGTGCTCACTATAAGGATTATAGAGTTATAGTGTATTGTGTTATAGTGCTCACTATAGTGATTATAGAGTTATAGTATATTGTGTTATAGTGTTCACTATAGTGTTATAGTGTATTGTGTTATAGTGTTCACTATAGTGATTATAGAGTTATAGTATATTGTGTTATAGTGTTCATTATAGTGTTATAGTGGTATAGTGTATTGTGTTATAGTGCTCACTATAGTGATTATAGAGTTATAATATATTGTGTTATAGTGTTCACTATAGTGTTATAGTGTATTGTGTTATAGTGTTCACTATAGTGATTATAGAGTTATAGTATATTGTGTTAGTGTTCACTATAGTGATTATAGAGTTATAATATATTGTGTTATAGTGTTCATTATAGTGTTATAGTGTATTGTGTTATAGTGTTCACTATAGTGATTATAGAGTTATAGTGTATTGTGTTATAGTGCTCACTATAGGGATTATAGAGTTATAGTGTATTGTGTTATAGTGCTCACTATAGTGATTATAGAGTTATAGTATATTGTGTTATAGTGTTCACTATAGTGTATTGTGTTATAGTGTTCACTATAGTGATTATAGATTTATAGTATATTGTGTTAGTGTTCACTATAGTGATTATAGAGTTATAATATATTGTGTTATAGTGTTTACTATAGTGATTATAGAGTTATAGTGTATTGTGTTATAGTGTTCACTATAGTGATTATAGAGTTATAATATATTGTGTTAGTGTTCACTATAGTGATTATAGAGTTATAATATATTGTGTTATAGTGTTCACTATAGTGATTATAGAGTTATAGTGTATTGTGTTATAGTGCTCACTTTAGTGATTATAGAGTTATAGTGTATTGTGTTATAGTGTTCACTATAGTGATTATAGAGTTATAGTGTATTGTGTTATAGTGCTCACTATAGTGATTATAGAGTTATAGTATATTGTGTTATAGTGTTCACTATAGTGTTATAGTGTATTGTGTTATAGTGTTCACTATAGTGATTATAGAGTTATAGTATATTGTGTGTTCACTTAGTGACGACGTTGAAATTCTGTCCACAGATGAGCCCTTATAAAAGGTCCCTTTATACATGTTGTCACAGTTTCTCAATCCATAACCTGTGAATCTAAAGAAAATAATGTAACACTTTACAACAGGGATACGGAATGAGAAAACGTTAATAATAAACATTAATTAATGTACTAAATAACATCACTTAAGTAATATTTTATGTTTCTAGATCACGATTTATGTGTGCATGTGTTAATGAACATTAACAAACGCATTGTTAACGAATTAATTAATGATTCGATTCATTGACATGAATTAATGATTACTTGATTCTCCTACAGATCATTATGTATCTGTGCATTTTTTAATACATTTAAATAAAAGCATAGTTAAGTTCTACATGATGCAGGCTCATGATAACTAAACAGTGGATGAATGGATTTCATCATTCTGTATACCAATACATTCACTAATTAATTGAACTGGACTGCTGCTTTAATTCGATTTTCTAATGTTGTGTCCGTCACAAAAAAAAACAATAATTACTTGACATGAATAGTAAATGTTTGCTAACAGTCAAAGTATAGAACAATTCTCTCCCCTAGACCAAACCCCAACCTACCAATGAGTTTACCGTTCAAAAATGTCAAAACAATCCCTAATTACCATTACATAATGGTATCTGCAAATGCTATTAAGCAATGACTTAACAAATGACAAGAACTCTTTAATAACACAAACTATTTTTTTTTCTCGCTTCCATGATGGACAGTATTGACCCAAGTATTGAACCAAATAATGTGCATAGGGTTGAATAATTATGCAGGCAATGCATTTCAGTTTTTTTGTTTTATTTCCTATCATAAAAGCAATGTCACCATAAAATAAATGATTTTGTTTGTCAGTGTTTAAAAATAACTAAAATAAACCGAACGAGATTTCAATTAGTAATTAAGTAATATGAGATAAGCGATTTAAATACCTTTGCAAGGGACAGCATTTACATTCCATTTAACTAATTTAGCAGACGCGCTTATCCAGGGAGACTTACAGTAATGAGTGCATACATATTCATTGACATCAAAACCACCCACTCCCTGCCCACCCGGACAAGGGTTGTCATGCTTTTGCTGGAAGGGAAAATGTGTGTGATATGAAATATAATTACAGCCCAGATTCATGCCCATTTGTTCAGAGAGAACTGGTAATAAAAGCAGCGGTTGGAACATCTGATCAGTAACCAAAAAGTTGAAAGATCAAATCCCCACGCCAGCATGGTAGAAAATCTGTTATCTTTTGCTTGACCGACTCAAGACTTTAAATTCCTGTGGATAAAAGCATTTGTTACATTAGACATTATTTTATTTTAATTAGTGTGAAGGTCTGTCGATAAATTAACCATTATTGTATTAGGTTGTGGCTATATTCGTCCCCATTATCCTTACTCTTCCCTCTCAGTCAGTTCAGGGTGGCGGTTTTCCATCCAAATGTACCATACAAGTTGACCAAGTCTAACCAGGATCCTAGATTGGGATTCAGGCACAGAATGGAGAATGTCCTCTGCATATTGAGACATTTGATTCAGTTGTCCTTAATAACCAGGTAGCCAGAGACATGTGGGTTTCAGCAGGAGGCAATATCTGAAGCACTTTCAATATTACATAAGTCGGTTACATCCCTCTATGGAGGTTCATAGTTATTAATTTTTAAAATTAATTCATGGCTTTTTAGCACCAAGAGATATAACAATAGGTTGACAATAAAAAACCCTGTAGAGTAGATGATAGTGAACAGATGCCTGAAAATGAGTTGGGTAGTTTCCTTGCAAAAGTTCTACGCCTGTTGTCCAAAGAACTTGCTAGTATCTCTTCTCAACTGTGTTGAGAGGAAATCTGCCCATGTGACCCCTCCTCTGCAAACATTATGGTCACAGGATTGAAGGGAATATTCTCTTAATATTCTCTGCCTGTGGTCTTCACGGCTCTCCACACGTCAAACGGGTGAGTGTTTTCATGCAAGGTAGAGTGAATCACCTGGCCCCCCATCTATATTTAAGGTTGGTACATGAGCTAGTCTTTAGGGGGTGTTCTTGTGAGAATATAATGTCAGAAAACAGATTTCAGATCGGCGAGGACCTTGCCTCTCTTAAGTGGCTGGTTCAAACCTGGGATGTACCGTGAGGTCAAAGTAAGCCCAGCCAGCCATCCTCTAGTTAGGCGTTAACTCGTTTATAGAGAATCTCGCATAGCGTGAAACAATACAAATGTGGGGATGTGCATCTCATATTAAAAAGCAGTACATTCTGAGTAAGAATGGATTCCTACCAAGCTGGCACTCTTGGGTCCAGTCAAAGCATAGCGGCATAGCGGCTGAGGAAACACATTCCTGCTAAGGGACTCAGAAAAGGATGACAGTCTATGTCCAGTGATTTAGCTATGACCGTTATTCCAGGATTATTACATGCGGAGTTTCTCTCAAGATCCAAAGTTAAGCTGTCAGTTTTTTGTTTCTCTCCAGCTCAGTGGACCCTTTTCCAATGTGTCGACCCCGGGACACAAGTGATTTCAGTCACCATGTTAAGATCAATGATCTGCTGACTATGAACGGTAGATGTAGTAGAAATGGCCTCTGGAATTGATCCCATCATTCATTTCTCACTCCAAATGTGGCAGGCAGTTTCTCATAGGCAGCGAAAAGACAGGCTACTGTTAGGCGTTGGGAATGTGGTATCTGTCACATTTAAGGAAAACACAGTCTGCAGACATGGCCTTCTTGAACCTGATCGGCTTATCGCAACACTACAGTTTTTTTTACACATTCAGTTTGTCGTGGTAAAAAAACGCTAATATCTCTAGATAAGAAATGATTGAAAAAACAGTGCTGCTATTTTTTTAATTTAATCTTCTCTTTTCAGCATTTTGACTGTTTTTAAAACTGTAGCCTTTGTTTTTCATGCGATTGTATTTTTGAATTTGCAAAAGATAAACTGACAGACTAAGTCAACCATAGAATTGTAATCTCTAGATGGCAGTTTCCATTCAAATCAGCACTGGCAGCCATTTCTACTGTACTCCTGAGTCACGGTTCTCTGGTCCAACTGGTTCCAAAACCACAGCTGTGTATGCTGTTCTAACATTCGTAACTATACCTGAACCATCGATAACCACACCTGGACCGTCGGTAACTACACCTGGACCGTCAGTAACTACACCTGGACCGTCGGTAACTACACCTGAACCGTCGGTAACTACACCTGAACCATCTGTAACTACACCTGGACCGTCGGTAACTACACCTGGACCGTCGGTAACTACACCTGAACCGTCGGAAACTACACCTGAACCGTCGGTAACTACACCTGAACCGTTGGTAACTACACTTGAACAGGAAAAAGGAATGCAGCTCACAATTAACAGCTGTGACATCTTCTGGGCATCTCTGGTCAGGGGGTCCACGATGGCCACCACGTCATAGAAAACCTCATCGTCCCGAGGTGCAAAATGGAGCACACTGTGGAAAAAAGGAAAGAGCCCAGGTTGTTGGTGAATACGTGAATACGTTGTATGCATACGTTCAATAAATCTGACGCATTCTAACACACAGAACTCTCTGCAACTGCGTCACCAACGCAATGATAGCACGTTCAGATGAATGTACGAGTGTACTAGAGAGTACTAATGCTGTTCTAGCATGATTAGAACAAAAAAATACTAATGTTTAAAGTCACACCCATTATGGCATGGCTAGGTAGTAATGAATTACATCTTACGTTGATAACTCGATTTTAATACAAAAACTGTATCTGTAATAAATTCAGATTAGTAATATTAGTAATATACAAACACACACACATATTACAGACAGGCACTCTTGCACTTTCTGAAGAAAAACTACTAAAAGTATTAAACTAAAATTGGCCAATGTATTTGGTCTCCAAAACTGGTTTATTAAATAAAAATTTTGCATTGCCTTTTTTAAATCATTATTCATAAAAGAACAGATCTTTTCAAATGCATTTACACAATTTTGCCGAAATGACTGAAATCAAGCACTTCCTATAGCGAAGGATGATACTTGTCCCGTCAGTTTGGTCCACTCCAGTTCCAGAGCGGACTAAGAAACACAACACAAAGAAAGTACAGGGAAAGTGCAAAGTGAAAGTAAGCACCCTCACCTGTGTTTGTCTTTAACAAAGCGGACATCCTTCCTGTCTTCTCCTTTAGGGGCGGCGGCCAAGAGGGCATCCACTTTCATGAGTAGATCGCTGGCTCTATTGGGTCAGGCAGATATTCCATTACTTATTGATGACTATTGTTAATGTGATCAGGGCTAGATGCTTGAAGCTGATTCCTAAACGACACCTTATTGTCTGAAGTGCACGACTTTAACAGAGACCATATGTCTATCGTCAAAAGCATATGAAGAAAATCAGGTGCCCTTTGGAACGCAAAGCAACGTCTATTATCACCTCAGAGTTGCAACTTCTATTCTGATTGTGACTGAGGAGAGAGAGCATCAGAGAAAATAAAAAGCTCGAACAAAAACACTATTTTCAAAAGCAGTCGTTTCTAAAGTGTTTCTAGCGAGATTGTAGATAAGTGCTAAACGGTTATTTTTATTTGCTAAGTAACATCACGTGACTTACATCACCAAATGTGTACAGATGGTGAAGAACAGGGCACCCATAGAGACAGGCAACACAGCAATACAGAAATGTTAACAGACGTACTGTTTTCCCCTCCTTCCCATCTGCTTGACTCTAGCTTTGAGTTTCTCGGCTGTGGATCGCAGTGTAATTCTCTCTAACAAATGGAAGTCCTCCACGTTAAATTCCTCATCAGCCTCAAGTGGTCCCAGAATCTAGGTTGAAGAAAATGAAAACACAATCCTGTTCAGATTTCCATTTCAATGCTTTTATAGGGAAATTACAATGTGCTGTGTAAAGGAAGAAGATTCAATTTCTTCCAGCCATATTGTGAAAAAACTTTCCCGGAGTGCTTTACATTTCTTTTTCTAAAGCCTCCCCTACCCTGCTGGACAGACGAGACTGCAGGGGAACGGGAAATTATATTAATTGTTACTGCCATCACAGGGGCTGGCACCTTCTGCCTGTGCTGTCAGCACTGCCGCTGCTAAGACATCAGTCATCAGCAATGCTCTATAACACACAGACACGCACACGCACACATGCACCCACACACGTGCGCTCCAGTCCTCTGTTTCAGCTGTGACCTCCGGGAAACAGACGTCATGCTGACTGGACAGTCTAAAGGTAAAAGGTCAGAGAATGAATGTGCCTCAACTGCAGCAGTGATGAGGGATTTCCCACTGATAACACTGACAGCGTTTAACCCCTCCCAGAAGCAGTGACGTTTCCTGGTACGGTCACCTCAGCGGAATAGCTCGCCTCAGCGGAATAGCTCGCCTCAGCGGAATAGCCCGCCTCAGCGGAATAGCCCGCCTCAGCGGAATAGCCCGCCTCAGCGGAATAGCCCGCCTCAGCGGAATAGCCCGCCTCAGCGGAATAGCCCGCCTCAGCGGAATAGCCCGCCTCAGCGGAATAGCCCGCCTCAGTGGACTATAATAACGTCACCGGGTAATACAGGGACACGTCCTCCGGTTGAGCTCACTCACCCTGCCGTTGCTGACCACGGCGCTCTGTCCAGCGTTTAGCTTCAGGACATCTCTGCAAAACAGCTGCTGGCTACGGATGAAATCCACCTCCATCGTATTGAACCGCTTCTCGAAGGCGTCCGAGTCCGTGCCCTGTGGAACGAGCGGACAAACCGACACAAAACCAAACCAAAAGCGTCTGAGTGGATGATGCACTGACACACTGATAAACAAGTCATGTCCGTAGACTGGCTGGAGAACGGTCAGATAGGTCGGCTCAAGGACATCACTTCCGTCGCATTCCACTCTAAAAAAACAAAGTCTGAATCACATTGACGTGAAGTATGATGCATGCCGGGCTAGAAATCACTTTGTTATTGACGAATGGTTGAAGTACTGTGTCAGGGCAATCACTGCTCCGTTTTTAAACAGAAATATTTCACTGTCAGCCCGAGCAGACCGAACTACCGGCAATGTGCATATCAGGGAGAAAAAAAAGATCTGAAGAGAGATTAATCAATTTGTAATTAATATTGGAATTTTAATTAAACATTGCCTATTTTCCCCATAACAAATCAGCCACCAGAGGAAGCGTTCAGTTTGCGGAGTCAGGTCATTAGTTTCGTAAACATGTTTTTTTTTCTGCCCCGCAGGATAAGGTGAAATACCAATAATGTCAGGCATAACTCTGTCAGCAAGTCTGTCTGGCACTGGCAGCCAGTAATAATATCACACCCCCAGCTCTCTGGACCCCAAACCTGAAGATGCCCACACAGACACACCGCTGCTCTACCCAGCACTGTCCCTTATTCCCTCTTCACTCTCACCTTTAAAGGGAGCATTAATTGGAGGCCAGGCTGTGGTCACTGTCAGCCAGCACTGTGTGAGAACAGAAAGATATTTCCTGTTGATTGTAGCGATCGATGCCCTAGTGGATGGTTTGTTCGGCACCTGCCGGTGTGGATCAATCCCGTACTGTAAGGTCATGTCGACACACTGCGAGCGGCGCTAGTACTAACCCATGGGTTTGGGGAGCGCTGGCTGAGAGGAGATCCACGACCCACCACAGGTTCTGCCACCAGCACCCCCCCTCTATAATCACATACCTACATCATAGTCTGCCAATATGATCCTCTGGTACAAGGTTTCACCCAGAGTCCATATGCCCCTACGTGCTCTAACCGTGTCTCCAATTCATTCATTCTTCAGCCTTACCTGTGCCAGTAGGTCCTTCATCTTGGTTCCATGTTGGAGGAGCTGGACGGTTTCCTCTTTGAGGATTTTCTGGACGAAGTCTAGTGCAGGCTTGTTCTTCTGGGTAAGCAGGGTGGTCCATATCGCCCTGTAGATCACTGTGTTGTCCTCGTTAGGACCCCGCCCACTAGGGTTGTCAATCACTCCCACACGCATACCACTGCTGGCCCTCTGCCCCCATGTGAACACACACACACACACACACAGACACACAGACACAGACACACACACACACACACACACAGACACACAGACAGACACACAGACAGACACACACACACACAGACACACACACAGACACACAGACACACACACAGTTAGAGAGCACTCAGACTGGCAAATAATTTATTACCAACTGCACTGCATTCATTTACATAGCACTTTTATCAAAAAGTGTGTGGACATAATTTAATGTGACCACAGTGGGAATTGTAGCCACATCCCTAGTGCTTACTGGTTCCATACTCTTATTAACTATGATCATACACTGCTACTCATTGGATTTGTATCCAAATGTTTGATTTTTAAAACACTGTTGTAATGATTATGTCTAAACAATATTTTTTGCATCAATAGTTGTCTCTCTAATGAGATTGACGACATGTGTTCAGATGAAATTTCACAAAACAGATTGAAATGTAAAAAGGTGTTATGTCATTTCGAGTCCAGTAACATATGCAATTCTTTCATTAGTTGATATTAGATTCATCTGTTGTTAAAATAGCACTGAATGGTATATATATATATATAATATATATTTAAGTTGTGTTTTAAGTGTTTTTATGAAATAAATATTCAAAAAGTTCAATGCATACATACACTACCGTTCAAAGGGTTAGGTCACTAGAAATGTCCATGTGTTCCATGAAAACACACATGAATTGAGTTTAAATAGGCAATGGGAAATATAGTTACTGAAAAGGATAGAAATAAACTTTACATTCGTCATAGAATCCTCCATTTGCAGCATTTTAGCCTTGCAGACTTTAGACATTCTAGTTGTCTAGCTGTTTCTAGACACTCTAATGTATTTGTCCTCTTGTTTATTCATGCAACGGGGGTTAGAGGATAAAGTTTGCTTTGTTCTGTGAGTAGTAGGGATGCAAATTACCGATCAATTCATTAATCATTAGTTGATTGACTTTATCGATCGATTAACGATTAACTGATAAGTTAATCTGTAAATTTCTCACGGTATCAAGTGTCTTTAACATAGGGCTGGACAATATGGCCAAATTTTATATCACAATATATTTCTTAATTTCGGTCGATACGATATAATTCCGATATCGATACGAACAATAAATAAATGCCAAGAACACCAACAACAGATGTCTGTGCCTACAATCTTCTGAAAAATTAATTTGCCAAGTCTATGAAACCTTCTCCTATAAAACTACATAATATTTTAGAAATGAAACGGTACAAATACATTAACGTTCACTTTTTATTTGAATTTAACCTTCATACAAACAAGAAAAGTCAAATAAACGTAAGAATCTCAGACTGACCTTATTAATATATTTAACTTTAAACGTAACTTTTGGCGCTCTGCATGCATCTTGCGGAAGAACATTGTAGCCGGAACTTCTTCTCTCCGTTTATGTCTATGACGAATCACGCAGGTACTGGTCTACGCCGCAGCGGAGCCGAAGTAGTTTAAAATAGTCTGAATATAAACACTTATTATAGGTGTACCATAGCGATTCAGGATAAAACATAAACACGGTTTGAATATTGGATTCATGATGTACTGGCTCATTATATAAATTTTGCTAATTTTTAACTAAAAAGGTACTGCAGCTTTAACATAGCACGCTGCTAGTCGGCTCCACTCTCCCGCATGCTTGGTTTCTTTTTTGACGCCTCAAGGTAGTGTCGGGTCTCTCGCCGCCTGCAAGAATCTCGTGTCACGTTCAATTACGCCTACGTCCTGCGGAAAACGGTCTTTGATTGCAATGTTCAATTAACAGACGATTCATTTATTTAATCGAGTAAATTCTTATCGACAATTAATCTATAGTCGATTAACCGTTTACATCCCTAGTGAGTAGTACACATTTTTGTATGAGATCCTTTGGCAATTTTTCGCATGGAAAAGCTTTAATTTATCAGAACACAAATAGACTGAGCTGATTGAACTGATTTCGAACTGTCCATTTTGAGCTTGTAATGGAACCCAGAACTGCTGATGCTCCAAATACTCAACTAATGTAAAGGCCAGCTTTATTAAATCTATACTCAGCATAAACAGTTTAAATTGCAAGAGGGTTTTAAATGATCAATTAACCTTTTTAAATGATTATCTTGGATTAGCAAATGCCAAAGGAACACAGGACTGATTGTTGCTGATAATGTGCCTCTGTATGCCTATATAGAGCACTAGTAAAGAAATAGGACGTTTCCAGCTACAATAGCTGTATACATCATAAACAATTGATGTTCTTTTAATGGACAAAGAATACATTTTCTTTCAGAAAACAATCCCAAACTTTTAAACAGTAGTGTATATACTTTTTGATTTATAGATGTGTTTTAAAATATGTCTTCTAACAAAATGAGAATGCAATAAAGGGTTGTTAATAATCAAATCGTCGCGTAACAACAAGAACCAATTTCTAGGTCTGTACTATTGGTTTGTAAAATTCCCCGCATACTTGTGGAAATAGCTAAAAAATTAGAAATGTTTTTAACTTGGCCTATACAGACAATGTTATTCAAGTCCTTGAGATGACTGTGCAAACAGGATATTTACTGTGAGACTACATGAGTTGCCTTGATAACATCCTGTCATAAATACTATACCTTTGTATGCCTCAATAGCGTGCCAGACCTTCACGGCTCTTCTAATGGTATTTTTTCCAAATCTCTCGTACAATGAGGTATAACTCCTGGCTGTATTTCAAACCCACCGTGGAATATTATGTGGATGTTTATCTATCAACAACTCTTCACTTTGTTTGTTTGTTTCAGGCCACGGTGAAATGAGCCCCATGTGAGTTTGACATTTTTATTCCATCAAAGAGTCTCAATGGCAACTGGCTAGTAATTAAAGTCTAGGGCACGCCTACCTTCCTTGACTACATAAAAAGGCTACATTTACTTTGGTGAGGACAGGGCACTGCGGACTACCAAACGCGGATGCTTAAATCATATTGACATGACTAGAACTTGTTTTATACATATTTGTTTTTAGATTAGCATTTATTCTTAGGTCGGTGAAAACACGTTCCCTCAAACACTTTTACTGTTCAGAAACAGAGGAGAGGTGTCGGCGCGGAATCTCACCATGTGTTTTAGTGCATTCAGCAGCAGTCTTCTCCCGGAGGCCTTTTCAAAATTCCCAACGATCCACACAGTTACTCCATTAATCCCATCCTCGTCTGGAGAGACACATCAATTACTGAACAATGCAATATTACAAATAGGGTGACATTTGTGACAGTGGAAAAACATCCATTGTCAAAACGCCCCGAATCACTTCATGTAGTGAAACACTCAGTGACTCAGCCAGTCTTGACAACGAACGAAACGGACAGCGGGGAAAAAAGATGAAAGTATTTCGGCGACGTTTCTCACAGTTAAAAAGACGGATCTCAATCGTAAAGCTCCGGCTTGCTTATACGGTAATATTGTTAATCCCTTAAAAGGGTAAGTTATATGAAGGAGAGTGGGAGGCTGAAAGAAAGGCCAGTAAATCAGTAGGATATTGCGCCACACGTTAGGGTTTACGGCCTGATTCCCCCGCGTTGCCTTCCTCAGCCCCCTCCTGACAGCGCTCCCCACGCAGCAGGCATCAGAGACAGGGTCGGGTCGGTCCACAGAACCACTGGACCTCTGGCCCGATGCCATATCACTCAACAGGGCCCAGTGCAATAACTCAGACCGAGCACAGACTGCATCCCTATAGGACAATTCTACACATCCGCAGATTCATGCAAATATGCCGGTGTTTTATCCAAGTGCGAATTGTGACGAGCGGCCCGGTGAGATTAGATGTTCGATAAACAAGGGCAAAGGCTTTGTAAAAAATACATCATATACATCCTTGTTTCAAAACATCTTTGTTTCTAGTGTCCTAAAACATGAAACAATCATTTTCAGTCATGAAAAAGTAATAAGAAGAGTCGGTTAAACTGTGATATAACATAATCCGCTATAAAATATAGACCGGTATAATATAAAGATATCAAGCCTCTCACCATTTTTTGTGAAATACTTCATCTTTTTTGCAACGACAGCCGTCTTGTCCTTAGAGTCCAGGTATGAGAACATGGTGGAGTCCTCCCACTCATCTACAGCTGAAAAGAGACAAAACCCAAGCTCATCAGTGATAGAAGTATTATATAAGTATTATGCATTATGACTCCGTGTGCATGCAGATAAAGATCAAACTGCATAGTGTCACCTGGAGAGGCTGTAAGGTCCAGATATGACCGGTCAGTGTTAAGGACCAGAGGGTTTATGCGTGGCACCACATTGGGTTGATCCATAAGGTGATCTACCACATCTGTCCCCTCAGTCAACTGGCCCTTGACAAGTGATGGAAGGAAAGCGTATTATTTCTGTCAAATATTACACTAAATCCGAATAACTAAGAATTCTCAAATGCAATAATGATATATATAATGTTAAAATGCACACATTTTGCCCACACAAATGAACCAAGAATAAACAACAGCACGTTGTAGTTATTCCCTGAGACTGTGAAAGACAACCAGACCACAACACACCCAAAGTTCTCACCATGTAGACAGCCCTCTGGAAGAAGTTGGTCGTGTCCATGATGCGCTGAAGGATGACCGTCTCCAGTTCATCTGGGTCCATCTCATGAGCACTGAGAGGGACTCCATTGAACAGAGCCAGAGGCAAGGAGCCCAAGCCACTCTTCTTGTAGAACAGTGCACCTGCCTATTATCCCCAGAACAGAATAAACCAGGTTCATTAGAGGTTTTACATGCTGTAGTTCATACATCCTTCTAGAATATTTGCACATTATCTAGTGTCACGATATGGAACTGAAATCCCTTAAATTGGGATTAGCTTTTACTGTTGCACAGCAAGTATTAGATACTATGTCCGTTTAAATATATACAACTTCATTATACATATCATTAGCTTTGTTTTCCATGCTTTAGCTATGCTAATCAAAGAGAGAACTAACTAATCAAAAAGATCTAAATAACTTATGTATAATTAGTATGCTACTTCGATAAATTGCCAAATATTTTATCACAAGGTTCAAGATAGTTCCATATTGACATTGAACTAATTAATGCACAGTCTTTCAGCTTCTTACAAGCACTCCAGCCACTTGATTATATACTGAACACGAAGCTTGACATCATATGGCAAATACAGAAATGGCGTGGAGACACTGACTTGCAATACTTTTGCTCGCAGGTCCAGCAAGGTGAGTCAAAATGGTCTCATACAGTGTATCTGGAACGTTTTCAAAGCGCTTCAGTTTTTCCACATTTTATTGTTACAGCCTTATTGCAAAATCAAAATTTCCCCTTCAAAATTCTACACAAAATACCCCATAATGATAACATGAACCGTTTTTCATTTTTTTTACTAAAATAAAAAATAAGCTTAGTTGATTGGAGATGATTTGGAAAGGCAGACACTTGTCAATATAATGTCCCACAGTAGACAGTGCATGTCAGAGCACAAACCAAGACATGATGTCGGAGGAATTGTCTGTAGACCTCAGAGACATGATCGTATCCAGGCACAGATCTGGGAAAGGGTATAAATGTCTGCAACACTGAAGGTACAGTGGCCTCCATCATCCGTAAATGGAATATGTTTGGAACCACCAGGACTCTTCTTAGAGTTGGCTCCCCGGCCAAACTGAGTGATCGGGGAGAAGGCCTTAGTCAGGGAGGTGTCCAAGAACCTGATGGTCACTCTGACAGAGCTTCAGCGTTGCCCTGTGAAGAGAACCTTCCAGAAGGACACCAATCTCTGCAGCACTCCACCAAGCAGGCCTGTATGGTAAAGTAGCCAGACAGAAGCCATTTCACAGTAGAAGGCACATGACAGCCCACCTGGAGTTTGCCAAAAGGCAGCTGAAGGACTCTCAAACCATGAGAAACAAGATTCGCTGGTCTGATGAAACAAAGAAGGAACTTTTTGGTCTGAATGCCAAGCGTCATGTCTGAATGAAACCTGGCACCGCTCATCACCTAGCCAATACCATCCCGACAGTGAAGCATGGTGGTGGCAGAATCATGCTGTGCTGATTTTTTTCAGAGGCAGGGAGCCAGGGAGACAAATCGAGGAAAATATGAAATCTGCTATGTACAGAGACATCCTTGTTGAGAACCTGCTCCAGAGTGCTCAGGACCTCAGACTGGGGCAAAGGTGCATCTTTCAACAGGTCAACGACCCTAAGCACACAGCCAAGACAACAAATGAGTGGCTTTGGGACAACTCTGAATGTCCGGACTTGAACCTGTTTGAACATCCCTAAAAATTGCTTAAAAAAACAATGCTCCCCAACCAACCAGATGGAGCTTGAGAGGTCCTGCAAAGAACAATGACAGAAACTGCCCAAAAAATAAGTGTGTCAAGCATGTAGCATAATACCCAAAAGCACTTGAGGCTGAAATTGCTGCCAAAGGCGCTTCATCAAAGTATTGAGCAAAGGCTGTGAATATATATGTACATGTGATATTTTCTTTCTCAAATGTTGGCCATATAATGCAATCTCCACCACACCGCATGTGTGCCAATGATAAGCAGACCTTGTGATAACAGAGCAGAACTGTAACACTGTCCAAAACTGTGTCTCCTCCAGCTATTTTCTGGTGGATTCATCTGCTGAGATCTGTGGTAAATCCCTGAGCAGTATGCTTCACATCCATGCCGCCGTCTAAACCCAGGATGTCGCATTTGCTAGCTCAGCTCCCTGGTTTACTACTGAACTGAGGCAGATTAAAGCCGTTGGACACATGCTGAATGCCGTCCAGGAGACTAAGGCCTTGCCTCGCCTCACCGTACACGAACAGGGCTCTCGAAATGGCCCTGGGACCTACTTCAATATCCTGAAAAAAGCCCAGTTAACATACTACCCAAACCTCACCTATAAAACCTGTTTTCCACCAAAACTTTGAAAAGCCTTCACTCACAACTAGTGACGAACAACTTCATTTACTCTCTGCAGTCCACATATCAATGTCTTCATCTCAAGCTCTTCGCCTCTGTCTCCTCCTACCCTATGTGAACAACATATTTGTCTCTGCATCCTGGACCAGACATAAGGACCAATAATAGACCAATCTCCAACTCCAAGAGAATCTCACCAACCCATTTAATAAGTCAGGATCCCTGGTGGTGGCTGGTGGAGGCTCCTCTTCTTCCTGTCAGAAGGGGTAAGCTTGACACTGCAGACCACTTTATTCCCCTGGAACGTCTCTGAGACTCCATCGGTTCCCCTGTATAAGCCTTCAGGCGGTTTGACTCCACTTTCAGTCTCTCATCGCCATTTTTCGTCTCTCATCGTCTCCAATCAGGATTTTTAAATGTTTTTAAGGTCTCTCTGACCTTCCACAATAAAATATGCAGTCTGGGACTGTTGAAATTAACAAAATATGATGTTAAACCACCCATTTTAGGCTGAATGTGTAATATGTTATTTCTATGTGCATAATGTATGAGTGGAATCACTATCATATTTTAATTTGTCCAAGTTTGAAAGTCAGTCATTTTGATGACATGGGGCCCCAAAACCCTCCTGCTTGTATTCTAATATATCCATAGCATCCCTGTGTAACTCAAAGATCTGCTGCCATCCCATAACCCACCCACAACCTCAGGTCACACAACATCCTGCTTATCCATGTCGCTAAAACCAAACCCTTCTCCAAAGGGAATCTAGCTTCTTGTTTCACCCGACCTGTACCTCTGAAATGTACTCGTTCACCCACCGAATGCACAAAAACCTGCCACTTTAGGCCAGCCTGTTGTTAGATAATGCGACGTATGGCTTTTATTTTGTCAATACACACTATAAATGTAATGTACGTTACTACCACCAAGTTCGAACGCTATGCAAATGATAAACGTGCCGTCTTCAAACCGTACCTTCCTTTTGTCGTCGTACTCAGAATCCTCATCTAGAATCCTTGAAGCACTGGCTTTGGGGAAATTCTTCTTGATAAACGCAGACACTGTATTGACAGAAAGCGTTTTGCCAGTCTCCACTTTGTTGTACATCTGCAAGTGCCAAAATAGTTCAATGAGACTTCAGTGTTCATCACGTCACAGGCACTGTCGATAACTCCCAGCACTGCCAAGAGAGACTGACCCCTCAGGCAAACCCTCCTTACTCGTCTAGGCTAGTAACGTCTGACACAGAAGCCCAACAGGTAATAAGGCAGCAAAATACAACTACGGAAAGTCGAAGAGACACACGTCTCATAAGATTGGCCTTAAATATATCCAGAGGAAAGTGCTCGCTGAGAATAAGAGAGATTAACATGCATGAGATACTTACAGAGACCATAGACGTCAGAGCATGTGATAAATCATACTCGTCTGCAATGTAATTCAGAAGTCGGTAAAATGCAACGCCGGCGTCTGTAGTTCCATCGACGTTGTCGTCGGTGTTGACGACAAATACGAATCCAATTCTGGAAGACGCGGGAAAAATAAATACAATGTTTCAATTTGCAGAGAAAATGTGAGTCACCATCTGGTGTAGTTGACAGATGCAAAGAAGTAGGAACGCAGAAGCACTCTGTCGACAGCCTACCTGAGAGGGATCTTGTGTTTGTAGAAGAGCTCTGCAAGTTTTACAAGCTCAACGCTCTCTTCCTGAACTGGGTCAAGAAACAGCACCTGAAAACATAGATAAGGAAGCCGTGCTGACTTCTCGGCTTGAAAGAACATCCTTAAAATGCATGTTTACTTTGACACGTTGCCCTACTGAAGTGTTTTTATATGCACATCCAACTGACCCCCAGGTATCATACACGAGTCCCTCTAGTGCCAGAACGAACCGTTTCAGTCGGTCTGTACCACAACACCTCCTAATGTGTATTTTCCTTTGCTCCCCTCCTGGGACTCACCAAGTTAAAGAAGTTCCGTCTTATCTGGCGGATCACACCAGGGAACGTGGCTCTCAGGAGCTCCTGAACACCTGAGGGCCAGCTACGATACGTGGAGTCGGTCTCAATGTCGTTAATCCACTGGGCGGGGGAAGGAAGGGGAAGGAAGGGGAAGGAAGCCAAAGTTATGGATGTTTAGAAGGGTGAGACAATTTGCTTAATCTTTAACTGGGTATAAGTGTCCTCAGGTTAAACCTCAAAAGAGTAATCCACTTCAGTAAAAGTTAATCTGCATTTCATTTGAATCTGGCACTTGAACACTCAAATAAGCTACACTTACATCAGGCAGAAAATAGTGGCAATGTTCACCTCAATTTCATATACATCAGCAGTTTATTGTTATGGTCTTGAAAAACAGGAAATCCATTCATGGCTACTGCAATCCATCCACTATTATCTAAGCAGCAGTTGATATATGATAGCACATTTGCCCCTAGCAGAAAGCCAACGGGAGGTTAGCTACCTGTACAGACTACAGGATAAGGAGCGAGAGAACGAGACATCAACTGTAACTAAATAACCCATTACAAGCCAAATTGGCACTAACAACCCTCCTTCTGCCCGAGCGCAGAAAAGCCTCCCTGAGAAACAGAGAGCCACACTAGCATACTAACGCAGGTTCATGTTTTTCAGCAGGAATTTGTTCTAGCGACAACTCTGCTAAAGTCAGGTGAGGTGAGGGCTGGGAAAAGGTTAGCAACAGGAGCTGACCAAATGTCCTCTCGAAATGGCCAGCACATTTGAAACGTAAGCTTCGCACTTATCCTTTCAGTCCACCGACCTTATCGTCGCTGTGTTCAAGAAAAAGATGATTCCAGAAAAAAACATCATGGAAAATCTCTAACGTTCTAAACAAACACTCCCATCTCTGTAGACACTTGAAGGGGTCGTTATTTACGTTTCACCGGAAGACAGACAAACCGAATACACAATCTACATTAAGCGAAGACCACATTTTGTACGGCACCTTACAATCTAAAACAATAAGGGTGCTTCATGTTAAAGTTTGCAAATGTTTTTTGTTTAAATTGATAGTCCTCCTTGGCCGGCTGCCCGGTGTATAATGAAGGTTTTTGGCAGACTGAGACTGGAGCAATAGTCTGGTGACTGATCCTCTAATCCACACCATGATGCCAGCACTCAAGACAAAGCCCCTGCAATGCTGATCTGGGCCAGGAGAGAGGAAAAAAAGAATCCCTTTCCACGGGACCATGGCTGTTGGCACAAGTTTATCTTTAACTCTCACCGTTATTGCTGGATGGCGGATGTCTAAAGCGTAGTTGTCTTCCACGGGGTTCGTGGGCAGTCTCAGCAGCTTGCCTAGATTGTCCCCCTTAATGCCCAGGTTATGGAGGCCCTCCAGGATCTTCGCTTCACCTCTGATCGTGTCCAAGATGCTACCAACGACAGAACGAGAAGTCTCCGGTCAGCTTTATCATCCGTCCCGATCAAGGAGGCTGTCAACGTAACGCCGGACGGGCTCTGACCTGCAGCAGGGTCACTGTGGGACGCCAGTGCTGAGGCAACCCGGGGAGAGAGTAGGAAAGCTGGCATGCTGACTGCTGATCCACCCTGCTGAGCGGAGCTCATACTGTACCTAAAGGGGTTGTGGACATCCAGATCAATGTGCAGACCGTTAATGAACAGGCTTCCATCACCCGGGTGGATCCCCATGGTCTCACTCAGCCCCTGGAACAGAGATGCATGGCTGTTAGTCCCAAAAACCCACATCATACCGCCACCAACGCTAATGTTACAACGGCGTAATAGATAATGAGGACTGACAACTGAGAACAAAGTGGAAATGATGTGAGAGTAAATATAGACTGATCCCTGAACAGATAATGAGAGATCCCATTATAAAACACAAGTGCACAGTGAGTCTCAGACGAGCGTCGGCACATGATATCGCACCTTTTGGTTGTCTTCAATTTCTTTTGTCATTGCGGGGTCTACGGCCACTCTTGTAAGTAATCTGTGGGAACAGTAAACATGCAAAGTCACCGGAGCTATTTCTTCCACCTCATCCCAGCAGAGCAGTAAAAACCTTGTTTTAATCTTCTAAATCTGTCGGCCCTCAGATATCTGCTGCGGACTTCCTGTAAACAATAACCAGACTGCTGATTCAGCACCCGAGTTCTTGCTCATAACTGCTGTCTAAAAAAGTATTTCAAGATCAGATTCAAGTCCACAAACTTGTGAGCACTTTCTATTTGAACTTGTTTCAAACTTATTTATTCTGACGAAATGTGTGAGTATTGAATTGGTGTGAGGAGTAAAGCTTTACCTGGCTTTGCTAGGGAAGTTCTGACTGAGGTCTCGCATAAGCTTCAGAGCATCAAACCTTGGCACAGACATGATGCTGGCGGCTGCCTGGAAGCTTAGATCTGCACAATGAAACATTTCACATTTCCTCAAAGGTTGAAATACTCTTAAGTTGAACAGTTTATTCTTCTTCTTGGAAAGGTAGATCACATTGGCATGTTACAGTGCTTCCTAAAAATGTTCCATGGATGAACATCCAACACTCTGTGATATGTATGGACGGGAACGTCAGTACACATATTAGAGACATTATAACATTGTTCCATGGATGAACATGCAACACTCTGTGATATGTATGGACTGGAACGTCAGTACACATATTAGAGACATTATAACATTGTTCCATGGATGAACATGCAACACTCTGTGATATGTATGGACTGGAATGTCAGTACACATATTAGAGACATTATAACATTGCGTGTTCCGCTAATTGTAAAAGCGGTCTACAGCCTGTAGTTAGCACAGCCCATTTCCCATCCAATAAACACAATCACAGCAAATCTATTGAGACTACAATCTTTGACCTCTTATCCTCAAATGGTATATCAAAGAACTGGTATAATAATATGGGTATATTATTGTCGTTTGCATTTTATTTCAAGATATAATTATATATTTATACAGTGAACATATGTTTAGAGGGCATTAAGTCGATATCTTCAAGAAACAGTTACAATGAAATCCAAACTGTTCGTCATGCAAGTTACTAAGATAATGTTTTAAAAAGGACCATGCAATTATACTGATTATGAACAGCCATTTCCAATGAATTGATGATGGAACCCATCCATTTAAAATGAAGCCTTACAGTATAATTACAATTACATCCCCCAAAAGAGGCAGAGCATATTATAGCAGATTATATGGCTAAACTGCAATGATGATAAACCAATGAAATTATTTTTTTTTAAGGAAGCTATTAGTTTATAAATTACAGCTTGAAAAACAATTGTAAAATTGTCACACAAGCAATGAGTAGAGATTAAAAACAGATGTATATTTTAGCCATATTTGCCAATTTATTAAAGTGAAAAACTGAAATAGTGTATGTATTGTTCAGAACCTTTGCAATGACACAACAAAATGTTGTTTATGCATTCTGTGTCCTTCAATCATCATCAATCATGAGATGTCTTGAGAACTTGATGGCCCACCTGTGACATATTTAATTGATAGGACATGATTTACAAAACAAACACCTGTCTATATAATATCCCACACAACACAATGCATGTGAGAGCAACACCAAAGACAAGTATCCAAGCCATGTATCCAATAATCTTGTTCTAGACCTAAAGATTATGGTGAAGTAATTCCAATAAGCATGTAATGCTCCAAAAGGTGGGCTCCATCATTGTGAAATGGAAGCTGGCTGTCTTGCCAAACTTAGTAACTGGGCAAGGGCCTTATTCAGGGAGTTGACCCAAAACGCCCTCTGTAAGAACTTCAGAGTTTGTCTGCTGAGATAGGAAAATCTGCCAGACGGACAACCATCTCTCCGGCACTCTGAGATCGAGCAGAGGCTACATTAAAGCCGGTTTTGAGTGTAAGGCATACAATAAAACATGTGGCCTGAAGGACACAAGAGCATGAAGAAAAAGTTTAGGAGCCGCAGAAAAAGAGTAATGCAAAATGAAATGCTAAAAACAAAGTGAAAGATCGAATATGGAGTTATGATGATAGTGACATGAAAATCCCATACCCCTCGAAAAAGAATGATGGTTTACTGACTTTATGAACTTTCCTTTTCAAATGGTGTGCTTTCTTCAATGCCTGTCTAGATATTGGGCAGAAGCTTTTGGTGCTGCAATGCTGGAAGCAGCTGTTTTAATTACATTTGCTTCACCTTTAAACAATTTATGGCTTTGATTAAAATGAATGATATCCTTCAATTTGGTGTGTGGGTATGATTACTATGTGGGTGTGTTTTATTCAAAACCAATAAATGTTTTGTACTTGACAATCTCGACGGTGCACAATAATAGTACTGATTGCCTAACTCAGTTTAAGACCCAAGTACTTTGACTTTCACTCCGCTCAGATGAATCAAACTGTCACTACTGCAGTCAGTCAGTGACACAATCATACAGGACTTTAGGCAGAAGCTCTATGTGACTCGAACATCATGCCTTTTTTTTTTACAAGAGATGGCTTCTTCATCTGGGTACTGTTTAACTTCATTAACAACACAATAAATTGTTTTAACATTGCACAAAAACATGTCAATGAACTTGAACACGTACGTTTTTGAAAAAGATTATGTGAGAAGAAATAATATGGATAAAGATTTGGCCTTAAATCTACTCCTGTAAGGTTATGATATTACCTTTAAGGTTAGCTCCTGTCTACTCTTCTCTCTGTACACCAAGAACTACACCTTCAGTCACCACTCTGTCAAACTTATGAAGTTTTTGCAGATGACACCACCCTCATTGGTCTAATCTCTGAGGTGCACGAGACCGCCTACATTCGTGTATGTTTTAAAATGTGTGATCTAAATGCTGCAGCTAGGGGTCAGAACAAAGTCCTTGTGTGCGTCAACGGACGTGACGAATCAACCTGATTCTGATTTGCTTAATAAACATCTAAATATGTAAGAAAAAGGCGGGCAAACCAAATCTAAGGATTCATATATATGGTTTGTGAATTCCATGCATTAGAATAGTATTAGGAAGTTCATGAAAATGTCAATTAGGTTAATTAAGTAATAACTGACCATATCAAATAAGATTGCTTAGCTTTTAATAGGAATTTTGCCATAGTTACTTTAAACGTATCTTACACATTTTGTTGACCGTAAAGCAGGAAATAGATGACGATTACGTCACACCTTTAAATAAGGAATCACAACAGCTAATTGCACAATCTGTTCAAAACGTGTAGTCAAATGTGTAGGAATGAAACAGAAAGCTCTTTGTGTGCCAACCGTTAATAGCATGAGCAGCTACTCCCATAACGCCAATTGCATGAAGAAATTGTCAATGCAATCAGTAGGTTTGTTTCATGAGAGATATGCCTCATGAAAAGGTCTGTGGACCTGAGTTTAAGAAAAGCTGCATTAACTGGTTTTCCTATTCGGGAAAATGTGTGGCATGAAGCTTTCTCCAGTACCTTGGAGCTCCCACACTTTGAGAGGGGCCATGTCATTGGTGCTTTCCAACAGATACTTCCGGAGCTCCCCAAGCTGATTCTGCAGGTCTGGGTGTGATTTTCTGGGATGAAACAAGGAAGAAAGTGCTTTGATTATATTACAATTACTTATCACACACACACATCTCGCCAAAGTATTCACATTAGGAAATCCGGAAATTTGTCGTTTAAACACATACTTCAATTTCCCGAATAGAAAGCCCTGTACTTCATCAATATCATCCTCTTCAGTGTTTGTTGCACCTTTGTAAAAAGGATAGAGAGAGTTTCTCATAACATTCTTCAATTAGACTGAATATACCTAAATATAAAATAGACGTCGAAGAACACAAATATAAATGAGGAAATCCACCTTTTACTTGTGTGTCATCCACAGCTTTGTATTCTGTGCTTTTTATGGCCAATTCAACACCATATCCAGACAATAACATCTTCTGAGGCTTCGGTTCCTGTAATTCAATCAAGCAGACGAACATTTTAACATGAGTCAATATAAAAACCACAGCTCCTAATCGATTATCGCTAAAAACAGAATCATTTAAACGGTTATTTCTATGACTTCAAGGTCTGTAATGATTTTCCTCATCAATGGACCAACCAGAACTGTATGCCAAAGGGCCTGTGAATTATAACCCCCATGGTCCTCTAATCCTTCACTATTTCGCCACATCTTAGAGACACAAAGTATTCCGAATGTGTAGTATTTCACGCCTACTCTATAGCAATATGATCTCTGTGGAACATCTCTGAAAATAACACATTAATGCTGCTTCTCACAGTGTCAGGCCATCGATTACTCAGGCCCCAGCTAACTTCCTCTGGTTATCGTATTCTCTTGCTGAACACTGCCAGCTAATGCAACCCATTTGTTGTACAGCCCTGCGACCTCGGCCTTTGTGGAAGTTGTGCTCACACCTCCAATGGCCTTCCTGCTTCCATTTCATCCTTTCATATGGCTCAACATTGAGACCATTGACCATAATGTAGAGTAAAACAGGAGGCTGTCCACTAGCCCATTTAGACCTTAATGCCAACAACATACTTAACACACATTCCGTCCAATACTTGATTGAGATCCAAATCCAATTTACAGGCACACAACCAAGCAAACAACCACGAGAAACTGAAGCATCTGAGGATCAGACACAACATACAAATCTAATGTAGTCCTACTTAATAGACTTTAAAACACTGTTTTAAAAAAGGATATCACAAAAGCATCCTACTCACAGCTACAAAGTGACGCAGCACATAGATGAGTTTGCCCTCGGCGGCTTTTTCAGCCAGCACCTTGTGGAAGGAGCCAAACCTTTTAGTGCCAATCTCAGCATAAAGAATCACAACGGGGACATCTGTCCCATTAAATCCTGGATACTTGTGATCATTCTTGTACAGATAAGGGTTTGGCCTGCCAATGTGAAGAAAATATATATTTGATTAAGCCATTTACACACCGATCTATCAAATGAACTAAACATGTAAAATTTCCATGTCACTATTGTTGATTACCAGATAGCATAGCCGAAACATTTTAATTGTAATTGCGACATCTTGGTATTGCTACAGTTGATGCAAAATGTTTGGCAACAGTTTATCAGAAATTCATTATTTCTGATAAACTGTGGACATTTTTAAATTCTTTGAAATCCACGTATGTATTTCTTTGGGATGCAGTTAAAAATGTTTTAAAATAAATCATAAAATTTCAAAAGATTGTGGGCCAAAATGTCAGTATTAAGGTCTGCTAATCTACACTCTAGGCTTAATTTTGGTAGCATAGCTTTTTGCCACAATATCTGTACTTAAAGCGGATATATAAAAAGTCTACACACCTAATTTGTTTAATGATGTGCACACAAATGCAAAAATAATTTAAGTTTTACAGGGGTGAGTAGACCTTTTATATCCACTGTAAGTGCAGATATTGTGGCAAAAAGCTATGCTACCAAAATTAAGTCTACGGAGTCAATTTTGTGAATGCCATTTCTTTTAATAGTTCTGTTCGCATCAGAGTATATTAGATTCTGAAGCAAAACCAAAAGGTACCGCACTTAAAAAAAAATAAAAAATAAAGAATCATGAAAACCATATACTGGTCAATTTAAACAAATGTGGGTTATTTCAAGACAACGCCAGGGCACCTATACTTTTTGCCACAAATGTAGTTCTAAACAGGCCAACTCACTTCAGTAAAAATGAGGTATTAAGTGGTGTGTACCTGGCTGCAGCTGTCTTTAAGAGCTTCTTCAAATCCTTTGTGGTGCAACCATGTTGACCATGGACCGAGACAAAGGCAGGGCAATCCTGTGGCGGAGGCTCATCACTGGCAATCTGTGGAACGCAGGAGAACACTGCGTCACTGTACACCGTTCAACAACACATACTGCACCGTTAGGATGTTCTAAATGAACGTAATAATGCAAGACAAGGTAAGCATTTAATATCACTAGATTCCATTATAGTTTTACTTATTTGACTATAGGATTCCATTAGAACTGAACATTAAGGACAATGAACAACCTTGCATATACTGCAAGTGCTTGCTTATTTGACCATGTGCTGCATGAAATGTATCCATCTGTGTAGTACCACAACAAGGGCTCTCAATTTCAAAGTAAATATATATATATATACACAGCTGCATACATTGTTTACATTAATCTACTTGCTAACAGACTTTTTTCTCTGATTATCTTAGGGGCCATGCAGAATTACATAACTGCTGAAGGAAGATCAAATCAGAAGGAAAATCAGATGCAAAGAAATATATCTGCAGAACCTCGGAGGGAGCATTTATTTATGTGATTTATTTGTATCAAATCAAATGTTGCTACTCATGAAGGAAGAATATATTTCAGGGTTACCTTCTGGGATGCATGGACAGCTGGTGAGTAGGACCTCAAAGAGAGGGCAAATTTGAGAAGATTGACCTGTAGCTCAGTCAAAAACTGGCCTGCCTTCTTGATGACCAAGTTATAATACGAGCGCACAGACTCTGCAAAAAAGTAAATTTCAATGAACGTCCAAATTCATTTTCAGTGTCACAATTAACATATCCTATATTATAGACAAAACACAGACCCTTTAAGACTTCCAATCCCCATATAAATGTCTGTCTTCAACAGGTACCGCACAAAAGTTCAGAAAAAAAGACACAATGCAACGGATTGTGTGAAAACCATTGGATCCAATATAGTTATAAACAACTCAACGGTTTGGGGAAAGTCTCCACGTACCTCCATTTTTGTAAATAGTCAACTCCTTCACAGTGTCAACAAAGTGCCAGAATTTGTCATTTCCATCCCCTGCAATAAACTCACTAAACAATGAACAGTGTAACGTAAAAGTCAATTAGTACCACGAAGCATACAAATTGAACATCATGGAGGAACTGCAATATGTAACATGAAGTTGCCGTACCGTATTTTTTAATTACAAAGCAAGTTGAGCAGTTTGGGTAATTACAGTGGAATGATGAGCAGTCCCAATTCATATTTTGTAACCACAAACAAGTGATCATCATGATGGAGAATATTTCATGAATTAGAAATCCAGATGTGAATAACCTATTGCTTACAAAATATACATGCCTACTATACATGTGTTATCCTGAAGACAAGTGTACAGAAGTATATGCATTACAGGATAAATGGGTTTTGCTTCTCCAGCTGTTTTTGTTAGTGTACCTTGTCTCCAAGAGGAAAGGAGTCATGCTCCACTTGGCTTTTAGACTGGCAGAGACGCCTTTGGATGTGGATTGGGCATACTGGACGTTCAGCAGGAGCAGCGACAACAACAGGACCGTTCTCATTCTCTGAAGACAGCATGGAGAACATTGGCATGTGCGACCAATGTGTATAAATTAAATCAAATTGATTAAGGACGTGAAGGAAGTGCAAGGTAACACGACACTGTAATGCTGTTTTAAGGTGCCACGTAGCTGTGGCAGCATGTGTTTACTGGAATTAGTCGGCAACATAACATATGAACCACCGGTTAACATGGTTCAGAAATTAAACGAAAACGAACAGACGTAACACGATAGCAAGGGTACATGTTGAATGGGAAAAATGTTAAATTATCCAGGACAGCAAAGAAGAGCCTAACGTTTAATAAAGCTTCAGGTAAACACAGCATGATATGAATGAAAAATGATTCAAACAAAGCGACAGTTCGGTCAACTGGGGAGCGAAATCGTCTCCAACACGAGTGTAACTTTGTAGCCCCTAAATAAAAGTCCAATCATTCACTATGCAGACATTAGTTGGGCTTAAACGTGTATCAGTGTTCCTTACCGTGGTGATGCTGGACACTGCCATTATGAGGGGTCCTTCGTATTAAACCGTGTCTGTGTTATGTTTTACACATATATTAAAATACAAGTGTAACGGAATGCAATGAGTTGTGTATTACCTAGTGTATGTTTCAAGATAAAAATTATATGCGCGGCCGCCGTAATTTAAAAGAACATTTTGATTACGGCATTTTGAGCAGGCATTACTAAGGTCACCTACATATTGGGATCTCACCCGGTCATCGGTTTGTCCGGGTTGGCGCAGCGATTTGAGAAAATGCTGTAGCTTAATGCAGATGTGCCTATGATGTGTCTCCAGACAGTGTTGGTAACTCGACCCTATAAACATTGCGACACACTGACTTTAATGATAATATTCAATTGTAAATTAATAAAACGAACATGTATAATTTTAATAAACAAACTAGTTAATTAATTAAATATTACAATTTACCAGATATAACCCTTATTCACAGTTTAGCATTTCATTCCGGACGTTTTTTCTAAGTCAAATATAAAATACATGCACATATCAGCCTAAATATATGATCATATTTTTTTGTAATTGCGTTATCCCTTATGGGCTTCCATATAGGCACTTCCGCATTTTTTAAGAATATCTCAAAAAGTGTGTGGAGCTCAACTTGCCGAGTGCCAAAGCCGGTCCGCTATACGCACCAGACACGTGTTCCTGACCGAGCTCGGAGGGTGACTTCCAGATAGTGGCAAGGCGGTCAATAAAGGGATCAATAAACGGACACTTTCATGACTGGAACGATGCCATTCATTTTCCACTTGTAATTAATAAAACAAACATGTATTAGTCAAATTACAAAACCCTCATGCCAAAGAGTAGCAAAAGATGTAACATTCAATGTATGCTGCATCTGTTTTATAAACGCAAATTGATATTAGACAAAAAACAATTGATGTGTTATATGGTTCGCATATCCCTTGTATGTGAAATTGCCAAACCTAAAAATTAAAGGGTGTTTTATTTTTGAAGTGGCGCCATTGAGAGGTTCATTTGGTATTTCCCAAAATGCTACATACAGGGTCTGGATTGTGTCCTACCTGGAGTAGCCCTGTCATTCAAACCTTCCAATCATCAGATGTGTTATGTACCTCTAGGCCCTAAGTTGCCCAAATCTGCCATATTCCATTGATCAGGGGTTCCGAACCTTTTTCAGTTCTGTACCACCAACATAATGATGCTCTGCCCTAAACACACCCAAAGTACCCTGTTAATTTATTAATAAGCCTATGGTGTCATGAGTGTCTGAAAGACCCCCCTATTGGTAGGCCAAGTAGCCCCAAGGGTCCTCGTACCCCTGGTTGGGAACCACTGTCTTATGTGTGCCCTCTCTTAGAACATGTGTAAGAGACGCCCTAAAACTCAAAATTATTATAACATAGGTCTACAACTAACTGATGAAACCTTGGTAAAGATATAGTCTGTTCTAGTTAGCCCACTAAATAGGATTCATCATATGAAGAAACTTAAGGCAATGTTGTACCTCGGTTGTGGAACTCGGTTGTATTAAATCAGAAGGCTACCTGAGAGAAACCGCAAACAAAAAAATAACTCTGAATTGGGGCTTTTATTAGAAACTGAATATTATAACGTGTGGGAATTTATTATCTCTGTTAATCATATCCTCGCGTGTGTTCATAACCATGGACAGTTCCCATGTGTCAATACCTTATATGCCAGACTGCATTGTGTCTATATTTGTTTGGCTGTCCCGGGTGCTGAAGTTAAGAAGTTAAATTAATATGAATTCGTCTACGTGGACATTGAATAGCCTACTTTAAAAGTATCTGATATTTATTTTTTTCGTATTTTAATACATATATTGATCATGTCAGACCATCAATCTTCAAGGCGACCTGTAGTTATAACAGAGCAGCATAATTAGATTGGACAAAATAGCCTCGTCATTTTATTGGCCAACAATATTGAAATGTGATTTTTATTGTGTTATTCTATCGCCATTGGCTTTGGTTGTTTCAAACCCTGACGTGTCATTGGTTGAAATGTCCTTGTGTAATATTAACCATTGGCTAATTGCACGTAACACTGAACTATTATAACACGGTCCCGGGTTTCAGTGCTTATAATTTGCGACTATTGCATGTCAATCATGTGTGACTGATGCGCCACATGTGTAGTTGTACCAGACATTGTGGGGGTCGGGATTTTGACACTTTCTTGTGGGACCTGACAGAAACGGAGGATGTGAGCAGCAGGGACAGTGCATAACATAATCCCGGGCACTGGATTGAGCATTGGGCACATATACCCTACAATATTTAACCCTTACTAATGCATGAGGATGCTGTAGGACCCATCCCAGTAGTCGGAGCTGCAGTCGCTTCATTTCGTGATCCTGCTCGTCTTGGACATGAGGATTAAACCTGGCGTTTCTCCGATATACTACCACACATTTCGGGAGTCAACTGATACAGACTGTTTGGCGATATGTAAAGTCGTATTTTGAGGAGGACGAGTAAAATATTTTTGAATGGTTCGTTTCCAGTTGGGATTTTAACCCGTTGTGGAGCACTGAAACAGCGTTTTTAAAGTTGGTCAACCAAGGACATATATAAGTATAGCAGGTATATGACATGCTTTTCTTATTTCTAACATCTCGGTGATATGACCGCAGTATCCTTGACACATACAGGTAGGCTATACCTGCTTAAATCAGAATATGCCTTTTAATAATGAAATAAATAAATAAGGACATTTTGTTGCCCGTATATCAACATGTGGGCACTTTGAAGGTCCATATACATTATTATTAGGCTATTATGAATTAACGACCGGTCAAGCGACTCAAAGGTGCTTGTCTAACAATTCACATTAATGACATGAACACATCTGCCTGTGATAATGGATGATAAATCCAATAAGCTGATCCTGGTTCCTATTTTAGCTGTTCTTTTCGTAATGATAGGCTATCAGTACATCTGCCCAGCTGGCAACAACTCTTGCCACTTAAGGACCGGTGATAAATTAAGAGGGGTCAGTCTACTTTCCGCCCAATATCGGACAATCGAGGACATTTACACTGAACTGGAGGACGAGAGCCCCCCGAGATCGGCGTCCAAATTCAACTTTTCCGGACGAGACCTTCAGCGGCACGTCGATTTCAACATTAAAGAAGACGATGTGATCGTGTTTCTGCACATTCAGAAGACCGGGGGGACCACCTTCGGACGGCACCTAGTTAGGAATATTCGCCTGGAGCAACCGTGCGACTGCAAACCGGGGCAGAAGAAATGCACATGCCACCGACCGGGGAAAGAGGAGTCCTGGTTGTTTTCTCGGTTCTCCACGGGCTGGAGCTGTGGTTTGCATGCCGACTGGACTGAGCTCACCAACTGTGTTCCTGTCATCATGGACAAGAAGAAGGCGAAAAAAAACAAAAGGTACCGTATGACAGTCTACTCTGCATGGGTTGGAGGATATGCCATGTTATGGTAATATGAGGCTACTGTTTAGAAGTCACCTACATGAGGTTGATTATGGTTTATGTGTCTCATTGATGGAGACACTGATCAATCACTCTCGGGGAGATATGGCAGTAGACAGCTGGACCGAAACCTGAAATGCAATATAAAGTTATGTGATGTTGTCCAGCACTACCGAGGGATTGTGTTTGTCAAGTTAGTGTGACCGATACAATGAGCATGTTGCGTGACACTTATATGAAACATGCACGCACCTACTTGGACATGATGACGCACGCCCTATGATTGAGTGTGCTGGCATGTGCGTTCTGTGTGATCAACTAGGTCCCTAGAGAACATCACCGGGTACATCATGGCTAGGAGGGTTTGGAAAAGTCATATGAAGTTCATCCCTCTAACGTGTGAAGAGTGTGCTCCATCCTGTACTGCTATAAAAAGATAGCACAGAAATGAACTTACTTAGGAACATAAGGGATGTCTGTGTGTGCCAGACACATGTTTCAGAGTCTCCCTAGTGGACAGAACACTGTCTTGCTTTCTCAGAAACACCTTGATGGCAACACTTCAGCATTTGTGACTAACAAATCACAAGTAACACACACAAACTACTGTTAACAAATTAGCCATACAGTATCTATGACTCAGACATTAAGTCAATAGCTAGTGTGTGTAGCCTATTGGATTTGCCAAGGATACACTTAAACATCTTTTATGGTGGTCAGTTGGGAGTGTATACATTAATGAGAACCCCTTTTATTTAATCGTTTAACATTTTCAGTGACTGTTTGAAATGCAATACAGTTAATGGGTAAATGAAGCCTGAAGTCTATTTTTAGCCAAACCTTAGTTTTCATGTCAACCATGTTAACTTTCCTGAAATTCTTTCAATGCTACTCACGTCTGTGTGTTTATTTTTTTATACGTGACACATTTTCTTTAGTTCACTTTTCGTAAGTATTTTTGATGGAGTCACCTTTAAATTATGGTGTTTTCAATGAGGGCGGAAACGACAGTTTGTCTCTCATTCTTGTATGTCCTCGTACCCCAGTCGGTTTAGCTAGAAGCACCCTGTTACGCAGGCAGCAAGCCTCTGTGCTTTTTATCTGCAACTTCTATTGTGAGAAAATAGGTCATCTTCATTATGTCTCCACCTCTGTAAAAGCTGGTGTTGACCTTACCTTTAGATTCCATGACGTAATGTCCCTTACTTCATCCAATAGAACCGTTTTTGGAGATAAACTACACATATTAAATATCACTTCATGTTGAGTGTCCCAAAAGTGTGCCTGCATATGCTTTAGAGGTCATCTACTCACTATAGGTAATATAATTACCCTAACCCTAACCTTCTCCCTCATCCTAACCCTAATGTTCAGCCTTACCATAAACCTTCTAAACCTAACCATATCCCAAACCATAGCACTCAGTTGCTTACTTTGTTTATCTAAGTTTGTCGGTAGAATTGCTATGTATAGAACATATACAGATGGGAATTGGCACTTAAAATAAGTGTTACGAAATGTTATGTTTCCAAGGGACTGAGTGTTCTTTCCAGAGTGATTTTTTTGCACATGTTTCATGTTTTTATGGATTTTACCTACTATTAACCATATGCAAGGTTTAATATGACTTTATATTTTCTTTACCTTTCTCCTCCGCTCTGGGGAAATGGCTACCAGCAGCTGGTTGTAATCATGATCTGTACATACTGTCACAATGTGTGCACAGCATTTCAATCAAAATTAAAGTTTCTTACCTGTCTAAGACATCATAAAACTAAAATATTGCATTTTTCAGGAAATAGGTTTCCTGTGTATAAGTTAGACTGTAATTCAACCTTATGATTGGGATGTGATCTGTATTTTTCTCTAGGACTTATGCCAATGATATTGGAAGTGCAACCAAGTTGTATTTACTCATTTACCATTCTATATGATCTGTACAATCTTGGCCTCTGACTGCTTAAAGGTGAAGTTCAAATCTGTATTATAAGGACAAACCAACATTAATGTTTTGTCAGTCTTGGAAACTAAAAAGTCCTCTAAAAATATATATATATAATGTTTTGAGAAATAGATGTCAAACCTCACTGGGCATGTCCCATTACTTCATTTAATTGTTCTGTAACATGGCGGCAACTGGACCCTCCCCCTAAACCTACTCATAAGATGGTGAATATGAGATATGACCATTTGGTTTTAGACCCGGTAATTAGAAACCAATTTAAACATCTGTTGGTGATTGTTGAACCTGTAAAGAAAAAATTCCATCGACGTGTTGGTTTCAAGAACATTGATAGTCAGACCTAATATGTTGGGATTGATACGTATTCTGATATCCAGCAATTTCCTACCCTTCATATTCTACATAGACATAGAATTATACGACTGGGTGTTGGAGACGTAGGGATAGCTCTAAATAGCTAAAAGTTTCTAAATAAATACCCATTATTCACTTTAACTACTTCACTTTACACTTCTGAAACAGTCCTGTTATCCATAGCTTTTTTTAAAAGTATTTCCTATGCAAAATCAACCAGGTATGTGACATTTTAATGTACAAAACATAAAGGGGAGCGAAGGGTTAAATGCCTTGCCAGAACCATCAATTTTTCTTAACACTAATGAGAGACAACTACAAGTCCATCTAATGAAAAGCCTCTTCAAAAACTAGTCAACACCGAAACTGCTACAATGCTACAATCGTTCTGAAAACAGGGTTGGAAATTCCCCAGAAAACAAAATTGCGTTGATGCTGCAGTCTATAACGGTCACGAGTATTGGCCTAGTACATGAAATGTTGCTGGTTTAAATCCCTGAGCCAAAGGTCAAACATCTTGTTGTTCAACAACGGAGCAAGACAGTTTTCATTACTTTTTCCCAGGTTGTTGCTGTAACTAATAATGTGTTCTTACTTCTTACCAATCCCTACTTGTATAAAGTCATGTTGTCCTCAGAAAGACTATTTCCATAAGAAGGTTTAAGTCATTTATTTCTGCAGTTCGTTTTTTTTTCCTTCTATGGTTCCTTAATAAACATAATGACTATTGATTGAATTGTGTTTGATCGCTGAGTGTCAAAAGACACCATTTGTGAATGGGTTGACTTAATTTAGTTGTGGCAAAGGTACATGTGATTGATTGACTTAGAAAAAACTGACTTGATGGGGAAAACATGGATTGTGTGAAAAAAAGAGAAACATGTATTAGCCATGGAAATTCCCTGACGCGACGGGGTTCCTCATGTTGTTTCTGAAGAACAGACAATCTACAAGCAATGTAGGTTTAGACAACTTAGCCAGCCAGGCAGCAGCCAGCAGATCCACCTAACCAGACAGAATGAAGGAAAAGGTGCGAGTGAGGATTAAACAGAATCGCCCAATGTCCACACCAGTTATAGGCCCCCCACAGCCCCTCGAACAGTCACACGGCCCCCACGGCTTTGCAGGTAGACTCCATAAAGATTCAATGACAAACCAATGACACCTTTTGAGCAAAGGCTCATTACTGCTGTTAAAACCAAGCGACCAAACACACCACCAAGTTTGTCCTTTCACCAGGCAACAGCAGAGGACACGCCTTTTGATAGAGGAGTTTGTGAAAAAAAAATTATATATAGGATTGTATTTAAAGCAGCAGAAGCCGGTCGGTTGTTCAGTGAAATTATGTTAAAAAGGGAAGGCCAATGCACACATATTTCACGTTTACGCCGTTATGCACATGTGAGTGAGTTTGCAGCATTGGGATTCAATTCATAAACTTGGAAAATGCTAAAAAAGCTAATATTGCTAATTCCTGACTTGGACAGATGAATTTCAGACGTGAATAATAGCTTGTTGTGAAAAACGACTGTGTGAGACTTCAGGAACCATTCAGGGTAAGTGGAATTGTATCCAAATTTGAATCTCAGTTATTGTTATAAAACAAATGAAATGCCATTTTTCAATAAATCAGCCATTGTTGGGATTAATGGTACCTTAAAAAAAGATCTACGCACACTCAAAATCAATTTAAGTATCAATTTAATATCAGCTGTTGATAATCAGAGCATTATGGGTATCATATGTTCTATTTCCGTTTATTGAAACATTTTTAAAGATTGAAGGTCTGCTTTTATATCCTTAATTTGCGTTGGATCCACCGGGTCCCTACTGCCTTATAGTGTGAAAGTGAGACGTGGGTTCAGATTGGGTTAGCAGATTTGCCCTAGGGTTGTGATGAGCCCTGAACAGGGGTTGTGCCCAGCACTGTGCGGATTTGGGGGGGTTAGTCATCTAACACGATTGCATTGACATGCTCTAGTGACTTCTGGTAAGGGCTTGGACAAATGTATTCTTTCAGTGCGTGGGATTCTGGCGAAAACTGAAACGGCCCTTTGTTACTAAGGTGCATAGAAACGTTTTTGGATGAACTGATAAAAATGATATCTTCACCACATGTAGCATTTGGGAATGTTTTTCTTTTTTTTAAATAACCCCCTTCCCCAAGAATAGGTTGTCACTAGAGCAAGTGCTCAACATCTTTGAAGATCTTTGCAGTCAGGAGTTAATGACTTATTTGTATTTCTCCTGCCATGAGCTTTTTTCTAAAACAGAGGCTGGGAGTTTACATTGTTGTTGTTTGCTGACAAATGCTTTAAATAGAAACGGTTGAGGAATCGGGAGGGGAAGGAAGGACTTCCCACACTTTTCAAAATGTACATTTGCAAACGTGTGCATTTTTAGTCTCTCTTAAATCAACAGCTGTAGAAAAAATGCTAATGTTTTCAACGTAGTATAGGATAAGTAACTAAAAAGCCATCTGCCAAAGATAATTCGATGCAAACGGAATTGTCGTCAATTAACGTTTCCTCTCTTGGGTGAATTGCAGGCAGTAAATGAAGCAACCTGTTTTTTTTACTGTTCTGACAAGTTAGTCTGTTAAAGTTCTGTGCAAAAATTCCTCTCTAGCCTACAGTAGATTGTACCCAACAAGCTCCTTGATCTTTTAATGAAAGAGGAGGGAGCAAATGAGGAATACAGTTGTTATGTGAAGCACACCCTTGATGCTGGTACTGCGGTGTTTGCAGCAAAAGCATTCGCGGCCTCCTTTGAAGACGGAAAACACAATGGTGCACTAAACTGCAAGGGCACATGATTAATTTCTGCAGTGGCAACTGTTTCCTTTGCTGTGGAAAGCAGTCATTGGATGAGACAGCTCCTCTATTCACAGCTGCAACATCAATTCTGCACTCTTAGCCGTCCTTGTCCTGGCTTCTGAATGGACGCCAAACAGCTCTTCCTAGAGCATAGCGGTCATTGATATGACATGCTATTCCTGTGTCCACGAAAAGTATTTGACTTTAAATTCACGAAAGCTTTGCACAACACATTTGCATTGTCATCACTTTTGTTACGTGAAATGGTCACTACCTCGCTGTACAACTGTGTCATTGTGGCCAGGAGGTCAAACTCAGCTAGGTAGGTTGTGCCCTGCAATCGTGGTTTGTGTCCGGAGAATGCGCGCTCCTCCGGGCGCAAATTTACCTGTGAATACGACCTCGTTGGAGCTCTTGTGCACACTCGTCTTCAACTGAAAGAAGTACTACAAAAATGCAAAGCCATCATTTATGCACATAAGTGAATTAGACATAATTAAACACAAAATAAAGAAACCTGTATGTACCCCACAACTCAGTGGTTGAACGATAACTTAGTTTGTAGTTATTTTCCCACTTCTGGGTATTGGTGATGCATCTGCCACTTGCTTTCAGCTATTACAAAGGCGTGTAATTCATTTACAGATGGTCATTATGGCTAAACTAATTAATTACATCATCAGAGCTTAGATTTACTGTCACAAATGAGTATTCTTCACTCATTTAGATTAAACACCAAATGTAATGTTCACATAAGGGTTTAATGGATTACAATAGAGAAGTGTGTATAATGTAAAAATATATTAATAAACAATGACAAAATATCTTTGAAATGAGAAACATCATGTTACTTTCTAAGCATTCTAGGCCAAGTTCACAAGAAGTAAATGCATACATTTGCATTTCATCTGGTCTACAAGAAAGCAGTATTTCAAGTGTTTCAAACGTATAAAACACTTAAAAAATTTGTTTATACTGCAAGGGTTAATTTCTCCTGTGATTTCTAACTAGTTTCCATCCAAGTAATTCTTGAACCTTTATTTCATAGCTAGGTATTAAAGATTGATCATGCTTGTCTGCCCCCTTCTGTCAGTCTTCAAACCTGCATATCCCACTGTTGTTCTTACTGCACAACACTGATATATTTAATGTTCTATACTTTAGACTGTATCCTGTAGGTAGTATTTACTATAATATTCATTTTGGATTCAATAGAGATGCAGGACTTCCCTTTTCAAGAAAACAACTATTGAAAGAGGGTGTGTGCGAATTGTCTATAATACGTTTGGAGGTGAGCTCTTAACTGGGCAAAGTATGGGATTAGTATTTGTATGTTGTACGGTAGTACACTACCGCATTTAAAAGTGAATATTTGTCAAATTACTAATGCATACATTAAAACAGTCGCCCGATACATATTTGTACATTCGATTTTGATAATTGGTGTTTTTTGCTGCTTGGAATCGATACATTATCTTTTTCATATTGAAACAAGTGACTAGTGATAGCTACACACATTTATAGTTGACATTTATCCATGCATCATAGTCATATTTTTACCTCAATAAAGAACCTATGAATATAATTGATCTAGGGGTAGTAAGTGTCCCCCCACTCAGATGATAGTAATTTCCATTGATTTCTCGTTACACGTTTGCAAAACATGTTATCTAAATGAATGTAGCGTAAAAATGACTTACAGCACAACACTGTCTGACACTTCAGAAACTGGTGACAAAGACAGAACTAACTTCTACTAAAATTCTGCTAATATATTGCAACTCTTGTTTAGAACATAAACCAGTATTCAAGATAAAACAGGTTTGAACACCCACACAAGTTAATATAGCCGTTTTTGTAAAAAATATATTCGACTTCACTGAGACACCATGTGTCCTTTGGCACGGCATTAAAACACATTTAACATGTTTAACATCTTTACAATTTTGAATCCAGATCTCTTTTTGACATGCTTCCAGATCTCTTTTGACATGCTTCCAGATCTCTTTTGACATGCTTCCAGATCTCTTTTGACATGCTTCCAGATCTCCTTTTGACATGCTTCCAGATCTCCTTTTGACATGCTTCCAGATCTCCTTTTGACATGCTTCCAGATCTCCTTTTGACATGCTTCCAGGTGCTCTTTTTGACATGCTTTCAGATTTCCTTTTGACATGCTTACAGATCTCTTTTTGACATGCTTACAGATCTCTTTTTGACATGCTTCCAGATGCCCTTTTGACATCCTTCCAGATTTCCTTTTGACATGCTTCCAGATAGCTTTTTGACATGCTTCCAGATCTCTTTTGACATGCTTCCAGATCTCTTTTGACATGCTTCCAGATCTCTTTTGACATGCTTCCAGATCTCTTTTGACATGCCTCCAGATCTCTTTTGACATGCCTCCAGATCTCTTTTGACATGCTTCCAGATCTCTTTTGACATGCTTCCAGATCTCTTTTGACATGCTTCCAGATCTCTTTTGACATGCTTCCAGGTCTCTTTTTGACATGCTTCCAGATCTCTTTTGACATGCTTCCAGGTCTCTTTTTGACATGCTTCCAGATCTCTTTTGACATGCTTCCAGATCTCTTTTGACATGCTTCCAGATCTCTTTTGACATGCCTCCAGATCTCTTTTGACATGCTTCCAGATCTCTTTTGACATGCTTCCAGATCTCTTTTGACATGCTTCCAGATCTCTTTTGACATGCTTCCAGGTCTCTTTTTGACATGCTTCCAGATCTCTTTTGACATGCTTCCAGATCTCTTTTGACATGCTTCCAGATCTCTTTTGACATGCTTCCAGATCTCTTTTGACATGCTTCCAGGTCTCTTTTTGACATGCTTCCAGATCTCTTTTGACATGCTTCCAGGTCTCTTTTTGACATGCTTCCAGGTCTCTTTTTGACATGCTTCCAGGTCTCTTTTTGACATGCTTCCAGATCTCTTTTTGACATGCTTTCAGATTTCTCTTTGGCATGCTACCAGCTCTGTTAATTCTGGAATTTTCACTTGATTGTAATAATTGTCTGGCTGCACATCTCCTGCTTATATTCCATGTCTTTCCCTGTGTTTAAACTCACATTTTTGTTGCTCCAATTCTGCCCTTCTATCTCCCCCAGTTTCAGTTGCACTTCTAAGTTACTTTTTCATCAGATCTTCGCTCTGAAAGGACTCCACTAAAGAAGCCTAGAGCATCTCTTGAATATTTTTTTTAACTGGGCAACTGATGTTAAAATACTTTGCATTGTCAATCATATTTGCTTTGGTAAATTGGTCTAATATTTCCCAAGTGGGCATCGTCAGATTGCTTCCAAGGCCATATTTTTAATGATTTGCTTGTCTTTTTTTAACTCTTGTGGGTTTTTGCAACTTCCATGAAGATTTCATAAAATGTATAACCCCTCGAATTTGAGAGTTTTTTAACAACAGAAATTAGTTGGCCTCAATTAAATCTTCAGAGTAAGTGGGACTTCCATACTCCTAGCAAACTATTCTCTAATGGCCCCCTATTTTGTTTTGTAAAACAGAAAGATTGTCGCTCAAACAACAACACACCTGGTGGTGTCCACTAAATGTTTAGAGGGAAAATAGGCTCCAAAGATTACCCACTTATTGCAATTGTCCAAGACAAGGCGAATAAAATGAAATTACTCAATAATTTAGGATAGGGAGTAAACAAAAATAAGAGCAAAGCCAACAGGGGGCAACAAAAGTTTTAGGCTTGTATTATGTGTAGATGAAAAGGGAGAAAACAACTGAAGGTGTTGCTTTCTCTTTATCTCGTTCCAGCGGAAACGTTGTGTTTGCATCCCATAAAATGTAACAGATGGAAAACTGTCTATCTGATTCCTGTCAGTCCAACATGCCCAAACTCCCTTCAAAATGCCGTGAATTACCATACCCTCAGTTAGCCTAAAGTTACACCACTTACAGAAAATTAACATTCTTGTTGGTGCACCCTTTCCTTGCTGTTTATTGTCTTTTTAAAATCTCGATTTTGATGAAATGCCTTTCACGTGCGTTGACATCGAAAGTTAATTGTTTTAGCTCTAAACGAAGCTTTTAATGATTTATATCATATATGAATTAATGAGATATTTCATGTGACACCCTTTATGGAAACACCACAGATTGGAATGCATATTTATTAGCTCATTAAAAACAAAACTATGCTCAGACGTTCTGTATTTGTATCATGTATTGTCCGTAGAAACTAAATGCTAGCTGAAAGTGAACCTCATGCTGACTGTGCTGTAGAAAAGCACAGGGCTCATATTTCACTGGCAGATTCTGATAGCGCGTGCCATGCTTTTTTTGCGGTTGAGAGCCCTTCAGACAGAGTGGCTGTCTGTCTAGGGTTGCTGTGGAGGGCAGCTCACCCTGCCGGGCCAGAAATGGCGGCTAGCGCGGGGGCTGACGTGTGGGGTGTGAGGTGCGGTGTCGAGGGTGAGGCAGCGTGGCCTGACATGGCTGGCACCGCATGGCCTTTTCAGTCAGGTGCAGCGCGCAGTGAGCCAGCCCGGCCGAGCGGCCCCAGAAAGGTCAGGTGTGTCAAAATGGATCAGCTCGCATTCCTGCAGTGGGGCTCCGTCGGGAGTGTGCTGCCAGTCAGGGAAGAAGAGCAGCGCAGCAAAGCCAGTCTCAACACTCATTTCTGCGGTGCTTTTGGGAGATGCCTCTCCGAGCTGTCCTCTTAAGTTGTGACTGTTTTGGAGAGTAGCATGTTAATATGAGAGTGGGTAGATGCATGATTTACCAGAGCTGGAGCACATTGAAAGATATTGCATCAGACCAGCTTTTGTCACGCGACAAGATGGTCCTTGGTTCATTTCACTTGTGTCAATGTGAATTTATGCTAGTGGTATGTAAAAGGCGTTATTTCGTTCAGGTGTTTGTACAGATCTTTTCAATTTATCATTTGTACCAATTATAAGACTATGTTAATACAGTGCTTGAATGAACACCAAACAGCATCGTTATATTGTGGATTTATACTTAGATTTTTTTTACTCTGTGGATTTGGTTTACATGCATTGACCCTGTCATTTGGGTGATTTGAAAGAAGAAGTATTTGAAATATTGTTTTTGGAAATCTATTTGAAAAATCGTTCAAATACGTCTAGTTGTAAATGTTTTCGATTGTCAGTATTGGGCGACCTATGTAAACAAAAGTTATAAACCACAGACTGTCCTTTTCCACTTAATCATAATTACATGGACTGCTTATTGAATGAGAAGTGAGAAGATTCATGCTATCAAACATACGGCTTCTTGTCTGAACAATAACTCTGTTTTCTTTCCAGTCGAAAACCCATCTAAAGATGTTTCATGCATTTTGAGAACATTTCTAATCAGGTTTAATGTGAGCACATGAGAATAGAGTTAATATTATTAGATGATCACTCTCAGAACGGGGTCAGATGCTCTGTTCACCTGGAATAGAAGACGCTTTTCACACATCAGAGCAGAGAGTGTGAGAGCACAGGGTGTTTCAAGTCACCTTAGGTGGTTTTCACACTTGGTCCAATTTTTACGAACTCAGTATGGCGAGCGAATATCTGAGGGGGCACAACGGCTGTGATGATGACTGAAGAACTGAGCAAAATCAAACCCATGAAACAGATTTTTCATGCAGTTTAGAGCCATAATCGTTGGAACGTTAACTCAATGTCAAAGCATGTGTTGTTGGTATCTAAGCTTACCAATTGAGCTGTCTGTTTTTTCGGGATCTCTGGTAAAATGTAGTTGAAAGAATACGAGTGTTGTTCACTTTTGTAATTGCTTTTCAACATTCTATCAATGGTCCAGCATGAATATAAGATTTGTTTGAACATTGGTGATTTTTTAACCATCCTATAGATTATTGATACACCTGCCCTATTTTAAAACATGAGCACGTATGCCTATGTGATAAAGTATGAGACGGATTCATTTGTTATCATTTCTACGATGTTCTCTACAGACATACCTTCACGACTTCCCTACAGCCCACATTCTCTGTAGGTGATAGGCTTTTGCAGTGCACCTTAGAAAATAAATTACAGGGTTTGTGTATTATGGAGAAACCGAGTGCTCGAGTGTCCGACCACAGCTCGCTGACTAATATTACGAGAAAAGTACATCTCATGTCTGAGTGTCCCATCCTCTCTTCCAGCTCCATTGCCTCGGCTCCTGCCACAGCTCCAGCCGCGCCAGGTTGGGCTGGTGCCGATGGCAACAGTTAAATTTGATACGGTTCTAGGTTGGATCTGTCTTGGCCATCTGTTAAACCACAGGATTCTGGTTGGAAGTCCTCCTCATATCACCATTCAGTTGCTTAATAAGTTATTTGTGATGACTAGAATGACTAGTCGTCCCCTTTTCGTTCTTTTTCTATTTTTCTCACCTGGTCCTCATTTATTTGATTAGTATTTGTATTTAGTTCTTTCTGTTTCTGTGTGTTCCTGTCGCTGTTTTGTATTTTAGTAGTCCCTATCATCCACACTTTATTTTCAATTCAGTGTATGGTTTTGTTAGTTGTGCTTGTTTATTTTTATTAAACAACGTCAATGAGATTCAGCTCTGCATTTGGTTCCTTTCATCCTGCACTATACCTTGGTTCGTGACAGAATTTACTGCCTAAGAAAAAGCCAGTAGAGCCTGACAGTGGGAGGATTCCATGGAGATTTTAGCAACAGCTCCGGGGAGAAATTCTCCCACTGTTGCCTTACGGAGCTGCAACTAGTATCACCCACTGCTCAGTGGCTGCAGCCAGGGCCATGGAGAACCCTGGAGCTGCAGACTGCCCGATGAGGACTGGCCTCTGCCTCCAGACCCAGTGAGGGGATTGCCTCTTCCTCCACCACCTGGGCCATCAGCGGCCTGGCCTCTATGCCCTTGCCAGAGACCGCCGAGGACTGGCCTCTTCTTCCCCAGCCTGAATCCTCATAGGACTAGCTTCTGTCCCCTCTGCAGGAGCTTGCAGAGGTCTGTGCCTCTTCCCCTCTGCCAGAACAGTCAGAGGTTTGGCCCCATCCTCTTTGCCTAAGCCTGCAGAAGTTTGGCTCACTTTCCCTATGCCAGAGACCGTGGAGATCTGGCCTTCGCCTGAGCCCGTAAGGGGCTGGGCTCCTTGGCCTGAGCCACCCCACGGTACTGGGACTGCCGCTGAGGCGGCCACCGGCTGAACCGCCACCACCACCGTTCCCTTCCCGCCCTCCCTTCTCTTTAATTTTGTGTTGTGTCTGGCCTGTTTGGGAGCCAGTCCCTTGATGGGGGGTACTGTGATGACTAGAATGACTAGTTGTCCTCTTTTCGTTCTTTTTGTATTGTTCTCACATGGTAAGTGTTTAGTTGATTAGCGTTTGTATTTAGCTCTCTCTGTTTATGGGTTACGAGATTCAGCTCTGCATTTCCTTTCATCCTGCACTACACCTTGGTTAGTGACATTTTTACACTCCATATTTTATTCCAGCCAGCTGAGCAATCGCATATCTTTTGCATCAAAATCATCAGGCGCAGGGTATTTTACAAATAACAAGAAAAAAGAAAGGTGAGGAAATCTGAAGGGAAAAAAATGTGTTACAGTAAGAAAGAGAAACCTGGAGAAAGAGAGAGAGACATGGCTGTTGATTCTGTTGCTGCTGACTAACACAGCAGGTTTTGTGTCCTTGCTTTAATTATTGACAATGCCCCTGCAAACTTGGTGAAACGGCAAATCAAACCCTTACTCGACCAGGTGACTATGTCAGCATCTTCATGGGCTTGTTTCTGCCTGAAGATGTTTTACACAACTATTAATATTAGCGGGAAACATCCATTCATCTTACCTGTAAAACCCCCTCTGTTTAACAGTTTTCTTGACATTTCACATATCACTGCCATGGCTGTGGGAAATGGAGTTGATTACCTTGGCCTTTCTTTGCATAATTCTATATCCACACCTTAACTCTGAACAAGATTTAATTATTGAAAGTATTAGTACTTTTAATATTTGCTGCAGTACCACTCATCGTCTCTTTTACATTTCAGGGCTGAACCATTAAGTCCTAACTACATCGAGACTAATGAAGCAGCTGGGGATGAATTATAAAAATGTCATCGTTAACCCGCTGTTTTTGTCTGGCGAACAGTAGTACCATCATTGAAAAATTATTTTTAAGGTTGCTAAAAACCGGGCATCTCTTCTAATATAGGTTGATTATGGTGTTTGTGTGTGCACTCTTTTGTGTACGTGAGTCGTGTTCGAGCATGTGTGTGTGTGTGTGTGTGTGTGTGTGTGTGTGTGTCTCAGTTCAGTTGAACTCCACGGCGCATGCACACCCCAGTAATAGCTCTCGCGTTTTCCCCCAACAATTTGGGAAAGAATAAATTCCCAACCTCTTCATTTTCCGGACAATCAGAGTAACGAGCAACCTGCAGCAGCAGTAATGGCCCATTATTACTCACATGGCACAGCGATGACACGTTCCTTGCTAAATAATACCCTGCACAATATTTTATTCATTATAACCAACTCAGAGAGAGAGAGAGAGAGCTGCAATTACCGCATGCCCACTTACCGCTCAGATCACCGTCCGCATCTGTCCGCCTCGGCCTGTCCCCCTGTGTCCGGGCTTTAGATATCCATCCGCCCCTCTATGCGGGCATGGAGGTGGGCATGGAGGCGGGCGCGGACTGTCGAGATGACCCAGAAAACATCTAATTGCGGTAATAAAGCAGGATGTGCTTTTGAACTGCTATCTTCAGCGGCCGGGCCAGTGTTTCATGGCGCTGAGGTTTGCCTGAACCGAATTGCCCTGTAGTCTCACCAATTACGGGATTAAAACACAACATGTTTTTGCTCTAATACCGTGTCTGTGGGTTAGTAATTAAAGATCGAGTGAACTGGAAACCTTTATGTAAATTTCCAAATTCAAAACGTAGGCTACCAGTTCTCTTCAGGAGAAATACAGTACTGTATTATCACAGTGAACGTTGCACTTCGTGGAATCTTTAGCTGTTATAAATAACCGATACTGAAAAGGCCCCAAACAGAATATGAACTATACCCATTATAGCAACGGCAGTCTTAAGACAAGCTGTCTAGGGGACACACATAAACGGTAAAAGTAAAGTTTTACAGATTTACAGCCCCGACTCCATCCGCTGGCCAGCGAGGCGAGCACTCACGATTATGGGATGTTTATTATTTGTGTGGCTGAGTGGGTCTCCCAGGATGTGGAGATTGCTTTTCATGTGTCATTAATCGGAGCTGTCATCGCTGGTGGGGCAGAGCTGATATCCAGTTGGTTCGGTAATTAAGTGTTACCTGGACAGGCGGCGTTGCAGCATCAGTCAAACACTTGTTCATTGTCTCGACTAAGCAAATAAAAAGGAGGGAAGGTTGTGACTGAACGCGATTTAAGATTAGGGATATGATTGTAAGGTGAAAACATTTTTAGGACTTTTTCAATCTCTGCTTCCTTTAGGGTGTTGAGTGAACACACAGTGACATTTTTTCCAGCGGAAATTTGAATATGGTTACAGATTTATGTAGAAATATTTTGCTTGGTTTGTGATGTGTGAAATTGGCGGAGCAAGTTGGGTTCATGTTTTTTTATTATTATCTAGTGCACAAATGTTAATAAATATCAGAGGGAACTGATTTGAGATTACTGGCTCTGGCTAGAGTGACTGTATAAGCATTTGGGAAAATGAAAAGCCCTGCATGTTTATCAGACCATTTTGCATATTTGATGCTATTTCATCTGAAACCTTTCGATATGGAGCTCATAGTCTATCTCTAAAAGCCACTCTGGTTAATGAAAGCTCTGCAGCTTGCCAGAATAGCCAGTCAGTCAGCCACATGGCTCCTCTGATACTGCCGCTGCCACTGTTGCTGTCAAATACTTGCTAGTCCGACAAATATGAATTTCCAATAGTCTGATTCAGCTCTTCCCCTTTGATTAACGTGGGACGTCTAGACTGGACCAGTGGCAGGCCTAAATCTCATCTTACTGCAGCCTCAACACTACTGTAGATGGCATGCTGTACCTCCCGTACCTCTGGAGGAGTCTGATTGGTCACTGGGTGGAAAACATTGGTTCATGCACCAGATACACCCTTTGGCCTTTTCATCACATCCTCCTATTCAGAATTGCTTTTTGGTTTGCTGGTTGCTAGGAGCTATTAGGGGCGTATTATGTTGTTGTCTCTTAACATTACATAGCCACACTGTACACTATATGGTTTTAGTGCACAAAAGGTGAAAATGTCCATCCTTACATTAGTGTCCTGCAGAGAGAGGATGGAACATGCAGACCTCAATGTGATGGGATTGTGTCACACTCACAGCACTTATGAACCACTTAAATGCAGTCATTGATGTGATGGGAGTTAGTCACAGCACTTATGAATTACTTAAATGCAGTCCTCAATGTGATGGGAGTGAGTCACAGCACTTATGAACCACTTAAATGCAGTCATTTATGTGATGGGAGTTAGTCACAGCACTTATGAACCACTTAAATGCAGTCATTTATGTGATGGGAGTTAGTCACAGCACTTATGAACCACTTAAATGCAGTCATTTATGTGATGGGAGTTAGTCACAGCACTTATGAATTACTTAAATGCAGTCCTCAATATAATGGGAGTTAGTCACAGCACACATATGAATCACTTAAATGCAGTCATCGATGTGATGGGAGTTAGTCACAGCACTTATGAATTACTTAAATGCAGTCCTCAATGTAATGGGAGTTAGTCACAGCACTTATGAACCACTTAAATGCAGTCATTTATGTGATGGGAGTTAGTCACAGCACATATGAACCACTTAAATGCAGTCATCGATGTGATGGGAGTTAGTCACAGCACTTATGAATTACTTAAATGCAGTCCTCAATGTAATGGGAGTTAGTCACAGCACATATGAATCACTTAAATGCAGTCATCGATGTGATGGGATTGAGTCACAGCACATATGAACCACTTAAATGCAGTCCTCAATGTGAGTGTGTCACGTCCTGTGTGGGCAGGTTTTCCCACTTAACAATTTCTATTTTTGTTTCTTGTCGAGTTTAAGTTTCATATGTCTTATTTTTGTAATTATTTGTAAATATTGTAATGCACTTTATGCCTATGCACGCTAGGTTTATTTTTACGTCTACATTTGTTATTTAGCAGTTGCTCTTATTGAGAATGCCTTGCCGTTGCTGCATGTCTTATTGCTAGGTGTGATAACTACACAAAAAAATTTCCAACCAAAGGATTAAACTTTTTAATTTCCTGCTGCTTAATATCACTGGCTAAATGTAGGCTACCTACATAATGGATAACATGTTAACATATGGATGAGAAACCTTAAAAATTAAAGCCTGATCAACATTGTTTCATACATTTTAGGATTCAGAGGAAACAGCCTTGAACAGCTGCAATTTTGTAGCCTAACCTATGTTTGGTTGTCTGGCTGTTCTGAGTCTTGGTTTAATTAGGCTATTTCAATATATGTTTTGTGTGTCCCATTATTGTTTTTTCATCTCACATACTTGCAGAACCCAATACACTTGGTCGTGTTTACCTCAGCAGACATGCCTGATGTTAAACCACATGGAATGATATGACGACGATATTATGTAACACCATGCAGATAACCTTGATACGTTGTTGTGTACTGTGCAATTACAAGTACTGGAGATAAATTGCAGGGTGTGTTTTTAGCTTTAGCTTAGTTTTTAGGTCATGTGTTGTTACTCTATTGTTCCGTTGCACATTCATTGTCTCAGCGAAAGCAGTTTTTTCCCCCACGAGTACGCAGTACCATCAAGGGAGGTTCGGTAGCTGTAAACTCCACTATCCGTCTACAACCGGAGATTGACTTTCTCAGCAGCGGCTGTGGTGTACCAGCTTCTATATTCAGGAGACAGATTGACAGATCAAATAGCGACTAGGAAAACGTCAGCTCAGATTTTTGTCCGTGTTATTTTTCAATTGATACCTGCGAGCCTCGACGAAAGGTTTCTGCCAGAGAAAGCCTGCTCTGGGCGCTGATTTATCAATACAAACTGGAAAAAGGTAATCTGTCCTTATTTGGGGCTAGCTGCTGACATGTAGGTTATGATGTCTGGTCAGACGGGGAGGCTTGTTAGTGGGGCCATTGCTGATGGTGCTGCGGGTGTCTTTGACATGGATCTGATTGTCCACTGCCTGGCCTGGCGAGTACAGGTGTATAGACACCTTGGGACGGCCACACCTCCTCCTGCAGGTCTGGGCACAACGTACAGCATCAGCTCTCCCGGGGTCCTGGTCTGAACCCTGTTCCCAGAAAGAGACAGATAATTATAGAAGTGTTCTTGAAGGGTCTAGTATAATAATTCCAGATTCTATGTAATGTTATGCACAGCCCCCTTCCCCCAATACACACACACACACTTTACAACATGAATAAGCCGCTATAAATGTTATTCATTGTGTTCTCTCCTCAAAACCTCGATGGCATTTGGATGACATCCCTTCCCGTCTCTTTGACATGTACAGGACTGGCTGTGAAAGAGGCTAGAATGATCTAGAATGATCTCACCGAACAGATTGCAGCCCAGATTGCTACTTAAACTCTGGTGTTTATAAATAGGCGCATGTGTGTTCCCGGATATCTTTGCAAAATTTTGACGGATATTTGATTAGCAACAGTGCACAACATTAAAGGATATACACAACTTTTAGATTTAAGGGCGTATTCTATAGAGTTTTGCTACATCTTGACTTTGCTGGGAACGCAAGCAGCAAATTATATACATTTGCATATAACTCTGATGATTTTGGTAAAATCGTTTGAATGGCTTTCCTCTGAAGACATAACCGTCAAATCCTCAGACTTACTCATCCGCTCCTTGTACATCATAGATCGAAGTTGTGAGAGAGCAGATATTTCTATAGATGATGATGTTGTGCATGTCGTGGGTTCTGCTGATTGAAACCCCTCAATATGACGTCCCATAATGCAGTGTGGGAAGCTCGGTTGTCGGCCCACACCTGATTGTGGCCCTAAACTGCAATCCACAGTAAGCACTGATTGAAAATCAGTCATAAACATCTGGAATGGCACTGGAGAGTAGAGGAACAGCAGTGGTACAGAACAAATAGCTTTATGCCCCTCTTCGCTGTGATTCAGCACATAAACCTCATCACAGGAATCCAATGTTCCTCAATCTAGTCCCACTGTGTCAACAGAGGCCGGGTATCTGGTTGCAGCTCCATATTCCATTCACAAATCCAGGGTCGCTTTTCTCTCATCTATCTTGTTTTTCCGCGGGCAAATTGCATGCTTTCCGTTGTGCGGACTCGTGCGTTACTCTCTATTCTAGTCCAGTTCCTCGTGTGGCGTCTGGGACTTCGGGGATGATTTGTTTGCTCACTCTTCAGGGGTGGTAAAGGAAAAGGTCCCATCATTGTATGCATTGAAAGAGCTTGTAATGCTAAGCATGTTTTTGAATTGTCATAAGGAACAGACAGGCAATATTAAATGTCTGGCTGTGAGTGGCCCTATTTTTACACTGACTGACTAATCTCAAACAGACTATTTCCTCCCGTTTGTGTCATTCATACAAAAAGTTAAATATCCTGTTAATATCATCATATTAATAAACTCCAATAAAGTTAGCATTGAGATATTATGTTCACAACAGCTTGTGAGTGGTCGGTATTGGCACTATGCGCGGTAGTCTGTGGAACTCAGTCGCTGCCTTCCAGGTGACCGAAATCCACCCGAGCCGAAAGGGATGAGAGACCCACTGCAAACAAAGTCTAATTGTGGACATTGTGGGCGAGGCTTCGTTTTACATCCGTGGGTCTGGTTGGTTGTAGATGTCGGTGTAGCAGGGTCTGTGCTCCAGCCCCGGGGGCACAATGCAAGGTGCCAACATGACAAATGGGCCTCACCTGGACCTGCTATCCAATGCACAGAAATACTCAATGATTGATCTGAGTGATTACGCCACTGCTGTAATCTGCCCACCAATCATTTAGTTTGATGGCCATGTTGGGGGGAAATAAGACAGTTCTCTTTATAGCGTCAGTCGTTTTCCTAAATGTTTTTTGTATTAGTCTTTTTCCCGGTCAGCTCGTCAGCGATTCCCGTCTGCCAATTAAATGACCTTTCTCTATATTTTCAAAGGGATCATTCAGTCTGAAGAAATAACATTACATGAGAACCACTCAAATGCCACCAGTGCCCACCACTTAACATCATGCTAATAAAAACAACATATATCAATATTTCAATAACTAAGTAATGTATCAGGTTTCCGTTAAGCAAACATTGATATCGATAAATCGATATACTATTTGTACACAGAGACTTTGAATTAAACAGAGGATATACATTCGATACACTTGACCATGCTGTCAGGGTCAAAGTATGAGTGAAGTGAATGAACGTAGGTGAAAGAGATTGTCTGCTGAGAGGTTTCTGTGGGAGATTGAAAGATTACATTTCAGTTACACTTGACCTACAAGTGCAAGCACAAGTGAAACTAGCAAGTGCTCTGCAGTCGATATGTAAATAGGATGTGACTGAGCCAGTCAGGTTGGGCCAGCTTCACATCTGTTTCTGTACACCGCAGGAGCCACCTAACGACCACAGAGGACATCACCTTCATGGGACCTGTGTGGACCACTCTAACAGGAAGTCTTTTAGCGTTCACTCTTATCCCGACCGACTTACTGAGGCCATTTATATTTTCCTGGATTTGTTGTACTGCACCGGCTATTATAATTAACCGACTCGATGCCTCCTTGACGATAATACCCAGTCTGTCTCACATCAGTAGGTCAGTTTGCAGGAGCACATTTCAGCTATGTGTGTGTGAACATTTCTCAGGTGCAGTGTATCTTTTTATAGTGGGTTTTTTTCAGCAGCACTAGATGGGATATTTTTTATATCTTGGAGCCAATCTTTAAGCAACACCAATATCCTAAAACAGTGAGGGAATGAGCTAAAACCTCTAAGCCTTCTGTGTAACTATAGAATGTGGCCTTTCCACATAGATGATTGATTCGGCTGCGGTGAACAGGGGTTGGAGGGGAAGGAGGGACTCAGGCTTTAGGATGTGTTCGTTAATCATTCTACATTACCACACAGAAGCATTTATCACACGAGACCAAAGGCTTCAGTCTAAAGGGAATGTTGGACCCAATCTTGCCGCTCACACACAATCCATCCAGGCCCCGGAAAAGGAATGCTGGAAAGCAAACCACATCCATTTATTGGACATGAAGGGGCGTGCTGCTCAGAGGGAAAAACTAGCTTAAAAGCCTTTAGAAATCGTTCAGTTTTTCAGTCCTGGTGTCACGTACGGTGAGGTTTTGTTGCACACAGGAGTTTAGTGGGGTGCACTTCCTCTATTCTGGCGATTGTTTTGTATTGAGTACAGCTGTTTTCATTTAGCTATTAGCAGAGGGCTAATTAGGTCACTTGGGGTGTTAGCCCTTTGCTGGATGTTATTTCACCGTCGTAGTAGGTGAGTGTTTGTTGATTGTGTTCACTGTTTGGAATGTTTTTGGTTAGCCGCTACGTTAGCGCACTTTTAGTTCCAATCAGTTTATTTTTCTGTTTGATGCTGCGTGTTTGTTTTTACTTAAAATAAATACCACAAGCGGTAACTCTGGCTCTGCACGGCTTTTATCCGCACTACACCCTGGACACTTGGATCTCATATTCTAGTTGAGTATTATTGTGTACATTTGTTTTGCCAAATTCATTTATATACGTTGTGCTACAAATTTGAGATGTCAGAATAGTTCTGCCACAGACCACTGAATATTCCATTAAAGTCGGAAGATAACATACACCATAGCCAAAAACATATAAACTCAGTTTTTCCACACTTTCATAATCTTAATAAATATCCCCTGTCTTAGGTCAGTTAGGATCACCACCTGATTTTGAAAATGTGAAATGACAGAATAACAGTAGCCTTCCACAAACTTGAATGAATTTTGTCCCATTCCGTTTGACAGCTTTAACTTTCTGACTAATGTCTTGAGATGTTGCTTCAATAAATCCACATAATTTTCCTTCCTCCTGTTGCCATACAATTTTTGGAGTAAAGCACCCCCATAACATGATGCTGCCAACCCTGTGCTTTACGGTTGGGATGGTGAACGTGTGTACTATTTTATGTACTGATAAACGTGGTACCAGGTGTTTGAAAAATGCTCCCAAGAATGAACTGCTTTTTCTGAGGTCTTGGTTTATTTATTTTAATTTTACCATGACGTCAAGCTAGGAGGTACTATGTTTGCATGTAGGCCTTCAAATACATCCTTGGGTGCACCTCCAATGGACCCAAATGATATAAATGAATCTATCAGAATCTCCTAAAGCCATAACATAATTTTTTGGAAATGTTTATGCTGATTAACCGCACTAAGTGTTTGGAAACTTCTGTCTGACCCACTGGAAGTGTGATACTAACCCAAATTGCTGTTTTTTAAGATACAAATATGTAGAGTGGTTGAAAAATGAGTTTTACAGTATTCAACCTAAGTGTAAGAAGCCTCCAACTTTTACTGTATATGTTAAAAAGAATATATTTCTGAAACCATAAATTAGATCCAAATTCTCTATTAATAGCTAAGAAAAAACAAATTGTTTCGCTTGGAACCAATTTATTAACAGTTTACAGTGAACAGTGGAGTGAAACAGGTGTAAACATATTTCAGCATTTTCAATTTGGAAAACTTTCTCTATTTCTTGCAAGGCTGTGCGCGTTTAACTGTCATCTTTAATTAGCAGCTTGTTATTTTACCTAGCACAAAAGACATTTCCAGAGGGAATAATTGCCACTACAGTGCATTGTTTTAGTGGAGAGGGATGGCCTGCTCTCCCAGGGTGGCGTTAGTGCTTGTAAACCCTTCAGTCCCAAACATGGGCTGTAGTAATAGCACCAAAAGTATGGTGGGGTTCGCTCCCTGAAATAATGGGTCTAGTCGTCAGTAGGGCTTCGCTTTTGTCCTATTGAGAAAGCTGAGCTAAAAGCAACTTAATATAGCACAGGTCAGTCATTAGAGAGGTGTTAGGGTTTTAAATGGTAGATAATGTTCTGTTAATGCAGTTGTTTACTTTAGTGAGTTTAGTGAGTTTACAAATTGGCCGAACTTCATCGTTGGTGGTATTAATCAGATGTGACGTTTGAGTGGAAGTGTGGCAATAAGGCTTCATATTTGGATAAGTAGAGGGCCTTACATTCTCTGGTGTGTTCCTAATTCATGATGAGAGCTAATACTGTGTCATAAGAACAGTAAACGTGTGATGGAAATTACATCCTAAAGTGTTGGCTTCAAATTTCCCAGAATCACAGTTGTTCGTTGTGTACAATTGCTTGGTTATGTTGGAGAGGGATGATTCAGTTAATATCTCCTAGGAACATTATTATTTTATTGTTTTCACTAGCAACAAGATAGAGAAAGAAATGCCAACTCTAGTTAAAAGAAATGACTACACCTATGTAACTAGGCCAGAGTTGAGACACACCGTACCATATAGCAATAACACACAAGTTGAAGAATAATTAACAGGACGTCAAGCATAGCTGCACCATATGGATGTGCCGGAAAACCCATCTGCCCTGGGCTGTCTGTCAATGCAAAACACGTCTAGTCCATAAGGAGTTGTTGCCCGCGATAAAGCGCTCTGACATTTACATTGAAATGAACAATGTCACAGATTCCCCCTTTCTCTGCCCGCTCGCACGGCCTATCTCTCTGAAACTGTTGATAGCACGCCGGACCCACGCTCATCCCGCCGATGCCTGATAAGCTAACGCAACCAGACGTTCGTCTATCTATACGGATGTGCTGTGACCACGGTGGGACGACGAACAACGTCGACGGGATGGTAACGACTGCCGGTTTTAATTAACTTGCCGTACCTGCAAGGCAAGCGCGGCTATAAAACTGTACACCCTCGCTGTCTAATGGAGGTAGATCAACGTGTCACGTATTCCTGGAGCTTCGGGTGTGCCTTTGAACGGGTGTTGCCTGGAGGAAATATATTTATATATGTATATATGTATATATACTGGGTATATATATATATATATATGTGTTTGTTCTCACTCCACATTTGGAGGCTTCCAGTGCTGTCGGGAAGGAGGCGCGGGGAGGTGGCGCGGGGAGGTGGCGCGGGGAAGAGGCGCTCCGCCTCAGCGAGGGGCAGGTCATCCTGAAATTTGTATTCATGGGTGAGAATGGAAATGAAATGAGTGCGAGATGTGTCCAACCGTGCTGACCCCTGTTACTGATGTGTGGCGGAGGGAATAGAGTGACATAAACTGTGTGTGAGGGGACTTGCCTCCCTGTGCCCAGGGATAAGTGCACAGCTACGGCCAGCGGCACCAGTCTCTGTGATGGGAATGAATCGGCCATAGTGCTGAAGGAGACACCGTTGTTATGACTGGCTCAGTTGTCCCACATTCAGAAAAGACAAACAAGAACAATCAATAGACCCACTCAGGATATCTCACTGCAAGAGGCCTCCCTCAGCAGTGGTGTCCGTCACAGCCAGTCCCTCAAGCAGGAAGGGAACCGCTGACAAGAGAGGTGTCAGACCACACTGAGTACACCCCAGAGAGAAAAGAGAAAACAGGGGAGCAATGGAAATGGGACGAGCGAGAGAGAGAGAGAGAGAGAGAGCAAGAAAATGGTTTATGGAGAGAGCAGAAGAGGTGTTCAGAAAGAAAGAGCAAGGGAGAGAGTTGTCTGGAGAGAGAGAGTCCAGAGAGGTTTAAAGCACCACAGTGATTGCCACAGGTTCACCACATTGGCAGGTTAATGTATGGCAAAAACAGTGTAAAACCTGCAGATATTTCTATATTTTACCGTTCAATGAAGCCTTTACGTTGGGCTGTCAATGAAAATTGTCATGTTTTTTTTTAAAGGCTCAAAGTCATTTCTCAATACAGTTGCTTCATGGTGAGCTTTGACTGGATGCTTACAGCTATACTACTCATGTTTAACATTCCCTGGGTAATAGCTTTATAAGCCTTAATATAAAGGTGGGGTGGGGCAGTGGGTAGACAGTCAGAGTCAAGGTCTTCCCCTAGTATATATCTAGACTGGAGATGGAGGGGGAATCTATCAGTGAAGGCTGCCAATGGAAATGAAGCCACTACTATAAATGGGCCAGTCATTCATGATTAAGTGGCGTGTCATGCTTGAAGTAATTGCCTTAATTAGCTATTGAACAGGTTTCAGGGTTAATGGGACAACAGGTTGGCAGTGGACGTGATTTACTGTTGGAACTTAATGATTTTACTATCATTTTCCTCTCATTCCCTCAATATGATTTGATTAACAGTAGAAGAGAAACAGATCCTTTTGTTTGTTAATACAAAATCAATTTCACGGTTGGCCGAACTATCTCTGACAGTGTTTTTGTTGGGTGAGCAAGGTCTTAAGTCAGCCTCCAGAGAGGGAATCTGTGGAGGACGAAGACAATGTGTAAATCCCTCCACCCTGCCGAGCTCGCCTGCTTCAAGAGAAGGAAATGTGCATCTCTTTGTTCCATCAGTGAGACTTGCATCTCTCACCTTTTGACATGCCGGATAGTTTACCCTCAGAGCTTTTTGGGATGACTTGCAACCAATCTTGTGTGTGTGTGTGTTCCTTTAGACTGTGTCCGAGGTATAAGCCCATGCGAATAATTGGAGAGCAAGTACTGTAGAGTCTCGAGAAGTTCAGATCAATGAGCTTTGAAATATTAGGTGAGTCTAAAATGCCATAGGGAGAAAAATGTAATGATATTGCCTTTAAAACCACAACCAGCAGGGACACCTAATTAGGAATCGCGGTCGTATATTGAACTGAGGTCGAAAAGGACAACCTTTTCTGTGGGCCTAATTTACTCTCTCAATGGAGAAACGATTTAAAAGCGAAGTCCGATTAGCCGCGTGCCTCAATAGCACACTATGGCTATAGAAGAGATATTTTGTCAGAGAATGCAAATGTGGACATTAACATCCTTAATTTCTCTTACATTTTCCAGATTGGTATAATTAGCATACTCTGAATCCCGTTGATTGAAATAGGTTCACAATGATTGAATGGCTCAGTTTAGTCGGAGCCTGTTATCGTAGACTCAATGCCTGGGAAGAATATATTGGCGAGAATATTAGTAAATCTGGCTATGAGTTCATTCTGCCTACAGTGGAAGAGCTTCCACTGATTCCTGATGGATTCTATTGGATACGCAGAGGAGCAGAAGTGTCATCTGCAGAATTTGATGGGTCACAGGGTGAAGAAAAGCCCTTCTAGGGTCAAAACCAACTTTGTGTTTGCCCAATATGCAATTCTTAGAGGCAGGGGACTGTCATAAAGATGTGAGGGACAGTGAGAGAGTTTGCTGATTAAGGGGATACTATAGAATAGTAATTTAAACAGATAGCTTGGGATCAAAAAATCATTAATCATGCCTAATTTCTTACTATCATAAATCTCTCGTCTTATTGCGTTTGTTTGTTTTCTGACCTCCATCATGTGTATGGGTGACTAAGGAAGTTTGGCATGACAGCTCATATTTATACTCCAGTGGAAAAAGGCGTCAGGAATGACCACCTTATAGCTCCTAATGACTCTAATAGATGAAATTAATAGATATAAATGCACAGATCCTTTTATTGGATTTGGAGAAAAATATGTATTTCTTAAGACGATTTCTTAAGAGTTTCTTCATTATTTCTCCATTAAACGTTTGTGTTTTAACAGCAATTAAATGTGTATTATAATTAGTGTTTAATTGTGGAAGGAAGAACTGCAGTAACTTAAGTTTTAAAATTTAAATGTTTCCTAGGGGAGGACCTAGACTTATACACCTGTAATGTGTGACTGTGTATTTCACCCTCGATTGGTTGCCTTCGAAGGTCTTCGAATGATTTGATGCTTTAAATGTCCAGCTGACTCTCTATCCTCACGCAGAAAGAAACATAAACCGTGAGATTCACACCAGACAAATGACTGTCATTCCTCATCCGCGTTTGCGATGGACACTTCAGGCTGATGTGTGCGTCTCTGTGTGCTATATTAACATGCTGACGTCACCCTCCATCTACTGAGGTTGTGGTTGTCGGTGGACTGTTTTACAGGCAATGAACCAAAAGGGGTTTGCTGGAATGTTTGAATCTAGGACAACGCACTTTGACAATCTCTGATATACTCCTAGTAGTGATTAAAGCCAGACAGAGCAATAAATGTTTAGCGTTTTTTGCTGAACTGCAAAAATATGAGTTTTGGGTACCTCTTGGCAGCCATAAAAGCCCCCGCCAACAGTACATGAAGTGTGTATTTCAGTGGCCCTGTTTAGCTGGTGGCTGTTTTGGGGTTTTCACCAAAACCTGTCTTCATCAGTCAAAGCAAAATACGAAAGGATGGGGAGAAATATAAATGAGGAGTGTGATAGGGCTATTAGACTCTCCTGGACTCTAAGACTCCATGAGCCTCAAAGAACCATTTAATTCACAGTATCAACTGTCCTGTGTCATTGGGACAGGCCCCGAATTAATTCATGTAATAATGTGCTCCGCCACTGGCTTATCAACCATATCACCTGTACAATAAACAGATGTTGCCTCGTGAATTGCCGTGTTTTGCATCAGCACTCCTCACGCATTTACACTTCAAACCTCCTGCGGTGTTCCTTACAGTCCGTTGGAGGCCACTTTCGTATTTGAACCCTTCATGTACTCTAGCTGAGAGACCCATGTTCCTGATGTAAGTCTCAGCCTCAACCTGACAGAAAGAGGAGGACTTGTCTCACAGGAGACTCAGTAATGTGCGTGTGTGTGTGTGTGTGTGCAAACAGGCGCAAACGTCCGCGTGTTCCCTTTCTGCTGGCTTTTTAACAGATATGGACGTTGAACGTATCCAGACCAACCGCTAGAACAACAGCAGATGTAGCAGCACACTCTTTCTCCCTGTACTGCTGTGATCCTGGTGTCAGACAAAGGGATTGGCAGCCATTTGTTCATCAAACTAGACTATCTGCTGAGATTGTCAATGAAACTTAGTATCTGAGCTACGGCGAGGCAGGCAGTCAAAGTTCTTCTCATCTGTCAGATGGAGCTTTTAGTCTCTTGGCCTTCCATCATTGCTTGGCTTTAGGGGAATGGTTGTAGCACTGGTGTCTGTTCAACTGTATTGTATGAAGTCATTCAAAACCATTCTGTATCCTACGCAAGCAGGCAATTTTAGCTTGAAACAATGGTAAGGTGGCCTGGACACAGTTAATGTAGTTTATTGTAAATAATTATTAGTACAATGCAAACTAACAACAGCTAAACCCCTAATGAGATTTAATTAAAACTAAATGAAAACCTTCATAATAATATAAAGTCAACATAAAGCCCCCCCCATGTACAGTAATTCCAGTTACAGCAGGGTTGAGTCTGGCTGCCTGGAAGACGAGCTCAATTTGCTGTAACTGAAACTGTTCTGTGGGCTGTGTGCCTGTCAGCACACTGGCCAGGCTGTCTGCTGTCGGCCGGCCAGAGGAGATGGCCTGTAATCCAGCAGGAGAACATAGAGGAGATAAATCACAGATGTTATCAGGTGAAAAGTGGGGCCACGGCGCTCCTTCAGTCAAACTCTTAGCGGATCAGAGGAGCCGTCTGGCCTGGTTCCTTGAGAGATGCCCTGGCCTGATAACTAAATGCTCCGAAGTAACAGACAGAGGGCACACGGCGCAGTAGTGATGAAAAGCTACGCAGCACCAATACTGCTGGCTACAGCTGTCTGAGTATGATGGTCTGAACACCTGAGCTGTATTTCCCCTGGATCTCCGCAGACACACATCACATGCAACGGAGTGAAGGGAGCAGGAGAGGAAATGCCAGAAGCTTCTAGAAGCCCACGTAAGGCTGCCAGATGGTGCACCTGACCCTGCCATATAGCTGTCATATACCTTTAAAAAGACAGAATAATAAGAGTTATACTGGACTATTGAAATCTGCCATGGACTCACAGTGTTCGATTTGCCGTGGCAGATTCCCTAACCGCTAGAGCGTCTGACCAGTAACCAAAAGGTGTCTTGATCAAATCTCAGAGCCTGCGCGGAGACAAGCCTGCCTTGGTGTCCGTGAGCAATGCAAGTTAACCCAAATTGCTCCCAGGTTGTTACTGATGACAATATGTTCCGAGTCACAATTAACCGATGAAATAAGGGTAAAACATAGAACCTCTTTCCTTTCATGGTCTGTCATCTGCTTGATGATGTGGAATGTGTGATTTATAGCCAAGTAAATATCTAATTCTGGCAGTTGGATCGAGATCTGTGGTAGACTGTGTCATGACGTTGTTGGCGGTGATGCAGAATAAAGCCCTTGGACTAATAGAATGTCGCTGTGTCCATCTGTGAGTCCATCTGGCGTGATCTGGTGTGTTGACAGAGTCCCAGTATAGGGAGCTGCACTATTGATAACCATAATTATACACATAACATGACCTGACACCGCATAGCTTCCATAGATGTAACAGCATATATTTACAGTAATTCCCTACAAACATTTTAAATATCACAATGAAATGACAACAAAGAGGCAAGTCCTAATATGAACAGGTAAAAGACTTCATTTAAATGTGTTTTATCAGGCCGCGTGTTTTTGATATCTCGTCCTGCAGGCTACGTGCTAGCAAAATAGCGCCAGCACTCAAACCGTAATCTCTAGATACCACTGAATGCTGGGGGGAATGCATAGCAGATTGTAAGGTCTGGTCATCCTATGGTTGTGTATGATAAACCATATCAGTTATGGCCACTTCCGTTATGTCTGGGAAGCGCAGGGTTTATCTTTCCTCTCTAGAATGAATCATGTATGAGATTGTGGTGAGGTGGTAAAACGTAGTGAAAGGAGGATGTTGTAGCTTCGAGACCTTGCCTAGATCAATAACAACAAACAAACTATCTTTCGTCTTTAATAACCGGATTGTTTTAAATGTTTTATTCCTCTTCTTGAAACAGGCAACATGCAAGTATATATGCTGGAGTGTAGCCGCCTGTCTCTTTCTGACATAGTCGATAACAATAAGGACTGCCAATTAGAATCATTCCTACGAGGCCTGAGGAAAGGTCACAACAGCGGTTTTGTGTTTTTACTGAAATGCCCCTCACATGGGCCGGAGAACAGCCATAAACCATTTTGTGTCACGGTAACGGCAAAGGACAGTGAAATGGGAGCTCAATCCGTGGGCAGGAAAAGTTACTCTGTGATGACATGGTGCCTGTCATCCTGTCAGGAAATGTGGGCTGTTAGCAGTGGGATATATTGGTGTAATGAGGTAACGGAGAACAGGAGCAGAATGAAAGTGTCACAGCGAGCGCTTTCACCTTTCACACAGCCAACACCACTTGGATGCCAGAGACACTGCGATCCTGATTAGATGGGATGGAATTAAACAAGATAGCAGATGCACAAGCAGTTGTGTGTCGGTTATGAATCACATTTGTGTGTTTGTGTGTGTGTGTGTGTTGATATGGAGTTAAATGAACTGACACTGCAGCAACATGACAAGAGAGTAATAGAAAGGGCAGCACCATAGAACGCGAGCTTTGGATAAGAGTAATTTCTGTTAATGCTGTCAATCTGGCCAATAGTTACACTACATGCACATTTTGCTATTTTCTAAAATTAATTAAACACATCTTTGTGCCATATGTGTTCAAATAATGTCATCCTGTACCATTTCAAATAAGAAACAATGGAATTGAACACATTCATTTCATATTTCATGGACGTTCGGTTTAACATTATGCCACCGTGGTGCTTCAATAGAGTTGTGGATGTGTTTTGGTGCATTTGTATTGTATGAGCTGTGGTTTGGCCGGACTGTGTTCGAGTGTGAAGAACAGCCAGGTCTCCAGAATGATGTCGTATTATCTGTGCCTCACAGAGGAGGCAGAATCAGATAGTAGTTCTAGGTCCAGTGCCCTGAAGCCGCCTGCCATCTACACTGCTGCAACATCCACAATCTACCGGGCTCCATCACTCTCATCCAAGAGATCACTGGACGTTTTCTATCACTCACCACCCTGACATCTGTCATATGATACTCTTAGTTAATATATCCGGCGTGGTAATTTGCCATTTTTGGAATTCTTGACAACAAATAGGTTGTTTCTAGCACAGACAGAAATGATTTGTTGCGGGGCAGTCTGCCAGGGTTCTGGATTTATGCATCCAGAACTGTTAGGCTACGAAAAGCTAATTTGATGCCTTTTTATACTTTAACATGTAATACTTGGTTTGTAGTGAATAAAATAACCTTTGTTTTTCCAACTTGTTTTTTTCCAAATGACTAAAACAGACAGTAGGTTCACGTTATATTGCAAAATCACCTCAGCTCAGCTTGTCTTCCCTGGCTGTCTGATTTGGCTAAGATAAGACATGACATAAAATAACCGCACCCATTTCAAAACATATACAGCAAAAACTGTATATACTTTTGAATGTCAAAATAAAAGTTGAAATGACAAACTGCAATATGACATCCATTGTTAGTTAACAGCTTGGGGATTTAGCAGGGATATAATATTAATCTCAAATGCAAACACAGATTGGTAGATGTATAACTGATAGTCCATTTCATGCAGTCATGTGAAGAAGTAAGTAAAGATAAACCAATTTAACAATTATGCCGCTAAATCTGGTCCGGGTTACAAAGCCGTTTCAAAGCACATCGTTTGACTGTCTAACAGATTATCAACAAATGGAGATGGAAATGGAGATGGAAGAGGGACGTTCCAACTGGCAATTTCCATAAGACAAGTCATCCAAGTTCAGACCAAGAGCTGAACATTAGATGCTCATAGAAGTCTCTAGAGCTCCACGGTTGCATTGATAGATCTACAGGCCCCTCCTGACACAATCAATGTTGAAGTGCATCGTAACGAATGGAGGCTTTGGCATTATGGTTTGAGTCTTCTTTTCCGCCTTACGACTTGGCTAATTTGCCATGAACACAATGCTGTACCAGAGAACTATTGCTCAGAATGTGAGGCCATCTGTCCAAAAAGCTTAAACAAACATGGATCTTTCGACAGGACAATGATAAAAAAAACACAAGCAAAGCTACAAATGGAGAATTGGAGAATTATAGAAGGGCTGATTAAGTGCCCAGATCTCAACCCTTTTGAAATCCTGTGAGGGGAGTTAATGTTCGCCACTCATAGAAGAAAGCCCTCAAACAAGACACAGTTTAAGCAGTGTCGTAACGAGAATGGACAGAAATTCCTCCCAGTTAATTTAAGAGGCACAAAGAATGTCTTATTTCAGCCAAAGTGAACAACACCGGTTATTGAAGCTAGGGGTGTAATTACGTTCTGAAAATATATTTCTGTTTACTTTGATGATTGTTTGCAAAGGTTAATATTTCACTGTCATTTGAAAAGCTACCCATATTTTTATTACCTAACGACAGGTGGCTTGTCATAATCGTTATACCACAGACCACTGGCAATACAACTGCATGTCCTAGTCACAAATTACCTATAATGCTTAGGGATTTAGTATAGGGTGGTACACATTGTCCATGTCCTGCCCAGAATGGACAAGTGGAATGTTCAACTTCGCTACCTTTTTACATTACGCTTTACATACTCCATGCAGTGAGTCAGTGCCTTTATGGTTGTGGAGCCGGAATGTGCCAGAATAAGCGCCTCGTGTAAATTAGTATTTTCCCTCATTTGAAGAGAAATGCGGCGTGGCATGGAGTCGATCAGTCTGTGGCACTGCTCAGGTGTTATGAGAGCCCAGGTAGCGTATCACATCTTCCTCTTCACAATAGTTTTTCTATAGGGTAAAGGTCAGGCGAGTTTGCTGGCCAATTAAGAACAGGGATACCATGGTCCCTAAACCAGGTACTGGTAGCTTTGGCACTGTGTGAAGGTGCCAAGTCCTGTTGGAAAATGAAATCTGCATCTGCATAAAGTTGGTCAGCAGCAGGAAGCATGAAGTGCTCTAAAACTTCCTGGTAAATGGCTACATTGACCTTGGACCTCAGAAAACCCAGTGGACCACCACCAGCAGATGACATGGCACCCTAAACCATCACTGACTGTGGAAACTTTACACTGGACTTCAAGCAACGTGGATTCTGTGCCTCTCTTCCTCCAGACTCTGGGACCATGATTTCCAAAGGAAATGCAAAATGTACTTTCATCAGAGAACATAACTTTGCCCACTTAGCGGCAGTCCAGTCCTTTTGCAGTCCAGACGCTTCTGACGCTGTGTCTTGTTCAAGAGTGGCTTGACACAAGGAATGCGACAGCTGAAACCCATGTCTTGCATACGTCTGTGCATGGTGGTTCTTGAAGCACTGACTCCAGCTGCAGTCCAGTCTTTGTGAATCTCCCCCGCATTTTTGAATGGGTTTTGTTTCACAATCCTCTCCAGGGCGCGGTTATCCCTATTGCTTGTACACTTTTCTACCACATCTTTTCCTTCCCTTCGCCTCTCTATTAATGTGCTTGACACAGAGCTCTGTGAACAGCCAGCCTCTTGTGTCTTGCCCTCCTTGTGCATGGTGTCAATGGACGTCTATTGGACAGCTGTCAAGTCAGCAGTCTTCCCCGTGATTGTGTAGCCTACAGATAGACTAAGAGACCATTTAAAGGCCTTTGCAGGTGTTTTGAGGTAATTAGCTGATTAGATTATGGCACCAGGTGTCTTCAATATTGAACCTTTTCACAATATTCTAATTTTCTGAGATACTGATTTGGGGGTTTTCATTAGTTGTCAGTTATAATCATCAAAATTAAATGGAATGAACACACGAAATATATCAGTCTGTGGGGAATGAATGTATACATTATACAAGTTTCGCTTTTTGAGTAGAATTACTGAAATAAATCAACATTTTGATGATATTCTAATTATCATCAGCACCTGTACATGTGTGGCTGCAGTCTCCATAGTATGGATGGATCTGATTCAAGGAAGAGGATGTTGGTGAGCGGAATTGGAAGGATCGTTTTACTAGTTATTGTAAACAGTGTTATTTTAATTCAGAATCAGAAAAGTGTGTAATCGCCATGAATGTGTGAACATACAAGGAATTTACAATGGCAAGAAGGTGCTCACATACAACATATGAATATAACAATATAAATTATACTAAGGGGCTGCGGGGATATAGGGATAGTAATATACAAGATGCCAAACAAAATACAGATAAATAACAGTGCAATAGAGAAAATATTGTAGTACACAATCAGGCAATGTGCAAAAAGGAATGGGTCAGAGTTCAAGGCTTGTGTGCACCCCTGGCCTTGCCACAATAGCTAGGGAAATTATATTTTTGTGTGTTTACTGGGTCCGTGTATTTAACGGCCAACGGATATTCGTTTTGAAGGGACATAAACAAAAACGAATATCGGCCCGTTTCTCATTTAACATGAGTAAATAGGAAAACGAAAAACGGAAAACAAACCATTATTCGTTTTTCGATTTGATATTAAAAAACGGAAAACGAAAAACAATCTCGTTATCCGTTTTTCTTTGATGTGTTTGTAAATGGAAATCGCAAATTAAAATACGTGCGTAAAAGGGAATCCATGTGTGTATGCAAGCCCCCAGGAAGGACGCCATCTTTAAAAGCCACCATGGGCTTAGCGGATAAGGGTGGTACTGCACCCTGTGGCCCAGAAATACTTTTCCCCATAGACTTGCATGGCGAAAGAAACTTCTATATTTCAGCGGATAGTTTTTTGGGGGGGTACATCAACTTACCAGCCTGAACACTTAAAGGGTCCTTGTTTAAAACCAAACGTTTAACATTTACTAGTAGCCGGATCCAGAGTTATTAAACTAGGCATGACCCTGTGCTATCGGTTGCTACGACAACACAAACAAATTATTGCTAGTGCGCATGTCCATCATGACGTCATGGGCCAGTCAACGCGGAAGAGCCATGCTCCATGTTGGCGTTATGCACTTTTGAGCACTTATACACACGTATTTTAATTTGCGATTTCCATTTACAAACACATCAAAGAAAAACGGATAACGAGATTGTTTTTTGTTTTCCGTTTTTTAATATCAAATCGAAAAACGGATAATGGTTTGTTTTCCGTTTTTCGTTTTCCTATTTACTCATGGTAAATGAGAAACGGGCCGATATTCGTTCTTGTTTATGTCCCTTCAAAACGAATATCCGTTGGCCGTTAAATACACGGACCTTACTGTCGTTCATGACACGGTTATTTACCTTTTCATAACAAGAGTCACTGATAATTTTGAACGTTTTAGATACCGACAGTTGTTCTAAAAAGTTTAGCAGGTGTAGGATCTACGCACTGAAGTCAGAGGACTACCTCCATATCCCTGACCTCCAAGAGAGACATTTTGGAGAAACGACTGAGATCATACAAGGGAATGCCAAGGAAGAGAGTCGTCCCAAGACAACTTGGTCTCAGTCCTGAACCATAGCAGAATCTCACATCAACAGAGTGGCCGGGCACCAGATATTAGATATAATTTTATCGAAGCTGATTAGTCGCCCCTGACATTCCATTCTCTAACATTCAAGGGTTTAGTTCATACTGTAGCGGAAGAACATATATTTCAGAGCAGAGAAAGATGTGGAAGTGGATCTATCATTTATTCAAATGGGTTAGAATAAGTAGATCATCACTTCATGGTTCTATGCGTCTCCTCTAGCAGGCCTTATTGCTCCTCTACATTTGCTGAGACAAGAAAGAGAACACAGTGACTCAAACGTTTGCTTCTCTTGAGATTGTTCAGATGATGAAACAGGTCAGGAGTCAGTTCCACATGTTGTACACATTCCAGCTACTGGGTCACATGTATTAATTGATACCCGTTGACACAAATGAGACACTCACCTGTTTGTAGTGCAGTGCAGCAGTTGGTTGGAGTCCATCTCCATCAGCAGTGGGTTCTGGGAGAGGTTGCAGGGGGTCGCCCCCATCTTCTTGGACACATGCCTGTTGTTCATGGTCGAGCTGTAGTCCCACATTGTTTGCATCTGGCCCCTAAACAGCTTCCTGAGGAAGGCGGAGCACACAGTTACTGTATGCGTATGAGCTAGGAGGAGAAAGAACAGCTAAGGGCAGGACATTACAGTACGATTCATTTAATTGTTAGTATTATGCATTATTTGACTACTAGATTATTCCTTTACTGCAGCCATGTGAAGGTGATTTTATGAGGTCACAGGATTACGATATCTTTCTTCAGAACCCTTAATCTTTAAGGCTGGGAGTATGGTCTATGTTCTGGCGGGCACCAGGGGGATGGCTTGAGATATCGGGGGCAGACAGTGGCAGCGGTTGACAGCGTTTGGAAACCTGGTCAGCTTGCAGGGCGTTCCAAATTGTTATGCAAATTATATTTGACATTGATTTTCCTAAGTAGTCGGTGCAAATGAGAGTCAGTATTATCAGTCTTTAGGGTATAAGTTGAATTTCATCAAACGAACCACCCAATGAAAAGTATTTTTTTTTTAAATAAAGAAATTCACTGTTCCAAATTATTGTGACGACTAGTCATACTAGTCATACTAGTCGTCACAATAATTTGGAACAGTGAATTTCTTTATTTAAAAAAAAAATACTTTTCATTGGGTGGTTCGTCCTCTTTACGTTCTATTTGTGTTGTTCTCACCTTCTCCTTCAGGTTGGTTTGAGTTGATTATGCACACCTGGTTTGAGTTTGTTAATTAGAGGGGCTACTTATTTCACTGGGTGTGGTTGCACTGAGCTCATTGTTTGACGTTACGTTTCATGTTGGTCCTTGTATTGTGTGTTACTGTTGTTTGAACGTATTTTATAAGTCGCTTTGTGTAAGCGCATTTAATTTCACACAGTACATGTTTTATCCGTTCATTGTGTTTGTTGGTTTTAATTATATATTGAACCTACACGAACGTGATCATCCGGCTCTGTATTTAGTTTTCCCTGCACTACACCGTAAGGAAACCGTGACAATTATTATGCACAATAGAGTTTCAAAACATTTTCTAGGTTGTGAAGAACTCGAGGTCAGGGGAGGATGGAGGCCACACCATGAGTTTCTCTCCTTTTATGCCCATAGCAGCCATTGACGCAGAGGTATTCTTTGCAGCAGGAGATGGTTCTGCTTATGAGCATTTGTTAGGGGTGGCCGAATAGTAAGGAGTAAGGAGAAAAAGAAAACTGAATTCTGTCTCAAGTTCAACAAAGACCTGAAACCGTTCCTCAAACTCCCTAAGCAATCCCGTAATCTTGTTCTTGTAACGATTCATGTCAGCTTTATCTCCGGTCGCAAGCACATCTTCTAGACGAGGGACATGAGGTGGGTCACCACTTGACAGTTGTGTCTCCCACAAAGTCGGCTTGAACTTGAACACGGTCCAATATCATCAGCGTTCTAGGACCTGTTTTTTTTACTTTATACATTAATGCTATTGGTCATTGATCTGTGAGTAGTTTTGCTTTCCATCTTTCTGCTAATTATACTATTTGTTATGCTTGTGCTCCAACAATCAATGCTGCCAGTTGACAGTCAGATTTTAATAGTATGCAGGTGAAAATTTTAAGCTTTTACTTAACACTAGCAAAACCGAATACCTTATCCTGTCAAATGATCTCACCAGACTCACAGCTTCACTCTTTGGATGGTTCTATAATTGAACGGGTCCCCTCATACAAATACAAATACCTTGTGACCTTTAATTTAAGAAAAATACCAATAAGCTTGTTAAATAGCTTAATTATAAAGTGGGTCAACTTTCATGCCTGTGCTGGATTATGGTGATACTATATACCAAAGTGCATCTGCTTCTACTCTGAAGTTGCTTGACTCTGTTTACCATAGTGCCCTGCGTTTTATTACTTCATACAGTTATAATACACATTAATGCATCCTATACCAGAAAGCTGGCTAGACCTCCTTTAAAGTTTGTAGATCGCTTCATGGCTCTGTTTTTGTATACAAAGCCCTACTCTTTAGGCTTCCGGTATACTTAACTTCACTGGTAATGGATAATGGTTCACATTGCTGACGGGTCAGGTAGCAGGGCCCGTTAGCAGAATTTTGCTCAGGGCCCCAGGGAGGTCAGCACAGGCTGTAGTTATGAAATCAACCGTTTCATATTATGTGCTTTGCGTGCCAGTCCGTGTACCCCAACAAGGAAATACAGATATAAATTAATACATTTTAATGACACATTGGTGAAACATAAATATTAGATTTATTATTTTTCCTATTGACTATTTCCTACATCTTTTTTTCTGTATTTATTTATATCTGTATTTCATTGTCATTAAACTAATGATCATCTAAAACAAAATAATTGTCAGAGCCTCAATGTGAAAAGATAAATAGTTTGTCCTAGCATTTTCAGCTAGGCTGACTATGTCTAAAATATATTTCGCTGTATATTTATTTATATTATTGAGAATAAATTCTCATTTGCAACGGCGACCTGGCCAAGATGAAGCAAAAACGTGCAAGACAATGTAGCCATTTGTGCACTAACATAGTCAAAGCATCCAAGTCTTTGCTCTAACGATCAATCAATTGAAGTAAGTAGACACCATGACATACTTCCACACACATCCCCTCATTAGCTTAAGGATAAGAAAATACAAACACATATATATTTGGAAATTGTTACAGTGGTGGTTGATGGAGGATGCAGGTGCAGAGTTTTGATGGACTTCCCTTTTTTTCACAAACTTGGTTATAGAAAACAAGAACACTGTGAATAGCAACACACACCAACTGACAGCAACAGAAACCCACAAACCGTGCTCCCAAACTGTGAACTTAAATAGGGCATCCAATTAGGGAGAATGGATTTGACGTATATTCACTTCTTCCAGTATATTGTACCTAAGAACAGCTCTGTGACCATTACTCAGATTTCAAGTTCCAAGACTGCAGTTTAAACAGCTTTGCCGTTTACCACAAGATAGATGGTACACTCTACACCATTCAGTAAAATCTTTAGGCTTCATAGCAAATTTCACCTCAGGTCAATAAGACCTGTCTTCCCTGGTTGTCTGACTCAGCTTTGGTGGGAGTCCTTTCTGTTCCTGTTAGGACATGACTGGCACAATGCTGTGTACTGACGAATAATTAAACCAGTGGCTTTATTACAGTCCGAGAAAGAAGTTACACTGAATTACTGAAGTACCAACAAAATATAGTAGGTCAATGGTTGTTTGAAAACTCACAATGTGCTTATAAAATCTAAATAATTAGTTTTTGTTTTATATTGCCAGGATGAGCTACTCTTGTGTTAAATTAGCTAGAACATTTGCACATAACACCATTGTGAGTAAGCTAGTGATATGATATTTTATAATACATTTAGCTCATTACTGGGAAAAAACCCTTGTTTCAAACATCACTTACAAACAAACTTATGCAGTCTTCAATTTGTTGCTACTTTTGGGCGGACACAAAAATATACTCTAATGCATTAATTGCATTTGAAATAATAATCTGTATAATTGTTCACAAATTACTGCTGTTAGTTTACGTTAACGGCCGGCTATAGTTGATTATCTGCTCTACCTAGTTTTCAGAAAAAAGGCATTAAAGATTTTCACACTAGCCAGGGAGCTGATCTTTGTTTACATTTATTCAGCATAATTCACACCCTCTTAGGCCTTAACTTCTCCTAGCTCTTTAAGTATTCAAATGGGGACACGTTGGTCTTGTGCTTAACTAGTCTGGTTGATCTCTATTAAACGCACACTATATCAAACCAAATAAATAAATAAATCCCATACAGGAAATGTTACATTATTATTTTTATTAACTTACATTATTGCAAAGCATCAGGTAAAGCTGTGGTAGAAATCAGGATTGCTATGTCTGCCCAAGCAGTATATTCTATGCCTCAACTTTGTTTATGTTGGGGTGCTGGGGTGCGGCTGTTAGGAATGTGGGGAGGGATCTAGCAGACAAAGGACTGGCTGAACAGGGCATCGATTGGTCCTAGGCAGGGTCTTGTGGTACGTGTGGTCATTCCTGATTGGTTTGACCTTTCCTAATAAAGGCTGAGAATGCCAGGGGACGGCCCTTCTGACTTTTGACCTGCTAGCGGTACAACTGTGAGAGGAGCAGAAGTTTACTGGTGGCTGTAAACTTTTTATCTGTTTTAAATAAATACCCTTAAAAGTTGTCTCGTTCGACTCTGTGGTCATTGAACCTGTTTTTCCTAAGATAAAGCTAGCAACCTATGTAGTTTTAAGCTAGAAACCAGGAAGCATTTGTCTTCAAATTTAATGTTGCACTACATTTTGTACTTAGTCAGCAGTGACTCCAACTTCACCACATGGCCAACAGAAAATTCTGCTGTAATGACAGCAAAGCCCCCATGGAAATCTGTGTGTCGATGGCTTTGCTTTGTCCCATGTTTGAATAAGGAATTCCATTTTCATTTTGAAAAATGTACTTTCAACTCCTTAATTGAGGCCATAGGATCAAGACCATTGAGATTATTTACAGAAACATGCTAACACTTACTAAAAATGGCCAGATATTGTGTTGCTGAAGTTCACATACTGTATACAAAATGCAGATCATATTATTTACTGAAACATGCTAACAATTTCTACAAATGGCCAGATATTCTGTCACTGAAGTTCACATACTGTATACAAAATGCAGATCATATTATTTACAGAAACATGCTACCAATTTCTACAAATGTCCAGATATTCTGTCACTGAAGTTCACATACTGTATACAAAATGCAGATCATATTATTTACAGAAACATGCTAACAATTTCTACAAATGGCCAGATATTCTGTCACTGAAGTTCACATACTGTATACAAAATGCAGATCATATTATTTACAGAAACATGCTAACAATTTCTACAAATGGCCAGATATTCTGTCACTGAAGTTCTTTTGAGTTTCTCATGCAGTTCAATACAACAGAATTAATAATGACAACTTTCACTTCTGATAAATGACTTATTGTTCCGCTTTTGCTGGGGTTCACTTTTTTGACTCGAAGGAAGACTGAAAGAGAAAACACATTTTCTAGAAAGGTTTGTCCTTACCCACAAGGAAAAAGGTGTATGTTACCAAAACCGTAGTCCTAGTGTTATTGTCACTTGTCGTTCACAGTCTTATACTCGTGCAAATAGCCGACTCCAGACCATCACAGATTAATTTGTTCATAATTGTGCTGAACAGTGTCCCCAGGGCCCAACATTAAAGGTCTATCCGTTGTACTGGGGACCTCAACATAAATATAAATATAATTTCTGGGATCGGATCCTTCCTCCCTGAATGGATGCATTAAGTGCCAACTGCCAGGAGCTACGTCTACAGTGTCCTCCATACGTATTGGGACTGTGAAGTCGAAATTGCAATTTTTTCTGTACCCTCTAGGCATGTAAAAGTATGATTAAATGGTAAATACAAGGCAATTGTACAGATTGTCACCTTTTATTTCACTTTGTTCCAAAACGTCCGATGGCATTAACCTACATGAAGACTAGGGAGCTGTTTGTGCAAGAAAAGATGGATGCAAAACCGAAGAGGAACTCAATTAGATCCACAGCACAAAAGTTGGAAGTAGTTGAAATCTTCACTTTGGAATGTATTGAAAAAGAAAGAACCCACTGGCGTTTTTAGCAATTGGCAACAGCCAGGTTTGCCTTAGGAAAAAAGGGCATTAGACACTGCAAGACGCAAACCGCTGATCAGCACCAAAAAGAAAAGATTTGAATAAAAGTTTAAACTTTCAGAGTTCAGTCGGTACAGTTTAGGAACAGTTTTCTACATAGGTCAGATGAAGGTGAATCTTTATCAATGTGATGGGAAGCCAAAAGTGTAGAGAAAAAACAGCAAACGATCTAAATCATACCATGTAATCTGTGATGGATATTAGAGATTCTATCATGGCACGGGCTGCCTTTTGAATGGGCTCACTCATCTTTATTGATGATGTAATGAATGATGGGAGCAGCAGAAGGGCGTTTCACAGCGCAACTTGACCAACTGCACACTACTGTTAAGACTTGGAAGCATTCCAAAGGATGACACCAAGAGTATCGTTTATGGGTCGCAGACCCACTGCTGTTATTGCATGCAAGGGATTTGTGACTGAATATGTACTTACATACTTCTCACATCTGCTTAAAGTTAAATTGTCCGAGAACTTAAAATGTATAGGCCAGTCCTCAATAACGCAAAAAAATAGTCATTACTATTTCTGTCCATTACTCAAAATCTTTTGTGTGTTTTTGTCTTAAAATCATAATGAATTATCTTTATGGTGCCTCTGAGTAATATCGTGGACAGATGTCAAGGTGAATCAGATCTACCACCCCCATATAAGAAAATAGATGAATGGGATATCGCCAGATGCCGAGAAGATCAAAGAGTGTCATAATGAAGAGACACTTTACTCAAGGTCAATCTTAAGAAGATTAATGAACCATAAATCGTTTTATGTTCTCCAGACTAACGCATTTGATTTTACATTCACAGTGGTTTCAATAAAAGCAGAATCTATGATTTTGTACCTCATTGAATCTCACCGTTCTAAAGGGTATCCGCTTTTTGAGTTCACTGACGCCTGGAATAGTTCACAGGCTTAATTTAAAAAAATAGATTGTCTTTGAGTAGAGAGAGGCTAGACCAGTGATTTACATATGGCTAGGCCTGTAGAGCAACCAACTGGGAGGGAGCTTTCTTGTGTCAGTTAGGGGATTCTAGCTGAAGGTATGTTGCCTCTGGCTAAAATACATATACATTTACACATGTACAATACATGTAAGGCAGACCTCTGGCAACAACTTTAATACTAGTTATAACAGATCCTAAGAATGTAAATGCTCATGCTAAGCATCTGTGTCGTATTTTAGGTGTATTTTAAAAACCTAAATAGTGAATATTATTTAATGACACCACTTTGCGTTGACAGTAATATTTGCAACGTATTTGTTTTTTATATTCTTTCCACCGCTGGCTCATAAACACGGTATATGTGTGTGTGTGTGTGTGTGTGTGTGTGTGTGGCACGGAAGAGCTTTAGAGGTAAAGCCAGTGAAATCCGTCTCACAGGTCTCCCCAGACTCAATCCCAGCAGTACCTCATCTGCTGTGTAGGGAATTCATGACTGCATTAGCGAAACAGATTGAAGCACTTGATATGGCTCCTGAAATATTGAAACCCATAATCCGGTTTGTCCCAAAAAAGAATGAGAGTGATCATTCATCTGCGGCCCTCAATAATCCCGTGGAATAACAAGCTTACGGCCTAAACCCTCCATAATATTATCTATGAATCTTCCATACAGTAGCATTACAATGACATCAAAGCAGGACGGCTAATTCGTAGCTAACAAATCAACAGACGGACGAGCTGCATTAATGCTTAATGCGTGGCAAAGTGGAGCGGGTGGTTTGGCTGGCGTTTGAGCCGGCATAAAGCCCGGAGATAGCGACCGGATGGCAGATATCCGGCATGCTATGTCCCCTCTACCATTGTGTTATTCCATGGCTTTACGGCAACTCCCTGGTCTACGGACCACAGTTATTTTTCATTCCATTGAGTGATTATTCCATGAGAAAAATGGTCTGTTTCTAATGAGTTAATTAGTTATCATGTTGCAACGTTTTTAAGGGATGGTGTTTAAGGATGTGTGGGAAACTAATATCTATATATTATTTAGCAGACTAACATTGACCTCTATCCACTGAGACTTCCTGAACTGTTGGGCTTTCGTAAAAGTGTGCTTTTAATTGTATTTTAAATGCTAAGCAACATTATGGGATTACACTTGTTTTCTGTGTAACAGAATTGTTCAGTCACACGTTAGTTTTGATTGGCTGAAGGGGTTTGCACAATTTATACACATCAGACTAGCAGGAAGGGGTTATGTGAAAATGGCAAAACTGCATGTCTGTTACTTTCTGATTTTTTTGTGAAAGTTAATGCGACAGAAGTCATTTTAAAATGACAGGATTCATTTTGCAACATCAAAATGTGCCGTGTATGTATAGTTGCTGGTATTCCCATCAAGAGTAATGTGTTACTGCCAGGTCGAACAGTGTGGCCTCTTCGAGATAATTAGCTTGGCGAGGGCTCTGACCCCGCCTCTCTCAAGGACACAACTCTCCCCAGCCCTCCTCTCCTCAGCTCCCCCCAGCCCTCCTCTCCTCAGCTCTCCCCAGCCCTCCTCTCCTCAGCTCCCCCCAGCCCTCCTCTCCTCAGCTCTCCCCAGCCCTCCTCTCCTCAGCTCTCCCCAGCCCTCCTCTCCTCAGCTCTCCTCTCCCCAATTATCCTCTCCTCGGCTGTCCTCTCTTCATTTCTTCTCTCCTCTTCTCAGTTCTCCTCTCCTCAGTTCTCCTGTTCTCAGTTCTCCTCTCCTCAGTTCTCCTATCCTCAGTTCTCCTGTTCTCAGTTCTCCTCTCCTCAACTCTCCTCTCTTCAACTCTCCTCTCTTCAGTTCTCCTCTTCTCAACTCTCCTCTCTTCAGTTCTCCTCTTCTCAACTCTCCTCTCTTCAGTTCTCCTCAGTTCTCCTCTCTTCAGTTCTCCTCTCCTCAGCTCTCCTCTCTTCAGTTCTCCTCTCTTCAGTTCTCCTCACCTCATCACTACTTTATTTCACATGAGAGACTGTTCCCATGTAGGAGTTGCAGAGGGTAGCAGGTTTGAGCATATCAGTGGTACAGTAGAGATTTCCCCATCTGCTATCTCTCTCCCTCAATTCCATAGAGCACGTACAGAACGCATAGCAGGACTTCACAAGTGCTTTGGAGATTATAAAACTCCTAAATATTCTGTGAAATACAATATCCAAATTTGTTTTGTCAGTCACTTGAATCAACGATATGTGAATCCTGCTCTTTCTTTCTTTCTTTCTTTGTCTCTGTATCCAGTTAAGACATGTGTATATGTGTGTTAGAGCGTGGATTTGTTTCACTTTGCATCAGGCCGTAGACCAGTGGTTTAATAAGGCCGCACAGTGGGGGGCTTGGCACGACTCTCTGGCAGAAACAAACCGAGATAAGTCGAGAGAAGATCGATTAGGCTAATTCGCGGTTACGCGACCGAGCCTTGTCATCCCTGGACTGGGCCGGGCCTGTCATAGACCTCCTGTGCTCCACCATAGATTACAGTGGTGCACAGCTGATGGAATAAATGACTGTGAAGCACAGACGCCGGGTGGCAGGCCGGAGAAGAGAGATGAGCACAGGTTAAAGCCATTACTGGGGTCTCGCCCTCTCTAGAAGGCTGAGTTTAACCTGCACAAAATAACCCAAATGATGTCAAATGATGATATGCATCGTTGACTGATATCGTCATTATCGAAAGGAACACAATGTGTCCCGATGTAGACTGTCTTGTGCATAATTGTAATTTGTTTGAAGAAGCCGCGCTCAATATATACAGTATATATATTGTCTCTGTCCATGTGTCTAGATCCAGACCACATGTGGTTCTTCTGTTGATTTGTTACCTCTGGTCGAATATTGATATCTAACCGTTCTACCCTTTATAGACCTTCAGAAAACCATTCTTTGTCTATTCCTTTAGTTTTATTTCTGCATGCATTGTGTCACCTGTATCCCAAATCTCATCCCAAAGCTTTTCAGCCCTGCCCTATTTCAGGTCTCTTTTCTGTATCAAACTGAGAGGACTTGACTATTGGAAAGTGTGTTGGAAACAGCCAAGGGCATCTCTGTAGTGTCTAGGTCCAAACTTGTTCTCTGATGGGAACTTTAATGCTACCTAAATGGTCGTATGATTTCTGTGGTTATTTGAGTCTGTTCCGGGTCAACTATTAGCTGTATGCTACGATCAGCCACCTGTCTACCCACCTCTCTGAGTATAACCTGATTATAACCACCCATCTGAAAATGTTAGCTGGCAAAATATACGGATATCCGATTCCTGGTTTGGTCAGTGGTTGGTCAGTGAGCTAATATTAATATTATGTGAAAGTCTATAAATAGGCTGGCGGGTCCGTGTTAGAGCCTTTTCTTTACTTTGTCCTTCTCTTGTCCTGCACTCCTTCCTGGTTCCTTGCTGTTGTGGTATATTTGTATCTCTCTTTCATCGAAATAGCGTCCGTGGCTTATTGGTCATTTACTCTGTCCATGCATCTTATCTAATGCTTCTTTAATGTTGGCATTGTCTTGCAATTTATGCAGTATGTCTTGTATAATGTAATCATTATATGTCTATATAATTCAATTCTCTGCCTCATCCTTGCCATGGTTTATATATCTAAATAACTGTTGGTGTCAGGTGGAGTCTTTTTTTAGTTTTCTGTAAGAATTTTGAATTCTACACTGAAACATTCAAAGAGGGTGTCCGTGGAACCACAACAAGTTCTACCGAAACCCAAATTGATTTAGGGACTGTTTTAATGTGCCTTCTGTAAACCCACATTTCCAATAATGTTTCTATTCTTTTTCAACATCCAAAATATTGAGTGGCATTTCAAAAATGTCACTATTTTCCTAAAACTACTTTAGTGCTGGACTTTCTGTCAACATGTGCACCTCCCCTTACGGAGAGCCTGGTAGAGCAACATTGCATGCTAACTCACAAGGTTATACACCCTCCCACCCTGTGAAGCAATATAAGATTGTTGAATACAGCATATATTTATACACATATACAACAATAAAAAATAGATTGTCACAGCCAACACACTACAATTCTTAAATGTAATGATTGTGAGATTTCAGTTGAATGATCACATTTTGACGTTGATTTCTGGAGCTCTGCGAAGCAACCATAGACCGTGTAGCAACCACAAACCATGATCAATAAATTGTGACATTGATCACATTTTTAGAAAGTTGACATTTCTTACATTGAACCTGTACTTGACTAGACTGGGTCAAATTCCAACCTAAACATACATAAATCGATGTTTAAATGTGGTAGACTTTCTCCAGTCTGGACATTGAGTGCGTGACTACCTGCAGGGCCTCAAACTAACAACAATTTGGTCCAGCAGTCCTGAAGAACCCCTTTTTCTCACTTGGTAAAAGCATGATACTTTTAAACGAGGGTGGTGCGTTCAATTCCCACCGGGACCCAATATGAAAATTTTCGCTGTCACCAATTTTAGTCGCTCCAGATAAGAGCATCTGCTTAATAATTAAATATTAAGTTAGCGGAAGACTATAATGGCTGTTAAAAGAAAATAATCTTGTCGCGTGGCCCACAGCCTTCTTGAGGGTGAGGAATCATCTAAGTTGAAAAAAGATCACCAACAATTTAATCGAACAACAATGTCTTCAGTGGAATTTTTTTTTTTGGAAAGATACTACTATTAAAAAAAGATAACTGATCGGAGCCACATGGTATTACTGTGATGAGTGCGTACTGAGTTACTGCATTATGGGCTGAGGAATTGTAGTAAAAGACTGGGATATATTAGGCGTTTTACTGGAATTGACTCTTAATACCGTCTGTGACCTTGATTATAATGAATAAACATTGTCGTGGGAAGTATTGATTTCAGGGTCTTAATTTCTCCACGTTAGCAGCTTGAACAAGCTAGACTAGAGGGAGAGAGCTCTTGATACAATTGCTTAAAATCAATAGTGTTCCATTTACAAAGCAGGCAAAGGTGACACAGTTAATTTGAAAGAACCATCTTGAGTTTTTAGCTAGAGGAAATGTCTAAATAAAAGCAACGTGGACTTGGTTTCGCAAGAAAATTATATTAAAAACGATTACAAAAAAATATATATTGTTGAATAAGTCAGTACTTGCGAAATTGGATTTGTTAAATTAATTTCAATTACTTACTATACTATGCTATAATGTGTATACCTTTTATTTCCCCCTTAAATAGTGATTTGAACATTTTAAATGAAGTTTTAGGATCCACAGTATGAAGGAATCCCCCAAAAAAGGACAAATAGAGGTTACAGTGAACTGGATTGTTTGGCAAATTTTCTATAACCTTGGTTACCTGGGTTGTTTTTCAGTGCATAAACAATTCAAATGAATGAACAAATAAAAACATTTGCGGCAGTACTGGGGTTCAATATACCCTAGAACCATTTTTGCCGCAAAAGTTCTTAGCTCACATTTAGATCGATGGATAGGTTTTTAACCATTACACAAAACCATTTGTGTCCCATATTCTCTGCTGAGTATAAAATGTGTACTTATGGTCAGGGAATTCACTTATTTGCTTATATTTGTTTATATTTTAACCAGACAAATGTGTATGTTACATGGTTGGTCACCCTTGAAAAAAATTAAAGACCAGCATGTTCCCCCAAGGTTTTTTTATTCAGGCAAATTGACATTACCTGTAGCTCGAGTTGCAGAATTATAGATGATTTGTGAATGTTGTCTTTTCTTTAACTTTTGAATTAACTTGTGAACATGCTGGTCAGTAAATGAATGCAGACTTTCTGATACCACTGAAGCTCCAATTACGCCAATGTAAAACAAACCGAGTACGGCGAAAAATGATAACTGTTGTAATGAAATAATAATGCACTACACAGCGTCTTATAAAACCCATTCTCCCAACAGCACGTCTTCAAATACAAAAACTCACCTCCAATATAACCGTGATTTGAAACGATGCTAAGCAATGTGAATACTATTTAACCGCCCTTTATAGCCCCACTAATGACAAACCAAAAACAATGAGCTGTGCACCACCAAAATAGACACGTGTAGCAACACAACCTCACCACTCGTGACAGTATCCCCCACTAAAAGACTAGCTCCCAGATAGCCAAAACAAAAAACGGAGCAAAAGGAGAGGACCCAAGGTTAAACCCAGAGGGGGAAAGAATAGAGGGCGGGAAACCGCGGGGGGGCGGCGGCTTATCCAGAGGCCGACTAATGTTCTTAGTCCGACCCGGAGGCGGCCCGGGACAGCGGGTCCAGCCCTTATTGGGCATCGGTGGGTCGGCAGCCATCTTGGGCTGCGTAGCGGCAGCCATCTTGGGCGGCTGAAGGAGGGGATACTCCGGGAGGTCAGGCGGAGAGAGGAGGGGCCACCCGAGGAACCCAGGCGGAGGAGGGAGGGGACACTCCGGGAGCTCATGTGTAGGGAGTAGTTGCCACCCGAGGAACCCAGGCGGAGGAGGGAGGAGCTGGCTGCAGCCCCGGAGCAGTGTGCGGCGTCTTCTGAGGCTCCAGGACCGTGGGTGGCGCTGGACCCACAGGTGGCTTTACCCGGTGCTTCCCTCTTAGCACCGGGCATGGCTAGTGTTTCTTCACCACCTGCTGGCTGGGCCAGCGCGTAGGTTCTCCTTCGCGGCCCCGCTAGAATACCCCTCTAGCACCCCCCCCTTCGGGGTGCTCCCATGACCAGTTCTTTGGGAGGCCGTGAACCCGATGTGGCTAGCCCTGGTAGCCTCATCTGCCCGTCCCAGCCGACGTCTGTTGTTGCTGGGACTAGTCGGCATAGGACATCTTTGAGGACACATATTTCCATAGTTTGAGTGTTAACTATTTTGCGATTACACTATTATATTTGAACTGTTTCCTCATCTGGATAATTTCCCTTTCCTTCATTTATATAAGATTAGAGTCACGTAATTCGGAGGTGCGGTGCAGGAAAGCCATATGCAGAGCCAGGTAATTCGTCCAGAACAGGTTTATTTTAAATAAACATAAAACACAACGTAAACGTCGAAACTCATTTGAAATAATATTGCGCTACCCAGCAACTTATAAAATGCATTCAAACAACAGCAATAACTCTTGAAACAAGCACTTACCTCTATCTTAACTCATGAACTTGGAAATAATAACCAACACTGTGCACCCATATCCTGTCACTTAAGTACACACATAATCAACAAATCCCATACAGCCGTAACACTTTAATTAAACCAAATGTTAAACAGCTGTGACAAAATCCCAGTGCTCAAAATCACAAATGTGCTACAACACCTTCCTAGCCCACTAGATTTCCTTGGTGCACTAGGAATTGTGACAGTTAGATTAGATAAGATTCAAATTTATCATTGTCATTGGACAGTACAAGAACAGTACAACAAAAAGCAGTTTGCATCCAACCAGAAGTGCAAAAGAGCAGTGAAAAAGATATGGAGGATGTGCAATTGACATGGATAAGTAAATGTGCAGGTATTCAGTTCAACAATGTAGCAAATTGCAAATGTGCAGAGAACACAGCAGTGGCGAACATCTATGCAAGTGGTAAACGAATAGTACAAACGATAAGCATTGTGCAAAAGGCAAATATAATAAATAGGCTAGCAGTATGCAGGGCAAGAAGTCGCAAGAGTAGTTCCACAAAATGAATTGTGCAAATGGCAGATCAAGTAAATAAGTTAGCAGCGTGTAGGCAAGAGGTAGCATTGAGGGTACAACAGTACATTGTGCAAATGGCAGATAAAATAAATATGGTTGCAGTTTGAGTACAAGGTTGCCGAATGGTTTCAGAGTTCAGTATGTTAACAACGGTAGGGAAGAAACTGTTCCTGAGCATGCTGGTGTGGATGAGTAGAGATCTGTAACGCTTGCCTGATGGCAGAGGGGCAAACGGTTTATGGTTTGGATGTGCGGGGTCCCTGATAATGCAGTGCGCTCTCCACAAACAGCGCTTTCTGCTAGATGTCTATAATGGCGGGGACCAGGGCAACAATGATGCGCTGGGCGGTAACCATGGTACCAGACTGTGGCACAGTTGTTTAGAATGCTCTCGACCGTGCAGTGGTGCAAGTTTACCAGGACTTTAGTAGATAGGCGGGCCTACTTGAGCTTCCTAAAAAAGTACAGGGTTGTGGTGTTGAGGGACCAGGATAGATCATTGGAGAAGTGGACACCCAGGAATTTGTAGCTGGCCACACGTTCCACCGTGGTCTAAAAAATTAGAACTGGGCATGTATACGACATTGTCTTCCTGTAATCCACAATCAGTTCTGTGGTTTTCTTGACATTGATGGCCAGGTTGTTATCTGCACACTTAAGCCACTAGGTGCTTGATCTCCTCTCTTTAGGCTGCCTCGTCGTTGTTACGCAGTCGGTGCTAAAGAGGGAGTACAAGTGTGGGCTAAGCACACAGCTCTATGGGACACCAGGTTTGAAATCCGCCTTCACTTCACTTATGAAGTCATAACAAAAAATTACAATGCGTTTTGAAAAAAACAACAGTGAGAGAAAAGCTTGTAGTCGTGGTACATTACTCATACAGCATACCACACTTTATTGCGTCCTATCGGGTAGAGATAAACTGGGTGTATAAACTGGGAGTCCTACTAATTGGTGGCTGTGGTATATTACACCTAATTCCATCAGTACACAATTACTTTGACTTTTGAATGTGCTGGTAACCTGTTTGAATTAGGCCACCTAGAGTTTGTACTGTAGTATGTATAATATACACAATCATTTCCTTATTGCCAAAAATACATTAAACTGTTGTTTAATGATTTTATACATTTTGGAAAAATATATATTACTCAATTACACAGTATCGTACACAATGTTCATCTTTTTTGAGGACATTTTTACAACTGTTGATTGATCTTTCGAACATGCAAAAGACCCCAATCAAGCTCTTTAACCAATGCATTTCCCTGCAGTCTACACTTAGCATCTCTGGAAAAACATCTCTAAGATTTCTGCTCCACTTTTAGAGACCCACCAGAGACGGAACACAGTGGCTTTATAATTGAAGCTGACAACACGTCTGGGATAAATATTTCATTGCTATAATTTGATTTATGTGTACATTCACATAACGTTGCTCTCTGCACAAGTTGGCCAAAACAGAAACATTGGCTTGATCAACTTAAACTCAAATCCTTTTTAAATGTAATGTAATATTATAGTACAGGCGTATACTTTTGTTACCAACCACCTATGCCGCTATCAAGGTCAAATGCCCTGGGTCCGCGGTCCTTCCATAGAGAAGGCAAGAAGGCTTCCCAGAGGCTTCAGAAAAAGTTTTTGGGGAGGAGCTAACGGGATGTTCGGGGAGGACCGCAGGGAGAACACCCATTGCCCTGGTGCCGTAACAACCGTCACCCACTGCTCCGGCGCTGCAGCCAGGGGGAGGCAAATCTCTGGAGCTACAGCCACAGCTCCAACGGTGCCACAACCTCTTCCAGCCACAAAGCTCAAGGACAGAGAAGTCGCAGAGGGGCTAATCGACCAGCCCCCGGAGATGGTTGGGAGGTGGTGGAGGGCATGGCTGGAGCTGCCTGCGGGCCTAGAACAAGTGGCCCCTCCCCTTTTTCTGGTCTCTATTCTGCCCGTCTTTCTTCTACCAGCCTCTCCTTTACTGGCCTCTCCTCTACCGGCCTCTCCTCTGCCGGTCTCTCCTCTACTGACTTCCCCTCTGCCGGTCAGATGGGTGGAACAATAAAACCGCCTCCGTGGCAGAGAACATTGCAGGGGAGACCCCCTGCAGAACCACCTTTTTGTTTGTTTTCCACCCTACCTTCCCTCAAATTTTAGTGTTAGGCCTGGTTGATCTGGGAGCCTAACCTTTGCGGTGGAGTACTGTCACGTATGGGTGCGCTGTGTTGTCACAGGGTGCTTAGGGGCGTATCATGTGGTTTAGGAGCGCAATTGTTTTGGGTTTAGCTATGCACCGGGCATAGGCTAGTTAATTTGTGGGCTATTTAAAGTCCCTGGTTAGGTTCATCGGTTCTTGATATATTGTTACGTGTCGTTATATGGATGAGTGTCTTTGTTTAGTGGTGCACTGTAACGTAAAGTTTAAAGTGGCTTTATTTAAGTGTGCTTTCATCTACGTCAGTGTTTTATGTCCGTTTACGATGTTGGTGTTTCATGTTTGTTTTATGTTGTTTTGAAATAAACACCACGAAGGGATTGGCACTCTGCGTGTGGCTCTACACTACACCCTATGGACAGTCGTTACAATAAGTGACATGCAGGTTCTTTCAATTCTAATATTTCTGCCTAGCAAGCATGAAAATTCACATTTACACACATATTTACATATCAAAGGACTGATTCATTAAAGTGTGTGTATGTGGGTGCAGACTGATGGTCTTTGTAGACTATCCTAAAGGAGTGACAGTGAGCGCAGTTTTATTTATTGTATTTATTTCATCATAATTTAACCAGGTCGGTTTAAAACCAATTTTACATTTGAAATGGAAATTAATTATTATGTTGTCTACAAGTGTACAGATAGACATTCCTTCTTGTCTTTGTTTGGAGAGAACTTAAAATGAAGATGATCAAAGACAGTGTAGGATGAAAGAGTGACCAGTTAGATATCTACTACTAGAATAACCAGACAGTGTAGAATTAAGGAGTGACCAGTTAGATATCTACTACTAGAATAACCAGACAGTCTAGGATTAAGGAGGGACCAGAGATATATCTACTACTGGAATTACCCCATGCTAAGGAGTAAGTCGAGGGGACATTGGACTTACAGTAGGTAAATGATTTGGTACCAGTTAGTCTGCTGTTGTGTTCACAGCGAGGGCCAGTTGGTCACAGTCTAAAGGACAAAGTGATGAGTGTTGTGCTGATGCGCTGGCTATGCGCTGGCTATGTGTTGGCTATGCGCTGGCTATGTGTTGGCTATGTGCTGGCTATGTGTTGGCTATGTGCTGGCTATGTGTTGGCTATGTGTTGGCTATGCGCTGGCTATGTGTTGGCTATGTGTTGGCTATGCGCTGGCTATGTGTTGGCTATGTGCTGGCTATGTGTTGGCTATGTGTTGGCTATGTGTTGGCTATGTGCTGGCTATGTGCTGGCTATGTGTTGGCTATGTGTTGGCTATGTGTTGGCTATGTGCTGGCTATGTGTTGGCTATGTGTTGGCTATGTGTTGGCTATGTGTTGGCTATGTGTTGGCTATGTGCTGGCTATGTGCTGGCTATGTGTTGGCTATGTGTTGGCTATGTGCTGGCTATGTGTTGGCTATGTGTTGGCTATGTGCTGGCTATGTGCTGGCTATGTGCTGGCTATGTGTTGGCTACTGTGCCACTGGCTTGAGGCAGACAGGGACTCTGAGCCTGCCTGGACCCTCTACTAAACACCAAGCTACATGGTCTGTATGAATAATTGCTTAATGTGGCGTAGATGTGCTTCTAAAAAGCACTCGCTAGTGTCTTCCAGACATAACCAGGCCTTTAGCTGCCTTTAGTTTCTCATTAATGTACAGAATAAATGAATAAATGTCCCCAGGAGCTTTCCAACACGGTAGAATTAGAATGCTTCATCCCCTGTCGAAGCTCTGTATTCATTCAGCCCATTTGACTGCATTTAGACGCCGCGGACAAAGAGCTCTGCTCCGTAAATAACGCTGACTTGATGATTACGCCGCCGATAGTTGGAGGCAGAGTGCGCGGGAGAACCTTCGAGCGCCACCGCGCTCAATTTGATGAATAAACCCATTGAATATTTCATTAAGCAACATGCCAGAGTTTCCACTTGGGAACCTTTTGCACTTCAGCCAGCTCTGTGTACCCACTGTCATGATGCAATATCATGTGAATAACGGTGTCATGAAACACTGGATATTACGCCGTGGACGTTCTTCACGCATAAATAACGAAGTGACTTAATTCGACTGTTCTGGCGCAGTGTTGAAGACATGCAACGCATGCGTGGTCATTTTGCGTAGTGCCGTTGTCACCCTCTCCATGTGCCGTGGTCTTCTCAGATGCACGTTATTACACTGGGATTTCACTGAAACGCAAACGCAATCGCGGCACACAAGCCTGGAGGGTCGCTAGACCACACACACACACACACACACACACACACAAACACAATCTTCTCCCACAAACATACAACACCATCACCTCAGGAAGTCTGTGACAGCTGTGAATAATTCACGCAGCTCTATTCCAGTTCCCGATAGGTTCGTTTGATTAGCCTCATCATCCACAGGGTAGGTAGGGGGATTTCTGCTCCCAATGACTGAACGGCAACTGAGGGCAGCTATCCCTTGCTTCTCCCTCCTCCCCCTTCTCCCTCATTCTCCCCCTTCTCCCCCCTTCTCCCTCCTTCCTCATTCTCCCCTCCTCCCCCTTCTCCCCAGCTTCCTCCACCTCTCCCCTGGTTAAGATTGGCTTTGGCTCTGACAGGAAATCAAAGGGCATCTGGACAAGATGGATTTCTGAGGAAATAGGAAAAATCAAGAGATATCCACAAAATGACATTATGGAAAAGTTAACACTGCGAGAAAGAGATAAAGGAAAATATGTATTTGCCATGTTGTTTCCAAGCTAAGATGGAGAATACATTTTTTACATGTTTTACACTTTAAATGTTTCAAACTTAACAGGCTAAAACAGCTCTAATTGCTGTCTTATCAGATCAGTGATGGTTGATTGTGTTCAATGATTATAAACTGGGTTGTCTTGCAGAACCAGGCTTGGATTGTTGATGTGCATTTTCATTAAAATGAGACAAACCGGCACAAATGAATTATTAATATTCAGTGATTATAGTGGTTAACAAACCTTCCCCAACACCACCCTGACGCAGTCTCTGTGAGCAGTGGCAAAACTGTGTTAGAGTTGAACTACATACTTCAGTTATTTGATGCTCTTCTTCGAACATATTTCAGTTCAGCAACCTACAGTATTTTGCAATAATCCATCGTTATACTATTTCATTTATATATTGCCTTGATCTTATTCCATTTTCCAAATGTTACAAATACTGCTAAAGTGCTAAAGTTAACTGATGAGCCAAGACATTATCACAGGTGAACGCAAATAACGTTCTCCATCATCTCGTGAAATACAATATCCAAATTTGTTTTGTCAGTCACTTGAATCAACGATATGTGAATCCTGCTCTTTCTTTCTTTCTTTCTTTGTCTCTGTATCCAGTTAAGACATGTGTATATGTGTGTTAGAGCGTGGATTTGTTTCACTTTGCATCAGGCCGTAGACCAGTGGTTTAATAAGGCCGCACAGTGGGGAAGCTTGGCACGACTCTCTGGCAGAAACAAACCGAGATAAGTCGAGAGAAGATCGATTAGGCTAATTCGCGGTTACGCGACCGAGCCTTGTCATCCCTGGACTGGGCCGGGCCTGTCATAGACCTCCTGTGCTCCACCATAGATTACAGTGGTGCACAGCTGATGGAATAAATGACTGTGAAGCACAGACGCCGGGTGGCAGGCCGGAGAAGAGAGATGAGCACAGGTTAAAGCCATTACTGGGGTCTCGCCCTCTCTAGAAGGCTGAGTTTAACCTGCACAAAATAACCCAAATGATGTCAAATGATGATATGCATCGTTGACTGATATCGTCATTATCGAAAGGAACACAATGTGTCCCGATGTAGACTGTCTTGTGCATAATTGTAATTTGTTTGAAGAAGCCGCGCTCAATATATACAGTATATATATTGTCTCTGTCCATGTGTCTAGATCCAGACCACATGTGGTTCTTCTGTTGATTTGTTACCTCTGGTCGAATATTGATATCTAACCGTTCTACCCTTTATAGACCTTCAGAAAACCATTCTTTGTCTATTCCTTTAGTTTTATTTCTGCATGCATTGTGTCACCTGTATCCCAAATCTCATCCCAAAGCTTTTCAGCCCTGCCCTATTTCAGGTCTCTTTTCTGTATCAAACTGAGAGGACTTGACTATTGGAAAGTGTGTTGGAAACAGCCAAGGGCATCTCTGTAGTGTCTAGGTCCAAACTTGTTCTCTGATGGGAACTTTAATGCTACCTAAATGGTCGTATGATTTCTGTGGTTATTTGAGTCTGTTCCGGGTCAACTATTAGCTGTATGCTACGATCAGCCACCTGTCTACCCACCTCTCTGAGTATAACCTGATTATAACCACCCATCTGAAAATGTTAGCTGGCAAAATATACGGATATCCGATTCCTGGTTTGGTCAGTGGTTGGTCAGTGAGCTAATATTAATATTATGTGAAAGTCTATAAATAGGCTGGCGGGTCCGTGTTAGAGCCTTTTCTTTACTTTGTCCTTCTCTTGTCCTGCACTCCTTCCTGGTTCCTTGCTGTTGTGGTATATTTGTATCTCTCTTTCATCGAAATAGCGTCCGTGGCTTATTGGTCATTTACTCTGTCCATGCATCTTATCTAATGCTTCTTTAATGTTGGCATTGTCTTGCAATTTATGCAGTATGTCTTGTATAATGTAATCATTATATGTCTATATAATTCAATTCTCTGCCTCATCCTTGCCATGGTTTATATATCTAAATAACTGTTGGTGTCAGGTGGAGTCTTTTTTTAGTTTTCTGTAAGAATTTTGAATTCTACACTGAAACATTCAAAGAGGGTGTCCGTGGAACCACAACAAGTTCTACCGAAACCCAAATTGATTTAGGGACTGTTTTAATGTGCCTTCTGTAAACCCACATTTCCAATAATGTTTCTATTCTTTTTCAACATCCAAAATATTGAGTGGCATTTCAAAAATGTCACTATTTTCCTAAAACTACTTTAGTGCTGGACTTTCTGTCAACATGTGCACCTCCCCCTTACGGAGAGCCTGGTAGAGCAACATTGCATGCTAACTCACAAGGTTATACACCCTCCCACCCTGTGAAGCAATATAAGATTGTTGAATACAGCATATATTTATACACATATACAACAATAAAAAATAGATTGTCACAGCCAACACACTACAATTCTTAAATGTAATGATTGTGAGATTTCAGTTGAATGATCACATTTTGACGTTGATTTCTGGAGCTCTGCGAAGCAACCATAGACCGTGTAGCAACCACAAACCATGATCAATAAATTGTGACATTGATCACATTTTTAGAAAGTTGACATTTCTTACATTGAACCTGTACTTGACTAGACTGGGTCAAATTCCAACCTAAACATACATAAATCGATGTTTAAATGTGGTAGACTTTCTCCAGTCTGGACATTGAGTGCGTGACTACCTGCAGGGCCTCAAACTAACAACAATTTGGTCCAGCAGTCCTGAAGAACCCCTTTTTCTCACTTGGTAAAAGCATGATACTTTTAAACGAGGGTGGTGCGTTCAATTCCCACCGGGACCCAATATGAAAATTTTCGCTGTCACCAATTTTAGTCGCTCCAGATAAGAGCATCTGCTTAATAATTAAATATTAAGTTAGCGGAAGACTATAATGGCTGTTAAAAGAAAATAATCTTGTCGCGTGGCCCACAGCCTTCTTGAGGGTGAGGAATCATCTAAGTTGAAAAAAGATCACCAACAATTTAATCGAACAACAATGTCTTCAGTGGAATTTTTTTTTTTGGAAAGATACTACTATTAAAAAAAGATAACTGATCGGAGCCACATGGTATTACTGTGATGAGTGCGTACTGAGTTACTGCATTATGGGCTGAGGAATTGTAGTAAAAGACTGGGATATATTAGGCGTTTTACTGGAATTGACTCTTAATACCGTCTGTGACCTTGATTATAATGAATAAACATTGTCGTGGGAAGTATTGATTTCAGGGTCTTAATTTCTCCACGTTAGCAGCTTGAACAAGCTAGACTAGAGGGAGAGAGCTCTTGATACAATTGCTTAAAATCAATAGTGTTCCATTTACAAAGCAGGCAAAGGTGACACAGTTAATTTGAAAGAACCATCTTGAGTTTTTAGCTAGAGGAAATGTCTAAATAAAAGCAACGTGGACTTGGTTTCGCAAGAAAATTATATTAAAAACGATTACAAAAAAATATATATTGTTGAATAAGTCAGTACTTGCGAAATTGGATTTGTTAAATTAATTTCAATTACTTACTATACTATGCTATAATGTGTATACCTTTTATTTCCCCCTTAAATAGTGATTTGAACATTTTAAATGAAGTTTTAGGATCCACAGTATGAAGGAATCCCCCAAAAAAGGACAAATAGAGGTTACAGTGAACTGGATTGTTTGGCAAATTTTCTATAACCTTGGTTACCTGGGTTGTTTTTCAGTGCATAAACAATTCAAATGAATGAACAAATAAAAACATTTGCGGCAGTACTGGGGTTCAATATACCCTAGAACCATTTTTGCCGCAAAAGTTCTTAGCTCACATTTAGATCGATGGATAGGTTTTTAACCATTACACAAAACCATTTGTGTCCCATATTCTCTGCTGAGTATAAAATGTGTACTTATGGTCAGGGAATTCACTTATTTGCTTATATTTGTTTATATTTTAACCAGACAAATGTGTATGTTACATGGTTGGTCACCCTTGAAAAAAATTAAAGACCAGCATGTTCCCCCAAGGTTTTTTTATTCAGGCAAATTGACATTACCTGTAGCTCGAGTTGCAGAATTATAGATGATTTGTGAATGTTGTCTTTTCTTTAACTTTTGAATTAACTTGTGAACATGCTGGTCAGTAAATGAATGCAGACTTTCTGATACCACTGAAGCTCCAATTACGCCAATGTAAAACAAACCGAGTACGGCGAAAAATGATAACTGTTGTAATGAAATAATAATGCACTACACAGCGTCTTATAAAACCCATTCTCCCAACAGCACGTCTTCAAATACAAAAACTCACCTCCAATATAACCGTGATTTGAAACGATGCTAAGCAATGTGAATACTATTTAACCGCCCTTTATAGCCCCACTAATGACAAACCAAAAACAATGAGCTGTGCACCACCAAAATAGACACGTGTAGCAACACAACCTCACCACTCGTGACAGTATCCCCCACTAAAAGACTAGCTCCCAGATAGCCAAAACAAAAACGGAGCAAAAGGAGAGGACCCAAGGTTAAACCCAGAGGGGAAAGAATAGAGGGCGGGAAACCGCGGGGGCGGCGGCTTATCCAGAGGCCGACTAATGTTCTTAGTCCGACCCGGAGGCGGCCCGGGACAGCGGGTCCAGCCCTTATTGGGCATCGGTGGGTCGGCAGCCATCTTGGGCTGCGTAGCGGCAGCCATCTTGGGCGGCTGAAGGAGGGGATACTCCGGGAGGTCAGGCGGAGAGAGGAGGGGCCACCCGAGGAACCCAGGCGGAGGAGGGAGGGGACACTCCGGGAGCTCATGTGTAGGGAGTAGTTGCCACCCGAGGAACCCAGGCGGAGGAGGGAGGAGCTGGCTGCAGCCCCGGAGCAGTGTGCGGCGTCTTCTGAGGCTCCAGGACCGTGGGTGGCGCTGGACCCACAGGTGGCTTTACCCGGTGCTTCCCTCTTAGCACCGGGCATGGCTAGTGTTTCTTCACCACCTGCTGGCTGGGCCAGCGCGTAGGTTCTCCTTCGCGGCCCCGCTAGAATACCCCTCTAGCACCCCCCCCTTCGGGGTGCTCCCATGACCAGTTCTTTGGGAGGCCGTGAACCCGATGTGGCTAGCCCTGGTAGCCTCATCTGCCCGTCCCAGCCGACGTCTGTTGTTGCTGGGACTAGTCGGCATAGGACATCTTTGAGGACACATATTTCCATAGTTTGAGTGTTAACTATTTTGCGATTACACTATTATATTTGAACTGTTTCCTCATCTGGATAATTTCCTTTCCTTCATTTATATAAGATTAGAGTCACGTAATTCGGAGGTGCGGTGCAGGAAAGCCATATGCAGAGCCAGGTAATTCGTCCAGAACAGGTTTATTTTAAATAAACATAAAACACAACGTAAACGTCGAAACTCATTTGAAATAATATTGCGCTACCCAGCAACTTATAAAATGCATTCAAACAACAGCAATAACTCTTGAAACAAGCACTTACCTCTATCTTAACTCATGAACTTGGAAATAATAACCAACACTGTGCACCCATATCCTGTCACTTAAGTACACACATAATCAACAAATCCCATACAGCCGTAACACTTTAATTAAACCAAATGTTAAACAGCTGTGACAAAATCCCAGTGCTCAAAATCACAAATGTGCTACAACACCTTCCTAGCCCACTAGATTTCCTTGGTGCACTAGGAATTGTGACAGTTAGATTAGATAAGATTCAAATTTATCATTGTCATTGGACAGTACAAGAACAGTACAACAAAAAGCAGTTTGCATCCAACCAGAAGTGCAAAAGAGCAGTGAAAAAGATATGGAGGATGTGCAATTGACATGGATAAGTAAATGTGCAGGTATTCAGTTCAACAATGTAGCAAATTGCAAATGTGCAGAGAACACAGCAGTGGCGAACATCTATGCAAGTGGTAAACGAATAGTACAAACGATAAGCATTGTGCAAAAGGCAAATATAATAAATAGGCTAGCAGTATGCAGGGCAAGAAGTCGCAAGAGTAGTTCCACAAAATGAATTGTGCAAATGGCAGATCAAGTAAATAAGTTAGCAGCGTGTAGGCAAGAGGTAGCATTGAGGGTACAACAGTACATTGTGCAAATGGCAGATAAAATAAATATGGTTGCAGTTTGAGTACAAGGTTGCCGAATGGTTTCAGAGTTCAGTATGTTAACAACGGTAGGGAAGAAACTGTTCCTGAGCATGCTGGTGTGGATGAGTAGAGATCTGTAACGCTTGCCTGATGGCAGAGGGGCAAACGGTTTATGGTTTGGATGTGCGGGGTCCCTGATAATGCAGTGCGCTCTCACAAACAGCGCTTTCTGCTAGATGTCTATAATGGCGGGGACCAGGGCAACAATGATGCGCTGGGCGGTAACCATGGTACCAGACTGTGGCACAGTTGTTTAGAATGCTCTCGACCGTGCAGTGGTGCAAGTTTACCAGGACTTTAGTAGATAGGCGGGCCTACTTGAGCTTCCTAAAAAAGTACAGGGTTGTGGTGTTGAGGGACCAGGATAGATCATTGGAGAAGTGGACACCCAGGAATTTGTAGCTGGCCACACGTTCCACCGTGGTCTAAAAAATTAGAACTGGGCATGTATACGACATTGTCTTCCTGTAATCCACAATCAGTTCTGTGGTTTTCTTGACATTGATGGCCAGGTTGTTATCTGCACACTTAAGCCACTAGGTGCTTGATCTCCTCTCTTTAGGCTGCCTCGTCGTTGTTACGCAGTCGGTGCTAAAGAGGGAGTACAAGTGTGGGCTAAGCACACAGCTCTATGGGACACCAGGTTTGAAATCCGCCTTCACTTCACTTATGAAGTCATAACAAAAAATTACAATGCGTTTTGAAAAAAACAACAGTGAGAGAAAAGCTTGTAGTCGTGGTACATTACTCATACAGCATACCACACTTTATTGCGTCCTATCGGGTAGAGATAAACTGGGTGTATAAACTGGGAGTCCTACTAATTGGTGGCTGTGGTATATTACACCTAATTCCATCAGTACACAATTACTTTGACTTTTGAATGTGCTGGTAACCTGTTTGAATTAGGCCACCTAGAGAGTTTGTACTGTAGTATGTATAATATACACAATCATTTCCTTATTGCCAAAAATACATTAAACTGTTGTTTAATGATTTTATACATTTTGGAAAAAATATATATTACTCAATTACACAGTATCGTACACAATGTTCATCTTTTTGAGGACATTTTTACAACTGTTGATTGATCTTTCGAACATGCAAAAGACCCCAATCAAGCTCTTTAACCAATGCATTTCCCTGCAGTCTACACTTAGCATCTCTGGAAAAACATCTCTAAGATTTCTGCTCCACTTTTAGAGACCCACCAGAGACGGAACACAGTGGCTTTATAATTGAAGCTGACAACACGTCTGGGATAAATATTTCATTGCTATAATTTGATTTATGTGTACATTCACATAACGTTGCTCTCTGCACAAGTTGGCCAAAACAGAAACATTGGCTTGATCAACTTAAACTCAAATCCTTTTTTAAATGTAATGTAATATTATAGTACAGGCGTATACTTTTGTTACCAACCACCTATGCCGCTATCAAGGTCAAATGCCCTGGGTCCGCGGTCCTTCCATAGAGAAGGCAAGAAGGCTTCCCAGAGGCTTCAGAAAAAGTTTTTGGGGAGGAGCTAACGGGATGTTCGGGGAGGACCGCAGGGAGAACACCCATTGCCCTGGTGCCGTAACAACCGTCACCCACTGCTCCGGCGCTGCAGCCAGGGGGAGGCAAATCTCTGGAGCTACAGCCACAGCTCCAACTGTGCCACAACCTCTTCCAGCCACAAAGCTCAAGGACAGAGAAGTCGCAGAGGGGCTAATCGACCAGCCCCCGGAGATGGTTGGGAGGTGGTGGAGGGCATGGCTGGAGCTGCCTGCGGGCCTAGAACAAGTGGCCCCTCCCCTTTTTCTGGTCTCTATTCTGCCCGTCTTTCTTCTACCAGCCTCTCCTTTACTGGCCTCTCCTCTACCGGCCTCTCCTCTGCCGGTCTCTCCTCTACTGACTTCCCCTCTGCCGGTCAGATGGGTGGAACAATAAAACCGCCTCCGTGGCAGAGAACATTGCAGGGGAGACCCCCTGCAGAACCACCTTTTTGTTTGTTTTCCACCCTACCTTCCCTCAAATTTTAGTGTTAGGCCTGGTTGATCTGGGAGCCTAACCTTTGCGGTGGAGTACTGTCACGTATGGGTGCGCTGTGTTGTCACAGGGTGCTTAGGGGCGTATCATGTGGTTTAGGAGCGCAATTGTTTTGGGTTTAGCTATGCACCGGGCATAGGCTAGTTAATTTGTGGGCTATTTAAAGTCCCTGGTTAGGTTCATCGGTTCTTGATATATTGTTACGTGTCGTTATATGGATGAGTGTCTTTGTTTAGTGGTGCACTGTAACGTAAAGTTTAAAGTGGCTTTATTTAAGTGTGCTTTCATCTACGTCAGTGTTTTATGTCCGTTTACGATGTTGGTGTTTCATGTTTGTTTTATGTTGTTTTGAAATAAACACCACGAAGGGATTGGCACTCTGCGTGTGGCTCTACACTACACCCTATGGACAGTCGTTACAATAAGTGACATGCAGGTTCTTTCAATTCTAATATTTCTGCCTAGAAAGCATGAAAATTCACATTTACACACATATTTACATATCAAAGGACTGATTCATTAAAGTGTGTGTATGTGGGTGCAGACTGATGGTCTTTGTAGACTATCCTAAAGGAGTGACAGTGAGCGCAGTTTTATTTATTGTATTTATTTCATCATAATTTAACCAGGTCGGTTTAAAACCAATTTTACATTTGAAATGGAAATTAATTATTATGTTGTCTACAAGTGTACAGATAGACATTCCTTCTTGTCTTTGTTTGGAGAGAACTTAAAATGAAGATGATCAAAGACAGTGTAGGATGAAAGAGTGACCAGTTAGATATCTACTACTAGAATAACCAGACAGTGTAGGATTAAGGAGTGACCAGTTAGATATCTACTACTGGAATAACCAGACAGTCTAGGATTAAGGAGGGACCAGAGATATATCTACTACTGGAATTACCCCATGCTAAGGAGTAAGTCGAGGGGACATTGGACTTACAGTAGGTAAATGATTTGGTACCAGTTAGTCTGCTGTTGTGTTCACAGCGAGGGCCAGTTGGTCACAGTCTAAAGGACAAAGTGATGAGTGTTGTGCTGATGCGCTGGCTATGCGCTGGCTATGTGTTGGCTATGCGCTGGCTATGTGCTGGCTATGTGCTGGCTATGTGTTGGCTATGTGCTGGCTATGTGTTGGCTATGTGTTGGCTATGTGCTGGCTATGTGTTGGCTATGTGTTGGCTATGTGCTGGCTATGTGTTGGCTATGTGCTGGCTATGTGTTGGCTATGTGTTGGCTATGTGTTGGCTATGTGCTGGCTATGTGCTGGCTATGTGTTGGCTATGTGTTGGCTATGTGTTGGCTATGTGCTGGCTATGTGTTGGCTATGTGTTGGCTATGTGTTGGCTATGTGTTGGCTATGTGTTGGCTATGTGCTGGCTATGTGCTGGCTATGTGTTGGCTATGTGTTGGCTATGTGCTGGCTATGTGTTGGCTATGTGTTGGCTATGTGCTGGCTATGTGCTGGCTATGTGCTGGCTATGTGTTGGCTACTGTGCCACTGGCTTGAGGCAGACAGGGACTCTGAGCCTGCCTGGACCCTCTACTAAACACCAAGCTACATGGTCTGTATGAATAATTGCTTAATGTGGCGTAGATGTGCTTCTAAAAAGCACTCGCTAGTGTCTTCCAGACATAACCAGGCCTTTAGCTGCCTTTAGTTTCTCATTAATGTACAGAATAAATGAATAAATGTCCCCAGGAGCTTTCCAACACGGTAGAATTAGAATGCTTCATCCCCTGTCGAAGCTCTGTATTCATTCAGCCCATTTGACTGCATTTAGACGCCGCGGACAAAGAGCTCTGCTCCGTAAATAACGCTGACTTGATGATTACGCCGCCGATAGTTGGAGGCAGAGTGCGCGGGAGAACCTTCGAGCGCCACCGCGCTCAATTTGATGAATAAACCCATTGAATATTTCATTAAGCAACATGCCAGAGTTTCCACTTGGGAACCTTTTGCACTTCAGCCAGCTCTGTGTACCCACTGTCATGATGCAATATCATGTGAATAACGGTGTCATGAAACACTGGATATTACGCCGTGGACGTTCTTCACGCATAAATAACGAAGTGACTTAATTCGACTGTTCTGGCGCAGTGTTGAAGACATGCAACGCATGCGTGGTCATTTTGCGTAGTGCCGTTGTCACCCTCTCCATGTGCCGTGGTCTTCTCAGATGCACGTTATTACACTGGGATTTCACTGAAACGCAAACGCAATCGCGGCACACAAGCCTGGAGGGTCGCTAGACCACACACACACACACACACACACACACACAAACACAATCTTCTCCCACAAACATACAACACCATCACCTCAGGAAGTCTGTGACAGCTGTGAATAATTCACGCAGCTCTATTCCAGTTCCCGATAGGTTCGTTTGATTAGCCTCATCATCCGCAGGGTAGGTAGGGGATTTCTGCTCCCAATGACTGAACGGCAACTGAGGGCAGCTATCCCTTGCTTCTCCCTCCTCCCCCCTTCTCCCTCATTCTCCCCCTTCTCCCCCTTCTCCCTCCTTCCTCATTCTCCCCCTCCTCCCCCCTTCTCCCCAGCTTCCTCCACCTCTCCCCTGGTTAAGATTGGCTTTGGCTCTGACAGGAAATCAAAGGGCATCTGGACAAGATGGATTTCTGAGGAAATAGGAAAAATCAAGAGATATCCACAAAATGACATTATGGAAAAGTTAACACTGCGAGAAAGAGAGAGATAAAGGAAAAATATGTATTTGCCATGTTGTTTCCAAGCTAAGATGGAGAATACATTTTTTACATGTTTTACACTTTAAATGTTTCAAACTTAACAGGCTAAAACAGCCTCTAATTGCTGTCTTATCAGATCAGTGATGGTTGATTGTGTTCAATGATTATAAACTGGGTTGTCTTGCAGAACCAGGCTTGGATTGTTGATGTGCATTTTCATTAAAATGAGACAAACCGGCACAAATGAATTATTAATATTCAGTGATTATAGTGGTTAACAAACCTTCCCCAACACCACCCTGACGCAGTCTCTGTGAGCAGTGGCAAAACTGTGTTAGAGTTGAACTACATACTTCAGTTATTTGATGCTCTTCTTCGTAAACATATTTCAGTTCAGCAACCTACAGTATTTTGCAATAATCCATCGTTATACTATTTCATTTATATATTGCCTTGATCTTATTCCATTTTCCAAATGTTACAAATACTGCTAAAGTGCTAAAGTTAACTGATGAGCCAAGACATTATCACAGGTGAACGCAAATAACGTTCTCCATCATCTCCTAACAAAGTCTGGGAAGATTAGATGGTATGCGAACACTCAGATCTCAAAGTCAGTGTCAAATGTAGGAGAAATAAACAGCAGTCAAGACCTCAGCGACTTTAATATGGGTCAAATTATTATGGACAGACAACTGGGTCAGAGCAGCTCCGAAACAGTTGTGTGGTTCTCCCGGTCAGCAGTGGTGAGCACCGACCACCAGTGGTCCGAGAAGGGACAAATCACAAACTGGCGACAGAGTGTTGGGCGCCCAATGCTCGCTGTTGCGCGAGGGCGACAAAGGCTATCAAATCTGTTTCCGAACCGACAGCAAGTCTACTGCGGCACAAGTCACAGAACATTTTAATGATGGCTCCAGGATGAATGTGTCACGACACACTGTGCATTGCATCATGCTGCTTATGAGGCTGTATATCTGTGGACCGGTCAGAGTGCCCTTGGTAACCCCTGTCTCTGGTCAAAAGCTCCTACAATAGACACATGCAAGTGTCAGACATGGACCTCGGAGTTTTGGAGGGAGATTGCTTGGCCCGGTGAGGCTCCTTCGTTTTCTTTTACATCACTGTGATGGCTGTGCACGTGAGCTCTGTTTACCTTGGGAAGTGATGGTGCCAACATGCGCTGTGGGAAACGGACAACCCGGCGGAGGCGGTGGTATGCTCTGGGCAATGTTCTGCTGGCAAACCTTGGGTCCAGGCATTCATGTGTACGTCAATATGAGTACTGATTGAGCATCTGTGGAATGTACTAATGTACCCGATCCACGGCGGATCCACCTGGTCATTGAATGGATTTGAAGGACCTGCTGCTGAAGTCTTGGTTCCAGATACATCAGGACGCCATCGGGGGTCTTGCTGTTTTGGCGGCACACATAGGACGGACAGCGCATCAGGCAGGGCGTTATAATGTTTTGTTCAGTGTATATTGCCATTTCTATAGTATGTTAGTCATGCTTTTATTGGAGCTGACAAGCATTGCAACTGTTCAGTCTCTCACTTCCTTCACTTAATCTGGCCATATTCTCTAGGCCTTACACATCAATGCCAGAACTAGATTAATCTGAGACACAAACCAGACATCGTTAGATTCCACACATTAGATAACCTTTTACTGGTTTTATTCATCTTAGGCCATACAGATACAGCTGGATATTGATCGAACAGCAGCTGAGGTAATTCGTTTTTAGTACCGTAAGTGGTAAGTGCTCATGGTATTACAAAGAGACAGCAATTTACAGTACTCTGGATGATCCTGCCTCTGAGAAGACGGTAGGGTATTTGCAAGGATGGTCTCTGGTCCTTCACCACGGCTACATTTATAAATCTGGACCGGTCCTGGGTTTAAAGGCAAGAATGAATGCTTACACTGGTTTATTAGATATATCAGTAAAGCAATTTACATTCCATTGGCAGAATAGCCAGCTATATTAGAAAATTGTTTTTGGTGTCTGGCTCTTGATATAGGTGACAGTACAACAGAACACTGATTCAAGTTTTGGTTTTGCATATATATAAAATACATCTTGAAAAATATCTATTCATGGACATTTGTGCTATATTTAGTTTCTTCCTGATCGTCTCCTAAAATTAGCCGTGAATCAATAGTGTGACATGAGTGATGTGACTCAGATACCGGATATTGTACCGGTATTGATAATTCATAACACGATTTATCCTGGCATTGATGAAAGATGCACTGAGTAGTAACGTTACCAGCTGCCGCCATGTCTTCATGAAATGAGAGGAAGAGCGTCGATTGAGACAGCAATAAAAACGTGAGATGAGATTCTAAATGAGAGGAGAAAAAGAGATGCTACACATCAATTATATGGGAGGTTTTTCAGTGTCATGCTAATTTAATTAGTCCTGTGCTGTCAAATTAGAATATCCAATCGGGGTCCACTAACTGGTGATCAATTAGGAAAACTTATAGAACTACGAGTTTCTCTCACGTTTCAACTGGCTATGGTGTGTTACATTGGAACAGTTTCTAGAGGCCTAAATAATACTTCTAAGAAAAAAGGGGTTGTGCGAGTGAAACACGCGTCCGATAGAAAGTTACAGTAATTCAAACAAATGTGATTATCATCTCAAAACATTTGAGTGTTGAATGTTCCCCAAAACGATAATATATATATATATATATGGTTCCAGTATTCAAACTTTTAATAGCCGTTCAAAACATTTGCCATCCATAGGATTCACTTTCTCTCTCCAGAATATCCAGTCTGGGTTACACTTGGCTTTTACTCTAACATTGTTATTACTGTCTAATTATCCAGTTACTGCTTCCTGTATCAAACGGAGAGTGTTTATGGGGCTCTCCGGGTTCATTGATCTTGGTCTTTCGACGCGCAGCGTGTGCCGATCCTTTGGAATCAATACCTGCCCAATCAGCCACGTGTGTAGCATCGACCAAGTTATTTTAAAAGTTATTTTAATATGTTGGTTCTCGTACATGTTCTCCAATTGGACAGGGACTCCTCTGTTCTAGCATCAAGAGGACGGATGCTCCGCCAGTGGGCTGCAAGTACCGATAAAACCCTCATTTTATCATCTTCTTTGAGCAAATGTAAGAGCATGTTGCTTTCATCCATCCTCTGTAATTTCATGCTACAGCTTGTTTGATGCAAATGTACTATTTATCTTGTCCAGCCTGTCTATTTCTGGCCCTGTGGCATTGCCACGCTATCCGGCGAATACCTGTCAAAGAGAACGATGTTCAAGAATACATAGTGACCCCATTGTTTCTTTTAACGATCAATTAATTTTGTACTGTCAAAGTGAAGTGATGAAATCCCCACTGTCCTGGGCGCAGCCCTCTATCCATAGACAAGCACTTGATATGCAATCTGAGCAGCGGCCCAACGCCCATTGCTGCTGCTGACTGGGTGGTAAGCAATATTTTTTAAACAATAAAAGGTAAACACATTTATCACACTTGTATTTCTTTTCACACTCCTGAAAGTTTCTGAAGCACTTCACCTTTAGCATTCTTGTCACCGTCTCTGCTCTTTTCAAATCTTACTGAGGGAAGTGGGGAAGTGGTCGAGGATTTTCAAGGCAGCACTCATCCGGAAATATTGCAAACAGAGATGTCTGTTTTCACTTCAGGGACTTCCTGGTCCTTTAACGCACCCTTTGGATTGCATTTGGTTCAAAGAAACACAGTAAAAAGGTGAATCACAAACCCAACACAGGTTGTTTTTTTGCAGGTGTGCTATACCAGACTTAATCTGATTTCAATTGCTACCAAGGAACCATACACGTCCACATGATTCTGATCAATAACCTCCTGATAAAAGCATTTCTATGTTCTTTAAACTTTTTCAAAAGGTAAAGTGCCTGACGTTCCACAATCTGGTGATGTTCTGTCACATGTCATTCATTTGACATTTCGATTTGCCAAATTCTGCAGATAGTCTTATTCAAAGCGACTTAAATTGTAAAAGCTAGGTGGAACAATCACACAACTCGGCAGCCGTGAGTACCTTCTATACATGTAATTAGTTATCTGCAATAGTCTGTGCTAGAATTAAGAGAACACAAAACCTATAATAGAGTTATTCTAAATATTATTTAAAAAAGGTTTGAGGTGTTTTGTGGGGAAGGACTGCCAACAGCCCAGAACTGGAAGAAGGGCCTAGTTTGGGATGGAGGGTTTGAGTGTAGCCTGGGGTAGGAAGTAGAAGCTCCCCTCGCTGTCCCATAGATGCTAGCTTCTACTGGGATCCAGAGTGCAGTTAAATGTGAAAACCTGGGGAGGTTGAACACCAGGCATTCTCCATTCTGAGTAAGTTGCGGGGGTCTTTAAAAAGGTCTGTTTTAACGGTTTACAGAGCGGGACAGATTGTCAGTAGTTTCTATCTTTCTCTGCAAATTCATGATTATACTGCTTGACAAAGAATTTTAAAAATGTTCAATGGTAGATCAGTTAGCGATCAGATCCTTACATGGCTGCGCTACAGTTGAGTATAAGGGTTGACCACCAAGGTAAGGACGTGCTGGGGTTCATAAGGTAGTTAACAATAGTTCCAGAACATGACGGGTGTATTGGGGCCAATCAGTAGCTTGAGATCAGTATTGTATTTGGTTAACCTGGCACTCGTATTACGGCCTTTTGGGGTAATTGGGAAGCTGAAGGTATGTTTTGTTCCTGAGAACCGCCACTTTTAACTCTCTGCGAATTTCAAACTGGTGGCTTTGACTTGACTTAGTACAATGGCTACTTTCCAACAGTCACAGTATGACTGTTTCTGTCTAACAGCCAGTCACTGGTACCTATTATCTTGGTTGGACTTTTTATTTTTAAAACGAAGATGCTTCTGCTAGCTCCACATGCATGTGACAATTGTTGCTCAGAATGTCACTGTGTGAGACACCCCAAAGCCCGGCCTTTTGCTCTTTTTAGCTTCTCTTTCGCATTTTGAATAGAATACATTTTCTGTTTGCAGTATGATTTCACAGCATTTTCAGTTATAGTTGTTGTATCTGTTGTAAAGTTTAGCGTTTTTCCTTGACTTGTGGTGTTTTGCGTGTCACTAGGTGCAATGGAATTTGAGCCTGCTTCTTTGCCAACTCCACCAGGTTGATCCTCTGTTATGTTGGCCTTCGAAACCTAGACTGTTTATAATATTCCAGATTCTATAGCTTACATAGCAGGACAATCTAATTGGCCATAGTTAACTTATTTTTATTCTAAATATGAAATCGTTTGTCTGGTGTGGGAGTCTAAGCTTTCAACTCCTGACCACAGGTGCATCCTGCCTACAAGGGTTTGTGACTTGGCCCAGACAACTTTCTCTTTCCTCCTCCCTGTGAGAACCAAAACGGCCACCAACACAGTATTTATCTACGCTTAGCTACAAACCGACATTCACATTTTTTGAAGAATAGCAATTATTACCTGTGAGTTACATTTGAGTTGCGTTTCTGAACGGTCTTTTCTCTCACTACACTTTGGGAGGTAGCGGTATTACTTGGGGGGATTTCACACTTATCTCTGAGCTTCCAATTACGTGTTGATATGCAGACAGGCAACAAGGAGACAATGCTATATGTTTTGCTGAAATTAGTTGTTGGATATCATTCCAGATAAACAATCATTCAGATTATAGCAGAGACGTATTATATTTAAAGACCATTCCCGAAGAGAGTTGTTCAGTTGCTTCTCCTGTAATTTGATATCACAGTATATTTAGAATGCCATTAAACAGAATCATGTATTTACAACAACAATCCCATGCTACATGGTCATAATAAAATCCAAAGAATACAAAAATTCATATATTCAATACTATGTGAATACTTAGTAATTAGCAATTGTGTAGCTTAACAAAGTGCGTGGAGGTTCAGAGGAGGAGAAAAGATCAAACAGGAATGTATTATGACATGTTTGGATTTGAACAGACTTTGAAAGTCACTATTTGAGAGAAGGGAGTAGCTGAAGGTCAGCAAGGATGAGGCAGTGTTGGCTGACATATTTGTTTGTGTCGGAATCCTTGGAGCAGTGCTTTAAATGAGCTGTAATTTATGAAATGAGTATGTATGCTGGCCCTCAAGTACTTTATTCCTGTGATCAATTCCAGTGGAAAAGCTGTTCTGCATCAAAACTAGCCTCGGTTTTCAGCAAAAAATCCCATTTTACATATGTGACAAATTTGGTCATTAAAGTAAAGAGTCAGGTTGATGTGGTTGTCTGCAACATTATATTTCTGTTGTGTAACGATTGAGAGCCAGAACACAAGCGCAGTGCGAACGAAGGGCATTTATTAATAAAAAATGTAAGATGAAAAAACACTAAACGACAAGACATTATACTAAAGAAAGACTGACAAGACATACAGGGAAATGAGGAACTTAAATAAGGACAGTGAGTGTGGAAAAAGCTAAAAGCAACAACGAACAAAATAAGTGTTGCTGATCCAAACAAGCAAGAGGGGGCGGGATCTCACATCCACGGCCATCCTGCCGTGCCAAGACATGACATGTGTCACAACTCCCTACAAAGCCATTCTACCACCATCTACGGGCAGGCTTCGGCGTCACCGGCTTTCTAGTGCCACCGCCCCCTCATCACTACATTGTCATGTCTTGTAATTTACACACATTAGTAATCGTGTAAACGCTCCCCTTGTTTGGTCATGTCTTTGTGTGGTATTGTTACGTGTTATGTGTCATGTTCTGAGAAATATATATTAGAGGATATATTACTGTTCCTCCTGTTGAGATTTTTTTGGACACTATAGCGCTGCATCGAAAACTTTGTTATTTTAAAAGGTTACACCTGTACATGTGTTGTACTCGGTTTCGGGTTAGTCGCTGAATAAAAGAGCAACAACTCACCAGCATTTCTGATTCTGGATTCCACATTTCATATAACCTCATAAGACCATTACAGCATGTTGCAAAAAGGTGGGCATTTAAAATGTTTACCGCCAGGCCCCAACACTTTCTTTAACAAGGAAATGCTGAAGTCCAAGAAAAACTCTTTGTATATGCTAATTCAACGTCGCTCAATCTCGGTTCAGGTTATAACTGTGTCCATGATGGGTCCCTGTCAGTATGGTATATTTATTTAAAATGTATTGAAAAATTGAAAATGAATGTTTATCATAACATTCTTATTCTCTTATAAAAAACCCTCCTGAGGCAGGGAGTCTGTAGAATATTGTCTCTGTCAGTAGACACTCACTGTTGTCTGCTGTATTCTTACTGTTGTCACCAGCCATTAAGTGGATTCTCATGTCTCAGAGCAGGCAGACTATTGTGTAAGGTTCACTGTGGCAACATTCCACTATCTGTCTGTCTTTATGTCTGTCTGTCAGTCTGGGAAACTTCTGGGATTCCAATGTATAGTCCTCCTATGAGAACAAGCTGATTCCGTTCAAGAATTTTTTTTATCTCAAGCTGTTCCGTCATTATTTGTTCCAAAAAATAGAAACTTTGTTTTTGTAAAATGTGGTCACATAAAAACCTGTGGGACATTTTACCGTAATTATGTTCACAAGGTTCGCCTCTACGCAGTACGTTTTTTATTCGAAATTCCTGAAAGTAGTCTGTTTTGTCAAACTTTGGCAAGAGAAGAAATGAACAAACACAAGCGTAGTTCCTTTACTGCAGTATTTCTCATTGACAGGATCTCGACAATTGAGTGGTGTTTTTTTCTTCTCTTTTCTCAGTTCATACCTTAAGTAATATAATATAACGTATTTACAACAGTATTCGAGGCAGTCAGCCTAACACCACACCACACTGAGATTTCCCACCAAGATGGAAGGGGATGGAGTCTGTCCTACGAGCTGAAGGACAGTTTTTCTCCTTGTTGGTATCTGTCAGTAAATGCACTTTCAGCATACGCGCCCATGTCAAGTGCACGTCTACGCCAGCTCCCTGACAAGTAAATGAAGGGCCCCCTCGTTCGTCTCCTCTCTTCCCGGGTGACACACTGTCCCCATTCCGTCATCATCAGAAAGCTGAGCAAGATGCAGAGAAACTCAGAAGACACTCCATTATGGGCTGCCAGGGGGAGCACAGACACCATTAGATAGCGATACCAGTACATATAATGCATATGCCTCCAGTCCCGTGTTAAACTTGTCTGAAGGGAGGATGAGGGGACGAGAAGTCGCGGAGATGTAGTGGGATAAAAAAACAGCGGCCGGCTTTTCACTCACGCCACGAGTATCGAGAGGCACAAGGCATCAAGGGCGTTTTAGAATAATCTAAAATGACAATTCTTCTGATGAAAAAAAAGCTGTTATTGATAAATGCATTAACAACAGTTTTCTTACTGAAAGCAGATACTGTAGATACAACCAAAAAAAAATATTGGATTATTTTGATTATCTCCGCGTGATTGGAGGTCCTGCGGAGGCCGATGATCCAAATGTTCACTGACCATTTAGTCCGATTTTAGAGAGAGATTCTCTTTGTAATGACTTATATATCAGCAGTCGTGAAGAGACATTGACAAATCTCTTTTACCAGTTCACAGTGAAACTGTCATAAAAGTGTATCGACAGAGATCTGGGAATGTTGTGCTGCCAAACCCCTGTATACATTATATCTCCTCCATTAAATGAATGAGTGCAGAACTGCAGCATGAAATGAATGAACCCAGATGCTACAGCTCATTCAGCAAATTTCCTATAGTGCTTAAGAAGGGATCTTTGTATCCCACAACATCTTTAGCAAATGCTTTTTTGGCCAGAGTTCTGATGTGTAAGCAGGGAACACATTTAGGGTTAAACTCTGGGTTGTGGTGGATTAGATAGAGAACAACACTGTACCACTCTGCTAAGTCTTAAATCCTATTCCCACTAAGGGTCACTTCCTGTGGCCATGGTGAAAAATCTTCCCCACAGAAATGACAGAGAGAGTGATGGAAATCAATTTACTGTGAGCACTCTAAACTGTAATTATCAGCTCTCATGAGTCAGTAAAAAACTGTAAATACAGTGGATATAAAAAATACACACACACCTTTGATTTTTTGTGATTAGAAAAATTAGACAAAAGAATTAGACAAAGATAAATCACTCAGAACTTTTTCCATATTTAATGTGACATATAACGTAAACAATTGATTTAAAAAACTAAATTAATTCTTTGAGCGGGGGAAATAAAAACCTTACAATAACATGGTTGCATAAGTCTGCACACCCTCTTACAACTGGGGATGTGTTCAGAATTAACCAATCACATTCAAACGAATGTTATATACAAGTCATTACACACTTGCCATCATTTTAAGTGACTCTGATTAATCCCAAATAAAGGTCAGCTGTTTCAGTAGGATTTTCCTGACATTTTCTTAGTTGCATCTCAGAGCAAAAGCCATGGTCTGCAAAGAGCTTTCAAAGCATCAGAGGAATCTCATTGTTGAAAGATATCAATCAGGAGAAGAGTAGAAAATAATTCCCAAAGCATTAAATATATTATGGAACACAGAAAAAACAATCTTCATCAAGGGGAGAAAATATGGTACAACAGATACATTACCAAGAACTGGACGTCCCTCCAAAATTTATGAAAAAACTAGAAGAAAAGGAGTTTTTTTTATTCTCAAAGATTTCAGTTTGTTTTTCAATTATATTGTTCATGTTGTAGGTCACATTGAAGGAAGAAAAAGTTCGAACATGATTTATCTTTCTCTTATTTTTTCATATCACAGAAACCTGGGGTGTGTAGACTTTTTCTATCCACTGTACATGTACTGTATATTTTTTAGTTTTTGCACACTTATCATTGTGTTTTTCTTTGGAATAAATGGGGCAATAATAATTGCCTGATAATAAGTCTAGAACTGAAAAATCATCTTCAATAGGGTTTTCTGTTGACCTTTGTTTAAAAAAACAAGCTCATTGATCAATATTTTTTAATCTCAGAACAGCATTAGTCTTTATCCCTAAAACCAGCACAGAGAGTTCAGTCTTATATTTACAGGAGGACATTAGGTCCTGAATCATGTATCTCTATTAATAGAGGAGCTAACTGGCTCTCATATTCACATATGCATGCCACTTTTGTCCAAATGAAAACCTTGCAGACTATGGCTTTATAAATGCCAAGCGTACCACTTAATATCCCTTGCCGCTGTGTAAGCCGTAGGCTGTAGCATTATGGTCCTTACAAACGACAGTGTGGAAAAGGTTTGCAAAACATTGGACATTTTGCAATACCTTCAGATGGAGACAAAATGTTTTCACGGAATGGAATAAGGAATTCAATACAATCATTGGCAAGGGTCTTTATCCTTTATGAGTTAAACTTAGTAGCTTGCAGAATAGTGTGGCTAAAGCACCTGTATTTTGCAGAGTCATTGCCTCGGTTGATGTTATGAGTGTTAGCACGGCCACTAAGGGGCCTCCAAACCAAACATCATACTCAATCAGTCACACTAAACTTCCTATAGAGATTAAACAGCACAATACATCAACTGTATTTAGACTATAGGATGTGCATCAGCAGTGTCTGAGTAAATATATCAGTCTTTGTTTAACAACGTTACCATTCAAACCCATGTAGTTCATTGAAGATGAACAAGAAAAGATTATTCTATGAAAGTTTAGTAAAATCGATCATGATCCATTAATATTCATATCTGGATTAATTCTCAAAGTAAATAGAAATAACATTTTGTGGACTCAACATTTGACAAAAAATATAATTATTTAAACTCCAGGTCAAATTTACTGTTTTAACCTGTCCCCAAATGAGTTGGTTTACATACATTTTCTGTATTTAGCCTGCTGATCTTGTCTTGTGGGGACAGGCAAAACCAACTAACACACAATGACAAACTTCTACGCACAAGCATGGCTGTGTTAGCCATTTTCAAGTGATTAGAAAATAGACATTTTGGAAATGTGTATTGAATGTAGGGTTTTATGGTTTCTCAGATCACAAAACACTTCAATCCACGAGAATATAGATTTCCATAGCTAAGATATCTTATGTTGAAATTAGAAGAAAATATATACACGTTCCAGAAGGATCCATCTGAAATCCTTGTCAAAAATGCACCAAACCACTTGTGTAGATTATCAAATTCAGCACTTGATGTCAAAAACCTAAGACATCTCGAAATAAGATGGTCATTTGGGTAGAATATTTAATGAGATTCAAATTGAAACGAAACATGTTAAATTAAACTGCAACATTACGAAAATGATACACTTTAAATGCAAATACGCAGTATGAAGTGAATACATCGTTTCAGTAAAAATTCAGTCCCACTACCTGTATATTATGTTCAACCACTATCATACCTCAGTTAGCCATATGATTGTGGAAAAAAGTAGTTGATGACCCACCGAATATAGAGAAACTGGATATCCACTCAATGCATATTACTTGAGAATTTGAGCAAACAAGATGACAGAGGGCCCCAAGCCAATAAATGTTCAGGAGTTGCATTGTATAAATATGTGACAGTGTTCAATATGTGGATAAACACTTCACTATTACTGCTTATGCTTGATGATATAGGAGAACACACAGAAAGTGTATTGAGACACAATCCCTCTCAACACAGAAACTCACATCCTTCATGGTTTTTGTTCCAGGCTTGTGGACTCCCCGGTTTTAGTAGCATTATTGGTCAATGGACTGATTTCATAGTGAGTAAACAATGTTTAAGTAGATTTGTAGGTATTTCTTGGACAACCGTATATCTCAAGAATTACGTTCCCTGGGAACGTAATATATCAAATTCATAATTTGAATGGCAACACCCAGCGCTCTTCATATGAGTTTTCATATTGTATCAATTTACAGTGGCAAAACGCAGCGCTTTAGGTTTTCGTATTGTTTTAACCACAGATCTGTACATATACATGTATTACATTCAAGCAAACGTAAATGCATGGTAGATACGTTTCACCAGTAACCTAATCGCATGTTCCGAGAATAGTTCCCAGGGAACGTAATTCTTGAGATATACGGTTGTTCTAGGATTGTTGTCCAACTTAAAGATCCAAAAACGGGAACCAGCGTCAGCCTCCTGGCGAAGGCAGACAGGTTTTGGCTTAACATTTCCTGTTACATGAGTCCATATTTCCATGTATCTTAAACAAGAACCCACCATGCCCCACCACATCGCCGATCCCCCACTTTACTTCACACTGGGGATTAGGTTATTTTATGAATGACCATAATACATTTAAAAAAAATTGTTTCTGTCTTTCATCACCAGAGCTAATGATGTAGAGACCTCTTTGACATTGAACAATAGTTCTGAAACTACCGCATAGTTCTCAGAAGTGCTAAGGCAAGCCGTTTGACCTTGGCTTTAGAGCTTATGGAGAACGTGAGTAGCAGAAAATCCCTGGTGTTTCACAATGAGATGGAACGCATTTTATGATGCTGTGTCCAGAATTACAGGAATCCCAATTGTATATTTAAACACTCTTTGCAATCAACTGAGGGTGAAATGCATCTTTGACCAGGATTATAATTTCCTGAGGGAATATTGCGTGGTTATGAATCTACTCACTGAGGTATTTGCATGTGGCAAGTGGAGGAGCATTGTCTTTAATGCACTCTGCTATCAACCCTGGAAATCACTGGGACATGCACTGAAGGAACAGCCACTCAAAGGGTCACCCGGTCTGCAGAATTACATAGGCTCAGGCAGGGGAATGTTTTTATCTAGCTACATTCCCTGTGATTTCATACCTGCATCTATAGCCTGAATGTTGTATTCTGTATTTTTTATATTTAGGCCTATGAGTTTCACATATTTTACAGAGTCTCAGCGTCACTGAGTAGTGAGTCGAAATTGTAAGGGAGCCAAAGTTAAAATGGCTCTTGCATTAGAATACTACAATACATATATACAGTGGTAAGAAATATGTGAACCCTTGGAATGAATTGGTTTCCTGCTGTAAGTTTCCATAAAATGTAATCTGATGCTAATCTAAATGAAAACAATAGACAAAAACAATGTGGTTAAGATGATAACATACTTTTTATACAATTCTGAACTCCTGTGTTTCTATTGAACACACCCCTTAAACATTCACAGTGCGGTGGAACAGGCAAGTGAACCCATAGACTAATAACTTAAACAAAACTAGTTGGAGTCTGTAGCTTGCACACCTGGAGTCCAATTTAGGAAATTAGTTTGGAGGTGTGGTTTAGAGCTACTTTGATTAATGAAAGACACTCAAACATTGCAAGATTGCTGTTCGTAAGACGCATCAACTGAAGTGATCTATGCACAGCATAAAGGAGCTCTTAACATGATCAAGAGTAGTTGATCTGCATTAAGCTGGACAGGTATACAAAGTCATCTCAAAGTGTTTAGGATTCCATCAATTGACAGTCAGACTAATTGTTAATAAATGGAGACAGTTTAGTACAGAGCTCAAGAGAACTGTTCACACCAGACATCCTGCAAAAGTTTCTGAGCTGAAGCAGTTTTGTAAAGGGTCAAAAATAGTTGAGTTGTGCAGGTCTGATTCCGAGCTACCAAAAGCGCTTGCTTGAAGTCATTGCCGACAAGGAAGGTTGGATCAGCCATTACCTCCAAGGGTCCACTTACTTGTCCTATACCAGCGCTGTGAATGTTTAAGGGGTGTGTTCAATACATTAGAATTGTTTGTATGTTATCAGCTTAAGCACATTGTGTTTGTCTATTGTTGTGACTTAGATGAGGATCAGATCACATTTTATGGCAAATGACTGCAGAGAACCAATTAATTCCAAGGGGTTCACATACTTATTCTGCCCACTGTAGTTCAAAAGCTAAAATGATTGAGTGTGTTTGAAGTAAAAGTCTGGCGCCATATCTGTAGTCTATTTCCACGGCGCTTGAATCAACAGTCAGAACCATGGATGTGGAAATGCACAAGGCCGTTTTGGCAACCAAAAGGCTGTATGTCCGTCCTTTAGGGAAGTCTGAGCATGCAGTAATTCGAAATACAACTATAAATGCAACTATGTTGCAAATAGGTTTTGCTAATAAGTCTATGGAATACATTTAGAAAAGACGGCATATTAATCCCATTCAGTGAAAAGATGTTCACTTATGCAGAGCTGGAAAGTTGTAACAATTCAATGAACAATACCAAGTCATTAATAGGAAACAATCTGGATTATGCAAACAAGGATACTAATTGCAATATTTCATCCACTGCTGTGGGTAAAATTAACAAATCTCTATCTCCTAAACCGGTTTAGCTAGACAAACTAACTTTTCGAACTCGTGAACACACGAGTAGGTATCAAAGAGCTTCACAGAATATGCACATTTGTAGATGTAACACAGTGTTTAAATTGTTCTCTCCAGGGGTTTCAGTTGGGAAATGCTAATCCGCATTGATTCCATATGAGGATGCAGGACAGACACAAGTAGAGTGTACTTTGCTTCTCTCTACACTCAAAAAACTGGGACAAAGATATACAGATTATTACGGTTTTCTTTAGTTATTCTACTTAACAGGTATGCACTGTACATATAACCAACAGAACATGTTAGTATACATGATTATTTAGGTAATGCTTACCTTTTATGTGGAAATGTCACGTTTTATATGAGGAATTTGAACATGTGTACAATTTTATGTCTTCCTCACTTGCTACCTGTAAAAGATACATGACCTCTACATGTCTTCCTCACTTGCTATCTGTAAAAGATACATGACCTTTACATGTCTTCCTCACTTGCTACCTGTAAAAGATACATGACCTTTACATGTCTTCCTCACTTGCTACCTGTTAAAGATACATGACCTCTACATGTCTTCCTCACTTGCTACCTGTAAAAGATACATGACCTCTACATGTCTTCCTCACTTGCTACCTGTAAAAGATACATGACCTCTACATGTCTTCCTCACTTGCTACCTGTAAAAGATACATGACCTCTACATGTCTTCCTCACTTGCAACTTTTCCCGTCCTTGCCAAATCTTAGCACCCAGTCATTCCACAATCAATTCTCAATTCATGTTTTTATTTGTTGCAGAAATCCTCTTGGAGGGATGGAGGAGGTATTAGTTATCTAGCATGGTGATTACAAAGTGTTTATGTGCAGCATAACTGTCATGAGTGGGAACCTTTTGTATTCACTCTGGGTCTTTTCGTGGGGTGCACGCATTATTACAGGTGAGTTCGTTTTCATTGGGCACAGCTGGTATTAGTTTTGGTGATTAGCTAGGCTATTTTGGTTCACTGGGAATATAGGCATTTGCTTGGTATTATTTCAATGTTACAGATCGGTTGAGTGTGGTTGAAAGTTTGAACTGTTAGGAATGTTTTTTAGGAAGCCGCTAAGTTAGCGCACTTTAATTTCATTACAATTGTTATTTTTTACCGATCTATGTTTGTATTAAATTGATAACCAAAAACGTTGTTCACGGCTCCAGGCCAGGCTTCTTCCGCACGACACCCAGCATACCGTGACAATAACCTAGCGGTTGAAGTATTAAAATCCCTGAGAAGATAAGGGGAAAATTTGGTTGTGATGCCCTTGAGCAAAGCACTTAATCTTTACTGTTTCTGTAAATTGCTATTGTTTTTAGAAACATCTGGTTTAGTACTTATATATATAAATAGCCTAGGCCAAAGTCTTTCTCCTTCTGTCTGACAGGTTGTAAAGGGGAGAAATTTAGCTAGTCTACTTGCCAGGTTAAGTGAATACATTAGGTCCTACATGTACTGTAAGTAGTAGTTACTGTACATTAATGTAATTCAATAATGTTCCTGATACTTGAATGATCTAAAGCCTGCAGCAGTCCTGGTCTATCCACAGTGAGCGTATCAGCCACATCCCAGCGAAAGCATGGGACACAACCACTGTTCTTCAATACTATGTCATTAACAGCAAGTTTGAATTATTAACTTATTATTTTAATTATTATTACTCCTTCTAAAAAGCTTGGTAAGTTTCCGCTTGATACATTCGTCCCGTTGCTACCGAACAGGACCAGTCATTGTTGTTGTGTCCTGTATGATCATATGTACCCCTGGAAGCACTTATGGTTGTGAAGGGTGTATACATTTTAGTTGGTTATATGTGTTATTTTGGAAGATATCTTTAAGCTTCAAGCTAACGTCCACACACCTATTGGACTAGTAACAATTTTTGTTAAAAATTCTTCATAGAAGAAACTCTGTATAATTTATTCATCTTCACTACAGATCTGGCCTGTAATATTTCCCTTCAAGAGAACATAGACTCCAGATCTCCCTCTCTGCTCAACAAACCTTGATAAGATGGAATCCTACCATCCTATTATTTTCTTATTAGTAGTTAGTAAATAGAAATTAATTACAATATTTCAATATTTACAATAAAGTTTTCCATTCTTTATCTGTAGTTTATCTGCAAATGTGAATTTCAAAATGCTACATGTAAGCAGCAGATGTGCAAAATAATTTCATAAACATTTTCTAGATATTTTTAAATGTATGTTTTGAATCATGCCTGTGGAAAAAAATAGACAGATAATAACAAATAGGACTTCAATGTCCAAACGTTTCCAACAAATGTTTAAACATTCTACTTCATCAATCACAAAATATCACACTGGTACCATACAACACCAAACATGGTAACACTTATTATTAAGAGTCCAGTAATAATCATGAATGAATACATTAATTGACATGAATTAATGACTGAATTATTAATTAGGTTGTGCAGGTGTTAGTAAACAAATTAACTAATGATTCGTTTACTGTTGAAACACACATCAATAAACAATAGCTAATACATTAAATATTGTGTAGACTAAAAGCTGTTAATGCATCTACAAACAATGAACTGTGTGTGGTTGTGTTAATAAACATGTTGACAAATGAATAGGTAACTAATAAAAGACCTATAAAAACCATGATGGAATTCATTAATATATTGCAATCCAAATATGTATTGATGCAAATTAGGATTTTTGAAGTTCTACCACTGAAAAATGTACGTGCACAGCACCTCTGAACGATTTTTATTTCAACTGAAAAGACCCATCCACGCCATTTTTCCAGTGTCCTTATTTTAATTTTTCTGTCATTTGTTTTGTTTTAAAAAATGTATTTTGCATTTTTATATCTATTTTAATGCACTTAAAGGGATATACAATACAGGCCAAAATAAAAACAATTATTCCACCTCCCAAGTGGTTTGCATTATTATTTTGAAAAGTCCACTGATCCTTGATCGAATCTGAGCCCACTAATTTGCGATTGGCCCAATGTAGCCCATGTACAACTTCCATGTTAGAGTGTAAATTCTGGCGGGGGTAAATATGCTTCAGAGAATTTTGAAATGCACAATTTAGCAACCAAACTTAGGATTTTAATTGAAGGTAGGAATTCCATAAGAATGGACAGAAGTGTGGGTTTGCCTGTCCTACCTGTCCGGTCAGTAGTGGAGTAAAATAGGTCAGAGAGTGATTAACAAACCCTCAGCCATCTGTTCATTTCCCAAGTACCTGAAAAAACCTGTATAATAGCAATGTGCAATGTGCTGACAATGGATAAGTAAACCATATTGGTTGTTCATTGGAGGTTTCTGTGGACAAGACAGCGCATTAAAGTGGCTATAATGGAGAGTCATTGGAACGGAGTGAATGAAATGGTTTGAAACACACATTAGATAAAGTAGAGTGAATATACAGTGGGCCGAACAAGGATTTGATACACTGGTGATTTTGCAGGTTTTCACACTTACAAAGCGTTTAGGAGTCTGTAATTTTTATCATAGGTACTCTTCAACTCTGAGTGACGGAATTTGTATTGGTTCCACACATTTTGTGAGCCATCCTCCCATCAGCTGCCTATATTGATAGTTTTAAAGGAACATGTTGATTCTGGTAAATACATTTCCAATTACATTACCATTTTCGGGTGATCACAAGGTCTGCGGTTGCGACCGATTGACATGATGAATAATGACATAGCAGGGAGTTCAGCAACCTTGTCAAAGATGGCCAAAAAAGTCAGAGAGGTTTGTGTGATGGCAATGCAGAAAGAGGGTAGACAAATTGGATAGCACATATGGGGACGAAGACAGTTTGTAGTTAGAGATGAGAGACACATTAAACACAAAAGAAACCACAGCTTTTTTCGAATCACATTTAAATTATTACCTTTTTTTTTTAGATTAGATTAAACTTGATTGTCAATTGCATTTCATCCTACCAGAAGTGCAAAAGAGCAGTGCAAAAGATATGGAGTACAGTGTGAGGTTGTGCAATTGACATAAATAAGAAGATGTGCAGGTATTCAGTTCAACAATGTAGCAAATTACAAATGTGCTAAGGGGAATACAAGCAGAGAACATTTGTACAAGTGGTGAATTAAAAGTACAAACAGAAGCATTGTGCAAAAGGCTTATTTAATAAATAGGCTAGCAGTGTGCAGGGCAAGAGGTAGCAGCGAGGAGTACCACAGGATGTATTGTGCAAATGGCAGATCAAGTATATAAGTTAGCAGTGTCTAGGCAAGAGGTAGTAATGGGGGTACAACAGTCTCATTGTGCAAATGGCCGGTCCAAATAAATTAGGTAGCAGAGTGTATGTAAGGTTACTGAAAGGTTTCAGAGTTCAGCTGGTTAACAGCAGTTGGGAAGAAACTGTTCCTGAGCCTGCTGGTGCTGGTGAGTACCAGCCTCGTTATTTGGCTTAAATGTATGTGTTAATTTCTTTTGCCTTGAACCATTGTTGCTTACCATGGTATCGACGAGCTCTACCTGAGCTTGGCTACAGACATTTCACCGTCAACCACAGTGTGTCATATGTAGATGCCCAAACCGGCGCTCATACCCAACATATAGAGAGGGCCTGAAGAACCTATAAAGAGAGGATGTGAAGGTTCATACCCAACATATAGAGAGGGCCTGGAGAACCTATAAAGAGAGGGTGTGGAGGTTCATACCCAACATATAGAGAGGGCCTGGAGAACCTATAAAGAGAGGGTGTGGAGGCTCATACCCAACATATAGAGAGGACCTGGAGAACCTATAAAGAGAGGGCCTGGAGAACCTATAAAGAGAGGGTGTGGAGGCTCATACCCAACATATAGAGAGGTTCTGGAGAACCTATAAAGAGAGGATGTGAAGGTTCATACCCAACATATAGAGAGGTTCTGGAGAACCTATAAAGAGAGGGTGTGGAGGCTCAGGGGGAATCGTTCTGAGGAGTTACTGAAAGACCATCTGACTGCAATCGAGTGCTATGAGGGGCTTGGAAATAAAGATCGCAATGGGCCCCTAGGGCGGCTAATTTATGACATTGGGAAACTGTACAGATAGCCTTTTATCCAAGGACAAATTTTAAACATTGAATCCCAGTCAATTTAAAACTTTAATATCTGCCATTTTTAAGTTATGTCCCTGTATGTCCATATTTTTTGTCACTCTTTTTGCTCTCTGAATGTCTCTCTGTGATACATTGGTAAGAATTAGTTTGCATACTCCTCACATTCTCTCTCATTTCTCATTCTCAAAACCCATTGGAGAAGAAAGTTGGAGGAGAAGTCACTTGGGCATTTTCATCCAATATTCTTTGAATAGGAGAAAGGAGAGAGTATGCAAAGAGTATGCAATTGAGATCTGTCCACAGACTGTTTATGTGTAGATTTTGGAGATTGCTGTGGTTTGCATTAAACATGTTCTTATACTTTCTTGTGTGGTATATTTTGCGGCCATTGTTGGAGCTTTTGAAGATTTATAAGTCATGTATGAATGTTTATAAAGTATATATACTCCATGCTTTATATTAGAGGCTGCCAAATTGTTAATTACAAATTAGTAAATAGTCTAGAAGTATGAATATTAATCATTAACTATAGTATTAGAATATAAATACACACATTTACAAATACACCTATTAACAATTCATAAATGTACAAGTAAAGAAAAATACAAATATTCATATTGGAGTATAAACGATGTTAAAAAGAAATTCTGTAAATGTTTTGTGAAGTTTTTAAAACTTCTTTTAAATGTAAAAAATATTCATACTTAGTTTTAGTAAATTAATAATTGGCCGTTAATAAACTTTTTTATTGACATTTTTTAAGGTAGGAATAAGACTAATTGATAAAAGGTCAACTGTAAGGAATATAAATATGCATACATTTGAAATATTCATATAAAAGGTGAATCACACCATGAATAAAGTCTTAGCAAAGAATTGCATCACCTCATTATGAAATCATTTTAAACCATGGATGAGTTCATGTTTGTTACTGGACCATATAACAGTGAATTAGACATACATTCATGTTTGTTAACCCATGCAAACAATCCTAATTTGCATCAATACATATTTGGATTGCAATATATTCATGTATAATGTATGTATTGATGTATAATGTATAATGTATTCCTTCATGGTTTTTATATATAGATTCATTTGTTAACATGTTTATTAACACAACCACACACAGTTCAATATTAGTAGATGCATTCATTACTTTTAGTTTACACAATATTTAATGCATTAGCTATTGTTTATTGATGTGTGTTTCAACAGTAAACTAATCATTAGGTAATTTGTTTACTAACACATCCACACCTAATGCATGCATTAATAAGTAATTAACTCATGTCAATTAATGTATTCAATAATGATTATTTCCTTCCCCTAATATAAAGTGTTAGCCAAAACATGAATTTGGACCAATTCAATGTAACCTACTGTGTTTTTGTCACTTTTCTGACAAAAGTTGAATGAAAAACTTCAAACTAAATTCAGCCAAAATATTAAGGGGTCTTGAATAGTGCTTTGACTCACAGTACAGTTTTGTCATTGCAATCAGGAGTTGGAAACTTGATTACAGCATGTTGACAATACCCAGGACACTTCTAGAGGCCTATGTGAACCTTTTCAGCACCATCTGGGCTGGCTTGTAGTGATATTAGAGAGGGTTTCCTTGCCTCATCACCCTCTGGCAGGGGGGTTGGTACTTGACTGAGAATGCGCTCTACCCTGAGTGTGTAGGTTTCGTGAAACTTCCGGGTATAAATGAGAAGCATAGCAGATTGGCAGGATGTGCCGTAGATTAAACGCCCTTGCGATGCACAGCATGTGTGTGTTGTTTTGTAGAGCAAAGACCATAATCACAAATTGGGGAAAAACTTTTACAGACATGCTTCTTATTAATACAATTTTACACTTATCTGACTCTGGTCGGTATGTTGATATGTTGCTGCTCCTACAGTAAATTATCCATTGCCTTTTCTTGTATTCACTATATACAGTACATAGACCTCAATACAAAATAGCATTTTGTATTACTTTAACTTGTTGTTATTTGTATCACTGCGTATATACACTGATTAACTGAAATATTATGACCACTCACAGGTGAAGCCAATAACGCTGATCTCTTAACGGGCACATGTCAAGGTCAGGGTAGATTACATGGTCAGCAAACAGTTCTCATAGTCAATGTGTTGGAAGCAGGAGCAATGGGCAAGAGATATGACCTGAGCCACTTTGACCGGGCCAATTTGTTATGGCTGGACAACTAGGTCAGAGCATCTGTGAAACAGGCTTGTTGGGTTCTCTGGCTCAGCAGTACCTACATAGAGTGGCCGGGAACCCTGTCGTTTCTGATCCTCTGACCATCAGCATTCGCTCCCCTCAAGGTTACGTCCTGTCCCCTCTCTGTACACTAACATTTGCATCTCCAGTCACCACTCTATCAAACCGTTGAAGTTTGCTGATGACACCACCCTCATTGGTCTAATCTCTGAGGTGCACGAGACCGCCTACAGGGGGGAATTGACCAGCTGGTGTCCTGGTGCAGCCACATCAACATGGAGCTCAATGCCCTAAAGACAGTGGAGATGAGAGTGGACTTTAAGAGAAAACCAGCTGACCTTCGACCCATTGTCCTGGGGGGCTCTCCAGTCATCACAGGGGAGTAATTTCACTTCCTGGGCAACACCATCGCCCAGAAACTCAAGTGGGAGCTGAACGTCACCTCTCTCACCAAGAAAGCACAGCAAGGAATATACAGCCTGTGGCATCTTAAAAAGTACAAACTGCCAACATCCGAGATGATTAATGCTTACACAGCCATCATTGAGTCCATCCTGCCCTCAACTATCACTGCCTGGCACATATGCAGCCACTGTTGAAGATAAAGACAACCTGCAACACATCATCCACTCTATTGAGCGTACCATTGGATGTAAGCTGCCGTCCCACAAAGAACTGTTCAAAGTCAGGTCACTGAGGCGGGCAGCAAAGTTTTAGGCAGAACCCTCCCATCCGGGTAACGGACTATTCAGAACTCTCCCCTCTGGCAGACGACTAAGGTCTATCAAGACTAAAACATCCCACCATAAGAACAGCTTTTTATCCACGGCTGTGAGTCTATGGATTATGCCTCTAGCACTAGACTGCCCTTAGCAGTATTAGAGGTTTACCTCGCCTGAGTCCCGTGTTCCTTTACATCACCGTACATCCGTAGAGAGAGCGAGATGCAGATTCAGAGAATCACGTTAAGGGTTAATTCCTCAAAACAAACATCGAACAGAAACGGGAACATACACTGAACAGAAAAGAAAACATGCTTACACAAAGCAACTTCATTTTTCTATGAAACAGACCTTAACCAGTGAACAACTACATACAAAACACTCACGAACAAGAAACGTAACATTGAATTAATGACAAGTACCCGTGAACCTAACCAGGGAACTTAAATAGCCCACTGATTAAATAACAGCTGTGCTTCTAATCAACATATTACACATGAGTGCTCTCCCCTACACAGCCTGTGACAACACAGCTCACCCATACGTGACACTGGTGTGATGCTCGGGCAACGTTCTGGACTGCTCCTAATGTCTAGGTGCCAGATACCACAGAACACCTTTAGAGGTCTTGTGGAATTCATGCCTCGACAGGTCGGTGCTGTTTTTGCGGCACATGGAGGACCTACAGCATATTAAGGTAATGTTGGTTGTATTGGTCATAATGTTTTGGCCCATCAGTGTACCTTTACAATGATAAAATGCTGAAACAGAATATGTGCAGGGTTAAATACTACAGACCAAGGTACCCAGTTTGCCAGCATTTTTTATGTAGCCGCAACAAGAGAAAATACAAACTCTGAAACATCTGTCCTTGGTAATTCCTCAGGCTGGAACTGATGAATTGATAAAGTACCGCTGCTTTTTGTGAACACTTTACTGTGAAGGTTATTTCTCTCTGTCTCACTGTCTCTGGAGATTGAAACTTACTCCAAAGCCTGTGACGTAATTATATAGTTTTCTCTGGCTGCAGTTCTTGTATGTTTGTTTGTTTCAAGTGTCAAGTTTTATTTTTCATTTTAACGATTATGTATGGACCACAATGCACAGTTCTTACTTGCCCGATACATCACATAATGTACAGAATAGAGTTATAAGAAAATACATTTAAAGACACAAATACACAGAAACAATACTAATAAAGATAGTAATGTAAATATTGATGAGGATACAAACATAGACTAAATGGGTGGGGATCTGATTAAGCACATGTGGCACACATTATTATTGGTGGGTGTTCAGTCCAGTATAATAGTTGAGCAGGTTTATTCGCCAAGTCTGTTTACACACACAAGGATTTTTTTCTGACCGCTATAGCGACAGCATTTAGAATACACATTTAAAGACGTACACAAAGAGTGCAAACAGTGCAAAACACACAACACGAACACTCAAGAGACCCTGCCTAGTTGGCATATCTACTGGGCAAATACAGAATGTACAATATGTATCTGAATAGTGCAAAGGAGCAATGTCTAGAAAAGAGCAATGACCAGGTTCAAGTATCAAATTACGCAAAACCGCAATGTCTAGTTATATACTTTATATACAGTTGTGGAAAAGAAGAGCACTGTCCAGAGTCGATAGTGTCCAGGGTAGGTAATGGGGGGGAGCTAAGGGCAGTCTAGTGCTTGAGGCATGTTACTTAGACTCACAGCGGTGGGGAAGAAGCGGTTTTTGTGGCGGGATTTTTTAGTCTTGATAGACCGTAGCCGTAGCCAGGGTTTTGACTCTTGCATAGTCTGTTAATCTGCAGTATAGAAAGTCCCATAGTTGACTTAAATACCAATGATGAACTGGGCTGACTTAACTACCAGTGATGAACTGGGCTGACTTAACTACCAGTGATGAACTGGGCTGACTTACCTACCAGTGATGAACTGGGCTGACCTAACTACCAGTGATGTACTGGGCTGACTTAACTACCAGTGATGAACTGGGCTGACTTAACTACCAGTGATGAACTGGGCTGACTTAACTACCAGTGATGTACTGGGCTGACTTAACTACCAGTGATGAACTGGGCTGACTTAACTACCAGTGATGTACTGGGCTGACCTAACTACCAGTGATGTACTGCGCTGACCTGTGGAGTAGTTTCCACGCTAGGCCGTGAGTGGACCTGGGGTTGCATTACAAACGTGTTAAGTCGCCTCTGGGAGTAAAGTCTCTACTGCATCCTCTTGACAAGATTGATGGATTCGATGGTGCGGACAACTCTTTGGTAATATAGCTGTCTTGGAACTTAAAACTGCTCAATCTCTACTGCGACCACATTTATTGTCTATAGGACTATATTCAATCTGCTGCATGTGAATAGCAATAGAAATGTCTTCCTCTGTGGATCAGTGGTGGCAATAGGCAAACTGGAGTGTGTCCTCTTTAAGAGCGGAAGCGATTATGCCACTGGCACTAATTGTACTTTGCGGCATACGAAGATCAAAATGGACATAGTTAAACAGATACGATGTCCTCCCACCTGCTCTAAATAGCTGTTGAAAACACTCTGGGCCTGATTTACTAAGACTAGTGCAGTTTGCGCTGCGTCTGTTTTGCGAGTTCGCTAATAGCGCACGCTATGCTTCCACATTTTGCGTAGTATTTATCAAACCTGACACTCATCACGCAATCTGCGCATACCCCGCCCACCATTAGCGCGCCTCTAAAAGCGCAAACAATGGGCCGCATGTATTTTCCATGGATCATACTACGGGAAAGAGAAAGCGCAAGCTTAGATTTTTGGTAGATGAAATCCAGATATTAGTGCATGAGGTAACAGCAAACCTAAACATATTACAGGGCAGAACATCCGTCTTGGCCGATGACTTCGCTTTGCTCTGATCACTGCTGCCATTGAGGTCCATTTGAACACACAGGGAAACGCAGTAGGCCTATCTAGTTAAGACCTGCTTTTAAGAGGCGCAGAATTTTACACTCAAAATTGAGCCGCGCAGTGACTGGCAGTCTTTGTTCATACCACGGAATAGGCCTATATAATTAGCGCAATTAACGCGTTTCCTCCCACTTTCCCCATGAACCTCCCACGAACGCATATTGAAAGCGCAACTTGTCTCTTCACGCTAATGTGGCACGCAAATCTGCGATTTTATCCAATTGCGCCCTGTTGGTAAATAGCCCGCATCGGTTACGTCCGTCTTTGCGACCAATTACCGCATTAAAACAGGCGCAAACGGCTTGTTAAATAAGGTGTGTTGTCACTGATGTGTATCTAGCACAGAAGTTTCTTTTGTAAAACTGACATTAAGCTATAAGGTAAAGAGCCGAATATGACAGTGCCATTGAAGGTCGCCAATGAAAAAAGATAGACCCATTAAAGCCGAACAGCGCAGGATTCATTTGAGATGGAGCGTGTAGCGTGAAGGGGAGCAGGAAGACGGTATTTATAGTGAATTACCGCAGGCTACAAGGCTACATTAAAACTGAGTTCTTGACATCGCGCCAAGCAATCCCTAGAGAGGTGAGTCGAGCAGGGCAAATAAGACGGACCCTTGTTGTCTTCCCTTTTATAGGCGACAGACGAGGAACACAGAGAGTGCGTCCTACCCTACGCCGCTACACTGATGAAGAGGCGACGCTTTTGTCTGGTGATTGTCAAGAGGCAGATTTCTCATAATAACTTCTAGCAAGCTCATTTACCTTAACGATTCCCCAGAAGGGGTATTCCCGGTTACGAGTTGACCGTGACACGGGTGGAACCAAAAGATGATAACGACCCCTTTGACGAAGCGGCGGGCAGACGTGCACAGACCGCACAATGCCAAGTGCAACTCCCTGAGGTGTCTATGCAGATCACAGGCAGTTTAGTGTGCCCGGTACTTACTGTTGTAAACACAGTGTCCGGATAGGAGTGTTGTTCGCAGGCTGAGGAGGATAAGTGCTCTTGAGGCAGAGTGAAGTAGCATCTTAGCCTGGGGCTTCACCGGCGGCAGATCCCTATCCCCATAACATCCTGCTGTTCACAGGCCACGGCACCAGATGATCTGGTACTCGCATACCGTACACGCTACTCTGATCCTGTCAGGGGGTGGTGAGAGAAATCCTGTCGCTGCCAGAATAGGAGCACACAGAAACGCACACAGTCTGTATTGGCAGGAGAACACAGCAGGTGAGAATGGGGTTAAATGAAGGGAATTGTACGTTGTTGTAGGATATATGGAAGATGCTTTATATTCGTGTGTATCTATAACTTCCTCTGTTTTTGACTATTGACTGGGTTTTAATCGAAGAATGAAACACAAATTAGCTTCTGTTTCTGGACAATTTTAAAAAGAGCTCATTTAAAAATGGTTATAATGAATAATATATTGTAATTACTCAACTTCATGTAGGTTGTATATTGAATTAATACGTCCAAAACCATATTCACTGCGTTTTTTCCCATCAGTCTTTATCATAACAGCATCCACTGGATCACATTCTCCTTCCAATCTCTGTCAAAACATGGAGTACAGTGAAGGACAAAAGCAGCATTGTGTCTTTTTAAACTATTCTGGACCAATCTTTTCGGTGTTTTCAAAACTGACTGTGGGCGAACTGTACTATTATGGACGACAACATTTTTTAAATAAAATAAATATATAATGTATTAAATAATTTCTTAAATAAATGCATTATTTTATGTGGCCAAATATCCTGATGCTTGCAGAATGGTAGTTGTATGGGGAAGCTCCAGAAGCCCAGATCTATGAACGTCACAGGCAGTGATTCACTTTATTTGTTTTAGCATTTCTATTGCCATTTACTGGAATGTACATATCACAATAACAATTTGGCCTGAACTGTTTTCATACCAATTTGCCAAAAAGCTATTCTCAAGCCAACTGATTGTTGCATAATCCTGTTTGCATGCTGACAACTGAGCAACTGTAGCTGAACCTACTCTCACCTGATTAGCCAATCAGCATCAAACGACCACCCACTTTTAAGTTATTGACATATGGCTTTTTATCAGGAAAAATGACACGCATTATGGAATACACCATGAAATTATGAAAAAGAATATTACATTTTGAAATTGCCCGTAATGTTGTGAATATTATGAAAAAATGCATAATAATATCTGTGAACTGGCAGAATATATAGTGGGCAAAAATCGCATCTCTGCCCTCCTTTTTGTATTTTCCGTTTAGCACCACACAACCCAGTGGAAGCTAACACTCTTTGGATTTTGTAGTAATTATCAGTTTGACCAGTTCCTCATTTGTAGCTAGTAACTAGTGGAGTATTTAAGTTCCTTAATTTTACTGGGTTGTGTGGATTATTATGTGCTGTAAGATACTTGTATTTTTAGGAAGCAAACGTTTAAATAAAGACAGCTATGCTTCAGCAAGAGTGCTATGTATTTGTGTATGCCTTTCTACAGCAATGTGACATTATCTGAAAAAAGTATTAATGTATTAATTAGAAATGTTGCTTTCTGAGAAAAAACGTATAGTACAGTAATGTCACGCTTTAGGTTGGTGTAACAAACCTAAACAAACCAAGAACGGCGGAAAAATACTAACTGGTTGAAATGAAAATGCACATATACAGCGACTTATAAATATATATTCAACAACAGCTACACTCTTTAATTAGCACACTCTCACCTCAATATAACATTGTGAACTTGAAAATAATAACCAACAAATGTGAATACCAAACACAGTGACTTTTAAACACACATAATCACCAAATCCCCAACAGCCTGTAATGTAAACCAGCTGTGAACAACTACTAACCAACACCCTCCTAGCCCAATAGGAACCGTGCCAAGTAATGTGCCAAAAAAGTATCAATATTTAACAAATTATTTTCTTTGTATATTTAATTATTTTACGTTGAATTAGTTGGTCCTCCATACTATATAAATGCTTTGCTGATTATGCTGGTTCTCTGAAACCATTCATTTAAGAAGTTAACATAATTTGTCCCTCTACCTTGACTGCACCACCTCTAAACTGTCTGTTTGTCCACTTCTAATGTCTCAGGCTCCCTGTCTCGCTCTTTCTAAGTCACATACTGACAGTAACAATTCTAGAGCTTTTTGTAAACAAAATAATAGAAAAAAATCCATACAAATCATTAAATACAGGGTTTAAACAGATTGGAGGTTCTATAGTAAATGTAGACGAACAGATTAAAAGCAATGACAGCCTAAAATGAAAAGGCACTTGGGCAGCATTTGGGGTTCTTCACACTGAAACTGTGCAGTAACCTCTAACCTGTATAAATTGTTAAATTATTTAATGGTTCTTTATAGAATAATTGAAGTTTTTTTAATAAATCAGGTTTTTGGTTTTATTTTGGTGTTATTTTCAATTCGCTCTGCCATTTTTGCTTGAAGAACATATAGCGGTTCCCCACAGTTTCAAAATAAAGGAAACTCTATGATCCTTTTATTTTTAGAGTGCAGTGAACGAGCAAGTGGAAGAAATAGACAATTTAAGTCAAAGAAGTGTGATTAATCTGACAACATTTTGGGGTAGATTGTCACCCATGTGATGAGCTGTGTTGTACACAGGGTGGTTAGGGAGAGCACTCTGTATATTGTTGTAATTAGGAACACAGCTGTTTTGAGTTTAGTTAAGCACCGGGCATAGGTTAGTAATTAGGTGGCTATATAAGGTTCTAGGGAGTGTCACTTGGGTTGTCGGTTATTGTTACCAGTTCACGTTATTTTATATGGTGAGTGTTTGTCCTTAGAGTTTACTGTATTTGAATGTCTGTTTTAAGTCGCTTTGTGTAAGCGCATTTTATTTTATTACAGTATATGTTTTCCTTTCGTGTTACGTGGTTGTTTTAGTTTTGTGTAAATTAAACACCAGTACGAAGGAACATCATTGGCTCCGCATGTGGCTCTTTGCACTACACCTCCCGCAATTTGTGACATAGATGTTGGAATCCTTAGAGAGCGCTGATGTCTAAAGAACATGGAGAAGAAGCTGTGGAGAGCCGGGGAAAGGGCAGGAGTAAAGTGAGGCGTAATCTACAGAACATGGAGGAGAAGCTGTGGAGAGCCGGGGAAAGGGCAGGAGTAAAGTGACGTGTAATCTACAGAACATGGAGGAGAAGCTGTGGAGAGCTGAGGAAAGGGAAGGAGTAAAGGGAGATGTACTCTACAGAACATGGCGGAGAAGCTGTGGAGAGCCGGGGAAAGGGCAGGAGTAAAGGGAGGTGTAAGGGGGGTGTAATCTAGAGAACATCTCCTCTGGTCCAAAACCTGATGGATATTTGACATTGATGGATTAGAAACTGAAACCGTTAGCTTTGTCTGTAATATAGCTTGCTCTGTGGATAGCATTATTGATTTGTATGAGTTAAGTCAAGCTTGTCAAGACTTCAATTGACAAGAGAGAAGGACAATAGCGCTTGCATGAGATGTCAAGTTCACACAGACACTTCTGCTGCAATGGCATCACGTTTTTTACTTGTTCCACTAATATAGTCTCAGCTAAATACTGAACACTATACAGTGTAATGTCAAAGGGGACATTATGTTAACATTATTTAAAGCCTTGAAATGTTTAAGCTTCATTTAATTTCCGTTATGATATCTTTGATTTGCAGCAATTGCCTTAAAATAAAAGTTTTTTGTGTTGAAACCTTGCAGACTTGGACCTTCTGAGGGCTCCCAGAGTTTTGCGCAGATTGTTGGACAGAACAGTAGTTTGGTTTATTCTCTCCTCGCCCCGTCTACCTATCTATATGCATCAGCAACAAAATTCTGCTTTATGCCAGTCCAACCACCCCCTATCGAAAATGATGTGTTGGCGATAAATGTACTGTATACTGTCATTTTTAGTGGAATGCAATTATAGAAGGGCAGCAGGCTGGAATCATGTCATTGAGGTTAATTACGGGCAATTAAAAGCCTGTTAGCTGTTGAGCTGACAGAGGCTTGGATGAATTGCAGCGTACCGTCTGCTCAGATGGGTCCCTGTGAGCGGGGAAAGAGGAAGGTGGCGAAAAAAGCCAAGGGGCAAGTTTGTGCCACTCTTCCTGTGGTGCTGGGCTGGTCTTCAAGATGGCTGTGGTCCTTGATGCTGCATTCAGTCTGTTTTAGGGAAAGGCAGTATATTGATATGTGGTTGGCTGTGGAACAGTTGCCAACAGGTTTAATCAGAATTAGAGTGTTTAATCACCAAGAATGTGTTTACAGACAAGGAATTTACTTTGGCAGGAAGGTGCATACATAAAACATATGAATATAGCAATATAACTTATGCTAAGAGGGTGAGGGGTATATGGATATAATATACAAAATACTATACAGAATACAGATAAGTAACGTGAGGGGTATAGGGATATAATATACAAAATACTATACAGAATACAGATAAGTAATGTCAGGATTGAGGCTTTCGAGCAGGTTGAGGACACAAACGCAGAGTGCTTTGCAATAACAGGGTTTAATTCTCCCAAAACAGGAACGGGTAGCTTCATACAAAGACAATCCTTAACACTTAACAGAAACACAGAAGAACAACATAATTAACAAAACCTCCCCTTAGTGAGACAGAACATACTAAACACAGAACACCAGAATAATCACGCAATACATAACAGGACCAGCAAACGCAAAACAAGAGAAACATACCTTAACAATGACCGACACTGAAAGACAGGAACCGACAGAACTAAGTACAGGGACTAACGAGCAAACACAACCCAGGTGCGGACAAAAACACAGGTGAACGAACAAGTCCCTAATTTTCCCTCTCTCCGGATGCGGGGGAGGTGTCATCACCACCATGGAGTGCGAGGACAGGGCTCTGTCCCTTACAGAATCCCCCACCAAGGGGCGCGGCTCCTGAAGCGCCCAAAACACAAAAGCAGATATAATCCAAGAGTTGGACATGGGCAGGACGGAGAGACGGGTCTCGGGCAGGACAGAGGCTGACAGGCCAGGAGGCCGCCCGGTCTGGTGGATGCCAGTCAGGAGACCGGACAGGCGACGACGGATCAGGTGGTCGACCCGGCGGGAGCAGGTCATGGGTTCTACCCGGCAGGAGCGGGTCAGGCGGTCTGCCCGGCGGGAGCGGGTCAGGAGGTCTACCCGGCGGGAGCGGGTCAGGAGGTCTACCCGGCGGAAGCGGATCTGGAGATCGACCCGGCGGATGCAGGTCAGGAGACAGGTCAGGAGGTCGACCCGGCGGATGAGGGTCAGGAGATCGACCCGGCGGAAGCAGATCTGGAGGTCTACCCGGCGGGAGCGTGTCTGGAGGTCTACCCGGCGGGAGCGTGTCTGGAGGTCTACCCGGCGGGAGCGTGTCTGGAGGTCTACCCGGCGGGAGCAGATCTGGAGGTCGGACAGGAGGGTGCAGGTCTGGAGGTCGACCAGGCAGAGACGGGTCAGGAGGCAGTGCCGGGAGACGGGTCAGGAGGCAGGGCCGGGAGACGGGTCTGGAGGCCGTGCCGGGAGACGGGTCAGGAGGCAGGGCCGGGGGAGACGGGTCAGGAGGCAGGGCCGGAGGACCCGGTTCAGGAGGCCGTGCCGGAGGACCCGGTTCAGGAGGCCGTGCCGGAGGACCCGGTTCAGGAGGCCGTGCCGGAGGACACGGTTCAGGAGGCCGTGCCGGAGGACACGGTTCAGGAGGCCGTGCCGGAGGACACGGTTCAGGAGGCCGTGCCGGAGGACACGGTTCAGGAGGCCGTGCCGGAGGACACGGTTCAGGAGGCCGTGCCGGAGGACACGGTTCAGGAGGCCGTGCCGGAGGACACGGTTCAGGAGGCCGTGCCGGAGGACACGGTTCAGGTGGCCGGGGAACCGGCTTTGGCCCGACAACAGTCCTTGGCCCGGCAACAGTCCTTGGCCCGGCAACAGTCCTTGGCCCGGCCAGGATGACGGCCTCGGGCATTGGACGGGGCTCGAAGACAGGACGGGGGACCGGACTGGAGTCAGGCAGGGGGACCGGACTGGAGTCAGGCAGGGGGACAGGACTGGAGTCAGGCAGGGGGACAGGACTGGAGTCAGGCAGGGGGACAGGACTGGAGTCAGGCAGGGGGACAGGACTGGAGTCAGGCAGGGGGACAGGACTGGAGTCAGGCAGGGGGACAGGACTGGAGTCAGGCAGGGGGACAGGACTGGAGTCAGGCAGGGGGACAGGACTGGAGTCAGGCAGGGGGACAGGACTGGAGTCAGGCAGGGGGACAGGACTGGAGTCAGGCAGGGGGACAGGACTGGAGTCAGGCAGGGGGACAGGACTGGAGTCAGGCAGGGGGACAGGACTGGAGTCAGGCAGGGGGACAGGAGTGAGCTCTGGGTCTGGAGTGAGCTCTGGGTCTGGAGTGAGCTCTGGGTCTGGAGTGAGCTCTGGGTCTGGAGTGAGCTCTGGGTCTGGAGTGAGCTCTGGGTCTGGAGTGAGCTCTGGGTCTGGAGTGAGCTCTGGGTCTGGAGTGAGCTCTGGGTCTGGAGTGAGCTCTGGGTCTGGAGTGAGCTCTGGGTCTGGAGTGAGCTCTGGGTCTGGAGTGAGCTCTGGGTCTGGAGTGAGCTCTGGGTCTGGAGTGAGCTCTGGGTCTGGAGTGAGCTCGGGGACTGGAGTGAGCTCGGGGACTGGAGTGAGCTCGGGGACTGGAGTGAGCTCGGGGACTGGAGTGAGCTCGGGGACTGGAGTGAGCTCGGGGACTGGAGTGAGCTCGGGGACTGGGACAGACACGGGGACTGGGACAGACACGGGGACTGGGACAGACACGGGGACTGGGACAGACACGGGGACTGGGACAGACACGGGGACTGGGACAGACACGGGGACTGGGACAGACACGGGGACTGGGACAGACACGGGGACTGGGACAGACACGGGGACTGGGACAGACACGGGGACTGGGACAGACACGGGGACTGGGACAGACACGGGGACTGGGACAGACACGGGGACTGGGACAGACACGGGGACAGGCTCAGAGACGGGGACAGGCTCAGAGACGGGGACAGGCTCAGAGACGGGGACAGGCTCAGAGACGGGGACAGGCTCAGAGACGGGGACAGGCTCAGAGACGGGGACAGGCTCAGAGACGGGGACAGGCTCAGACTGGGAAACGGGGACAGGCTCAGACTGGGAAACGGGGACAGGCTCAGACTGGGAAACGGGGACAGGCTCAGACTGGGAAACGGGGACAGGCTCAGACTGGGAAACTGGCTTAGGCAGGGAAACTGGGACTGGGACAGGCTCAGGCTGGGAACCTGGGACAGGCAAAGACACGGGGACTGGCTCTGGCAAGGACACGGGGACAGACTCGGGCAAGGAAACTGGAGGGAGCTCGGTGACTGGCCGAAGGTGTGGTGCACGGCGGAGAAGTTGTGCCCTCAGGTAGTCCAGGAGCTCAGGGCAGAGATCTTCTTGTCCCCTCCTCCACACGAAGAACTCCTGATGCCACCACCTCCTTTCATCGTCCATCACCGCCACCTCCTGGACCCAGGCCAGAAAGTCGACAAATACCCCCAGATCCTCCCGTAGAGCCCTCTCCAAGGCCGGGGAGGTAGCCGATGGTGGCGTGGGCCTGGAGGACACCGGATAGACCGGTTCATAGGGGCCCGTTTCGAGCGGCGGGCGGCAGCCATCTCATGCTGCGGGGCGGCAGCCATCTCATGCTGCGGGGCGACAGCCATCTCATGCTGCGGGGCGGCAGCCATCTCATGCTGCGGGGCGGCAGCCATCTCATGCTGCGGGGCGGCAGCCATCTCATGCTGCGGGGCGGCAGCCATCTCATGCTGCGGGGCGGCAGCCATCTCATGCTGCGGGGCGGCGGCCATCTTATGCTGCGGGGCGGCAGCCATCTCATGCTGCGGGGCGGCAGCCATCTCATGCTGCGGGGCGGCAGCCATCTTATGCTGCGGGCGGCGGCCATCTCATGCTGCGGGGCGGCAGCCATGGGTGGTGAGGTGGGGGACAGAAACGTGGAGGTTGAGACGGGAATCAGCTGGAGGGTGAAGGGATCCCACCGGAACTCCCCCTCCAGGTACTCCTCATCCTCGGACTCGTCCTCTGGCTCGGAGTCCTCTGCTTCATAGGGCTCTATGTAGAGCCCGTGCATTAACCCCTCGTCGGGGTTTTCGAGCCGTAGGCGTGCCCACGATACTGCACCCTGCTGTGTCCTCTCTTTTGGGTCGGTCATTCTGTCAGGATTGAGGCTTTCGAGCAGGTTGAGGACACAAACGCAGAGTGCTTTGCAATAACAGGGTTTAATTCTCCCAAAACAGGAACGGGTAGCTTCATACAAAGACAATCCTTAACACTTAACAGAAACACAGAAGAACAACATAATTAACAAAACCTCCCCTTAGTGAGACAGAACATACTAAACACAGAACACCAGAATAATCACGCAATACATAACAGGACCAGCAAACGCAAAACAAGAGAAACATACCTTAACAATGACCGACACTGAAAGACAGGAACCGACAGAACTAAGTACAGGGACTAACGAGCAAACACAACCCAGGTGCGGACAAAAACACAGGTGAACGAACAAGTCCCTAATTTTCCCTCTCTCCGGATGCGGGGAGGTGTCATCACCACCATGGAGTGCGAGGACAGGGCTCTGTCCCTTACAAGTAACGTGAGGGGTATAGGGATATAATATACAAAATACTATACAGAATACAGATAAGTAACGTGAGGGGTATAGGGATATAATATACAAAATACTATACAGAATACAGATAAGTAACGTAAGAGGGTGAGGGGTATATGGATAGTAATATACAAAATACTATACAGAATACAGATAAGTAACGTGAGGGGTATAGGGATATAATATACAAAATACTATACAGAATACAGATAAGTAACGTGAGGGGTATAGGGATATAATATACAAAATACTATACAGAATACAGATAAGTAATGTAAGAGGGTGAGGGGTATATGGATAGTAATATACAAAATACTATACAGAATACAGATAAGTAACGTAAGATGGTGAGGGGTATAGGGATAGTAATATACAAAATACTATACAGAATACAGATAAGTAACGTAAGAGGGTGAGGGGTATTGGGATAGTAATATACAAAATACTATACAGAATACAGATAAGTAACGTAAGAGGGTGAGGGGTATAGGGATAGTAATATACAAAATACTATACAGAATACAGATAAGTAACGTAAGATGGTGAGGGGTATAGGGATAGTAATATACAAAATACTATACAGAATACAGATAAGTAACGTAAGAGGGTGAGGGGTATAGGGATAGTAATATACAAAATACTATACAGAATACAGATAAGTAACGTAAGAGGGTGAGGGGTATTGGGATAGTAATATACAAAATACTATACAGAATACAGATAAGTAACGTGAGGGGTATAGGGATATAATATACAAAATACTATACAGAATACAGATAAGTAACGTGAGGGGTATAGGGATATAATATACAAAATACTATACAGAATACAGATAAGTAATGTAAGAGGGTGAGGGGTATATGGATAGTAATATACAAAATACTATACAGAATACAGATAAGTAACGTGAGGGGTATAGGGATATAATATACAAAATACTATACAGAATACAGATAAGTAATGTAAGAGGGTGAGGGGTATATGGATAGTAATATACAAAATACTATACAGAATACAGATAAGTAACGTGAGGGGTATAGGGATATAATATACAAAATACTATACAGAATACAGATAAGTAATGTAAGAGGGTGAGGGGTATATGGATAGTAATATACAAAATACTATACAGAATACAGATAAGTAACGTAAGATGGTGAGGGGTATAGGGATAGTAATATACAAAATACTATACAGAATACAGATAAGTAACGTAAGAGGGTGAGGGGTATTGGGATAGTAATATACAAAATACTATACAGAATACAGATAAGTAACGCAGTGCAATAGTGCAAATATTGTAGTGCAAAATCAGGCAATGTGCAAATGGAATAAACAGGAATGTTCATTGAAATGATTTGTTTTGATTCTTGTGGAACTGAAACATACTGAAGTTTCCAGTAACAATATTCCTGCAAATAACAGCATCGTAATGTATTGATAGTGATCGAGGTGGCATTTCTAAAGAAAGACCAATCTTCTGATTGTATCAGACGAGGCATTTTCCCCCTTCAGATCCAATAAATATGAGTTGTTTAGTTAGCTAGACTACACAGTAGTCCAATACAGGTGTAAACCTTCATTCACTGTGAGCAGCACGGCTGTTTCTCAGTCTTCCAGATGTATGCTCTGATACTCCGCTACCATGTTAATGACCCGCTGTTAGTCTCCGTTCCAGTTGAGTCACGCTCCCGCTCCTTAGATGAGCATTCTGGAGCTGACTGAGATGCAATATGCCTCACATGTTGACACATTTTATATATCCTGTTCATCCTCTGTCAGCCCAATCACAAAAACAAAACAATGGTTGAAAATCATAAAGACTTGTAAGTGCAAATAGTTTGCTTTGCTCCCCGAGGTCTTGAACCAAGCTGTTAGTGATTAATGTGTTGCTTTCCAGACCTGCTGGGTCGCGATCCGTTGGCAGAAGCTTTGTCAAGGCATCAACGAGCTCTCTCACTAGAGACTGCTAACAGAGAACTGTCATTTATGCATGAAGTTAAGCAGAATATTAAGCTGTGACGTACTGTTGTTGAAAAGCTCAAAGAGCTGCTACAATATCTTCATCAAACAGGATCCCGTTGTATGTGTTTATATTTCCTATTAGCCTATCTGTTGTCTGTTCTTCGCCTCATTATTATGTACCACTATGTACACTACACCAATGGTACAACACAGACAAAAACAGGGACCGATAGCCAGCATTTATCCACATGTAAACAGGGAGCCGGGATGGAGAAGGGCAGGTAAAGAAGAGGATCTCTGGAGCGACTCAACCTCCGGTTTGAAGTCCATCTGTGGCAGAGATGTGGATGCAGCCACTTTGATGCTGATGCGCCGTGACACTGATGGTGCACACGGATGACCTTTGAGCGCGTCGGCGTTCTCGAGCAACACTTGCTGCATGTGTTTACGTCCCTGAGACAGGCTAATGAGGACGTGTCTGTCTGTCTGCACTCCGATGCAGTTAGGTGCTGGGCGGCCCACTCTAGGAGGTAGAGAAGAGCCGGGGCGTAGATGCTGCCCGGCGGGACTGTAATCACAGCCTACTGCCTGAGACACGTTGCCGTCTCACCGAGGGGTTGGGCAATACAGAAGGGGGCTCGGTTCCCTTAACGCCACCCACGGACTACAGCTCAGTTCACCGATACGTACCAACACTATGACAAGTCGCTGGGGAGGTATAGCATTGTCGGGCTAGGTTCCCTGAAACATTTTCTACACGACACGCGATCGTCCAAGCAATTGCTACCGATGAATGAAACGTAAACTACAAGTGCATTTGATAATCGTAAACTACCGTGTGAAGGTGTCATTTGTAAGCTGTTATATTTTGGTAATCTATATATTATGTTGTGTCCGTGACTGTAACCGGTCCCTTTAGGCAACCAAGTGTGTCAGTGAAGGCTTGCAGATTTGAAAAATATAAATAGTGTGTGGTGTGTTCTTGGAGACCCTGACAATGTTCAGAGATTAAACGGCGTCGTAATCTCAGCACTGTTATTTTTTTCAGACGTCTGATTTAACTGAGAGAATACAAGGAACATCACAGCCTTCCCAGAGTTCTTAAAAGAAGTGACTAGACTAGAGAGTGCTTTATGGTCCCAAATGGTCAACAGCCCTGCACTCTAAGTGCATGTGTACTGTATGTGTGCACCTGTGTTCATGTTACCTACCTGTATGTGTGTGTTTGTCTGTGTGTGTGTGTGTGTTGTTGGCTGTGTGTGTCTGTGTTTACGGAGTGCCTAAAAAACTGAGCAGATTTGGAGTCAGTGTGAAGTCTCAGCGGCACTTCCCACTTTATCCGGTCATTCTGTTCTCCCGGGTCACATCCGATTATAACCCCATTAAATATTCACTGGCACTCAGAGGACATCACCTCTGAGGCCTTCCACACTACACCTGCCACCCTCCTAGCACTGGGCTCTCCATCTAAGGATGTTGTTTGTCGCTTGGACAAATCCACCTGGAGTTTGGGAGTCTATGCTTTTTTCCCCGTAAAGTTGTCAAAGGAAATCCTGTGGAATTTGTGTACATGTGTTGTGACAGAACATAACGACATCATAACTCTAAAGTGTCGTCAGTTGGATCTTGATTAGGGACTGCACATGGTAAATAATCCCTACATTGAGTATAGTATGTTTAGCACATTCTAGCACACTGTCTGTCACCTACACGGTTTGAGGAGGTTTTCCTTCTCTGCTGTAGATGCAGGGATGTATATAAAAACAGTATTCATTTAAAATCTCTTCTCCATCAAAGTAATACTTGAACTTCTCTGTCAGTCATGGGTTAAGCACTCGATTATGAGTACAAACCGCATGTCAAAGACACTTCATCCTCACTCAAATACATCTGGACATTGAGGAATGGATCTGATGTGTTTTATACGCGTCGTTGACAAACTAGGTTACGGCTTCGGGCTATTTTCAATGACTAGACATGCTCATGAATAGTTGTCAAAATATGAACAAATAGCAGAATCTCTGAGGACGTAAACATCCGTTACTCTGGTGAAGTTCACCTACGATGATGCAATTAATCACTTTCACATAAAAGAGGAGCTATCACTGATAATCTTTGTTTCCGTTCGATAGAAAATTAGCATCCGACCTTGAGGTGTGATGCACATTGACAAAAATCACCATCTGTCAGTACGACGATGTGTCGGCCCGTGTGATGAAGATGTGTTTACTGTTTGTTTCGTCTGCAGGAACTTCTACTACATCACCATGCTACGTGACCCAGTCTCCCGCTACCTCAGCGAGTGGAAGCACGTCCAGCGCGGTGCCACCTGGAAGACCTCCCTGCACATGTGCGATGGACGCTCGCCCACGCAGGACGAACTACCCACGTGCTACGCTGGGGACGACTGGTCGGGCGTCACCCTGACCCAATTCATGGACTGCCCGTCCAACCTGGCCAACAACAGGCAAGTGCGCATGCTGGCTGACCTGAGCCTGGTGGGTTGCTACAACCTGTCCTCCATGAACGAGAGCGAACGCAACCAGATCCTGCTGGGCAGCGCCATGAACAACCTGAAAAACATGGCCTTCTACGGCCTCACGGAGTTCCAGCGCAAGACGCAGTATCTGTTCGAGCGGACGTTCACCCTGCGCTTCATCGCCGCCTTCACGCAGATCAACAGCACGCGCGCCGCCAACGTGGACCTCAGCGAGAGCGTGCGGCGACGCATCGAGGATCTCAACTACCTGGATGTGCAGCTATACGAGTACGCCAAGGACCTGTTCCTCCAGCGGTTCCAGTACACCCGCCAGCGCGAGCACCAAGAGGACCGCTTGAAGAGGCGCGAGGAGCGGCGTTGGCTCCGGGAGCAGAGGGGACAGAGCAGGACCTCACTCTTAAAACACAGAGGGGACAATAGCGAGGAAGGGGGCAGGGCCGAGCTTGCCTCTACCACGGAAGACTACACCAGCCAGGTGGCCCGGTGGTGAGGTCACACCCCTGACCACACACACACACACCCCTGACCACACACACACACCCCTGACAACACACAAACACACACAAACACACACAGAGGACACTGGTGATCGCCTACAGAACAGCCTCACATGGTGGTCGCTGTCTTTCTACCATTCTCACTCCCTCTCACTCACAGCTCTCTCTCTCTGTCAATCTCCATCTGTGTCTATCTATTTCCGTCTAGTATTTCTATCTTTAGCCATCACTGTTTCTCAGCTTTAGCAGGATCCTAGCGCCCTGCAAACGTTTCTTTCGGGTCAGGAAACTGCAATGTCGGTGAGTCATTCACGCAGCAGCTCTGCCTTTGAGTGCCCTTTGGTGTCTTACGTCCTCTAATAGATGGCTTCATTGATTTATTTCCATTGGTTTGTTTTATTGCTCCCTAACTTTCTTTTCTTTCCGCTGTGGTTATTTGTCATCATGCAGATTGTGATGACCGTTTAGGGGCAGCGAATGAAGCTTAAAGACTCATACAAAAGACGCTGCTTGTAATGACTTCATTGTTGGACTCCCAATGTCAAGGGGTGAATAAACTTGCGGGAATATAGTAATTCAAAAGTTGTTCAAAAGAAACCGATACTAAAGTGCTGAATCTTGCATGACTTGTGTCCTTGTTGTTTTTGACAAAACAGTTCGAGGATGGATTTTTTTTTCAAAATATAAGATGAGAGCCTAATTACGCCTGATTATGTAATATTTTTTTCTTTTTCAAGCAGATGATTTTTAAACGGAACCTTGGAATTGACAACTTCACAGAAAATAAGATAACATGTGTTTATTTTCATCTTGTCGTGGCAGTTACAATAATGTCATTTTCTCAACCAAATAGTCTGTTGTTGGGGTCAATGTTTTGTTTTTATTGATGCAACACAGGCTTTTCTAGGGTGCAATATTCAGAGTTTATCTACATGCAGGACCTTTGCATATGTTTCCACTACTGTTGTGGTTCACCATCTGTGTGTTGGAACGCAAAGTTAATCATAGACTTACAGAAAGAGAATTACCATTAAGCAAAAACGTGCCATTTTCAGCATTCACATTACAAACGGAAGGAACACAAGTCAAACACATGTCCCACATTTTAAGCCTGGATTGTTGGAGTTCTCCCCTCCTGAGGATTGAGATAACCAGCGGGTAAACAAGGCAGGTGAGGAGGCGGGTCAGGGGTGGTGTAATTGTGGCCTGAATGTCAAGGAGGTGTTCGGCATTCGTCCCTAGCCCTCACCCCGTCACACTCAGTGGTTTTACATGTTTGTGGAGCGCACGCCATTTGCATTGTGAGCTGAGAAATAGCAGCAGAAATGCCAGTCGGAGATGACCTGACTGGCTGAAACAGAACAATCCTTTAAGATAGAGATCAAATGTATCATTGAGGTCTCTCTTTTCTGTTTCCCCTTCTCAAATGCAGGTACACTTGTGAATTAACATTAAAGGGACATGAAAGTAACAAAGGATACTGTTGTAACAGTTAGGGTTTAATAAACGAAATGGGGACGGCTGTGCTGATTTCATTATAGATTAAATACTATATATGCTATTATTCTGTTATAGAAATGTACATTCTCCAAGGATAATATTTTCACGAAAATATGAATTTGCTGCTGCTTTTTTAAAATATGTTTTACTCCTGTTTTACTTGATTTATTTTCAGAAGATTAAGGTCTTTGAGCACAGTTCTGAACCAATAACCCGAACCAATGAGGGTAATTGTTTATGTTGTTTAAGTTGTTTTTATGTTTGTTATTGTATTATTTTTATTCAGTGCGTTGATACTGTATTGTAACCATTATAAAAATTTGCTTTGGTATCTTGTATCCAGATTATACTGGATGTTGTTCTAAAAAGAAGGATCTGATGAAGAAGGACTTTTTTCCCAAAGAAATTATTTCAGCCAATAAATGATTAGTGGTAGACATAGACATGGGTGTCTAGTGAGTCATCATTGTATATTTATCACGAATTTGCCAATTTCAATAAGTCAACACCATGTAATTGATTACCCAAGTTTTTCAAAATCATCATTATAATAATGATTTATTTATTTTTCTCAAAGTTGGAATGTGCTTTGAAGAAAATGTGGCTAAACGTCATGTAATTCTTATATGCTCAGTAGTGTCGTATGTATATTGTTTCAACATATGGAACGTCGGAAATGAACATTTCAAACGTATTATCCGTATCAGACCACAGTGTAAATGAAGTGATAAAATGAAGCCTGCAAAATAAATGTCACCGTAGATTCTGCCACCCTCACTGCCCTGTGACATGACATGTTGTAACAGAGAAATTGGAATTCAATTCAAATGCCACTCAACAAAAAAGGCAAATCTTTGAAGATCAGGAAATATTGAATTTATTCTTGGAGAAAAGGGAATTCTGTCTTAAAGGAACAATGTTATATTTCCCATCAGCCTTGGGAGGGGTGTCTAAGGAGAATTTATCAAATGTACTTATCTGTATGTTCTGTCCAAATAATTGTGTAAAAATGGACAGTCTTAATGCCATTTGACGTATCATACTTTATCAGCTTTTTTGTCAGGTATGCAAAATTGGGTGAAAACTCCATCAAAAAGTATAAATAAATACATAGAACAGATACAGTATGACTTTTTTTCTGCCTGGAATTATTAGTATAGATTTATTGGTTAAGATTTACATTTTATTGAAGGGCATTTACCAGTTTCATGAGAACTTGACCTTTAAAATGTATGTTCAGTTTCCCTACACGCACTAGCTTTTTCCATGAAAGCAAAAATGTTTTATTAAACAAAGGCTAGGACACTTTTTGCATATTGTTACAATTTCTGCCAATTAAGAGTTGTGTGATACAATACTCCTGGTATTCGGTCTCATATACACACAGTGGATATAAAAAGTGTACAAACACGCCAGTTTAATGTAATGTCAAAGATTTTGAGAAAGATAAATCATGTTGACGCAGCGCAAACAATGCCACACTCAAACAGAGGGAAAACTATGCTCCAAATGGAGAGTAAATAACCCGAACACAGGGAAACTATATACGAGTACCAATGAGGGAATGGGCACCAGGTGTGTGTAATGACGAGACAAAACAATGTAGTTATGAGGCGGCAGTGGCACTAGAAAGCCAGTGATGACAAGCACCGAAGCCTGCCCGTAGATGTCGTTTCGGAGGAAATTGTGACACCAGGTGTTTTACCAATAACATTTCAAATAATTGTTCAGAATGTCTTTGAATGTTAATTTCACTTTATTGAGGGTTATAACGTGTAATTATTAATGTGACAGACAGAAAGGATTTTGACAGGGTATGTTGATTTCCTATAGGCACTGTATATGTTGCCGAACTGCTGGAGCATAGACTCTACAAGACCCATGCCCTTACGTGAACACTGCCCACTTTATCGCTGGCGAGCTGTTGCTGAGCCCACACTTGGATGCACACTGGGGAGGAGGTATGCACGTTGAGGGAAGTATGCAGGTAGAGCGAATGTGTTCGGTGGTATCTGGCACCAAGACCATAGCAGTCGATTCTTCATGTCCAGCAAGTTACGAGGTTGAGCCTTCATAGATTGGACTTGTTGGTCCAGCACCTCCCACAGATGCTCAATCGGATTTGAGGTCTTGGGATTTGGAGACCAGGGCAACACCTACATCTCTTCATCATGTTTCACTCTTATGTGTGCAGTGTGGCAAGGCACATTATACTGCTGAAAGAGGCCACAGCCATCAGGAAATACCATTGACGTGAACAAGTGTACCTGGTCTCCAGCAATGTTTAGGTAGGTGTCACCTGTCAAATTGACATCCACATGAATGCGCAGACGAAGGGTATTCCTGCAGAACATTGCCCATAGCATCACACTCACTCCACGGGCTTGTTGTCTTCTCACAGTGCATCCTGGTGCCATCACTTCACTGGTAAACAGCGCACACGGCCATTCACATTTTTCCCCCAGTTTTTTCACTGGAAGTTCTAAAGACTTCTTGGCCAGGTTCTGAAGACCTGAGAAGGTTCTAAAGACCTTTTGAACCGAGATGTGAAATGTACACAGTTACATACTGAGATGTAATGCTTGAAATGTACATGATGCCGGTAAACAGGTTGCTATGAATATAAAATGCATGTATTTTATTATTTCTTATTTTTTTCTTTGTAAAGCACATTGAATTGCTTCTATGTATGAATTGTGCTATATGAATAAACATTTGCTCAGTAAATAGTTGTATGAATGATTGAAGATTAATTTGCATCGGAAACCTAATTCTTGTACAATGAGTCCGGAACAAGAGAGTTTTCACATCACAAGAAAACCTACTGCCTCCTCACAGATTCTGCTTTCATCCATCTTACAGCTGTGGTAGGAGAAAGGTAAATGTCTCATACCAATAAACCAGTACAATGACTTATCAAAGAGTAAACAGGACATTAACTGTATGTATATTCAATAGCAAAATGAGTTACTCATTATAAATAATCTGCAATATATTGCTAAAATAGGTTCATGATGTTATGCACTCTGATAGCGTTTTTGTTTCCACTGTACTTTCCAAGCATCCACTGCTGGAAACCTGAGCTCCAGACACCTATTCAAAATCACTTCAGATTAACACTGCTGTTGAGCACTGCATTTGTTGTAAATGACTATTACAATTCAAGCTGAATCTAATTCATTCTTGTATTTAGTTATCTTGTTATCTTATTTTTTTCTTTGTAAAGCACATTGAATTGCTTCTATGTATGAATTGTGCTATATGAATAAACATTTGCTCAGTAAATAGTTGTATGAATGATTGAAGATTAATTTGCATCAGAAACCTAATTCTTGTACAATGAGTCCGGAACAAGAGAGTTTTCACATCACAAGAAAACCTACTGCCTCCTCACAGATTCTGCTTTCATCCATCTTACAGCTGTGGTAGGAGAAAGGTAAATGTCTCATACCAATAAACCAGTACAATGACTTATCAAAGAGTAAACAGGACATTAACTGTATGTATATTCAATAGCAAAATGAGTTACTCATTATAAATAATCTGCAATATATTGCTAAAATAGGTTCATGATGTTATGCACTCTGATAGCGTTTTTGTTTCCACTGTACTTTCCAAGCATCCACTGCTGGAAACCTGAGCTCCAGACACCTATTCAAAATCACTTCAGATTAACACTGCTGTTGAGCACTGCATTTGTTGTAAATGACTATTACAATTCAAGCTGAATCTAATTCATTCTTGTATTTAGTTATCTTGTTTATTTATATTTTCCAAACCCTTAACTTTAACACTCAATTGCTGACATGTAACCTGTTCATCCAGAACCTGTCAACTCCACAGGACTGCCAAATGAAACCTACAGGGACAAATGTTGTGCAGTTTGACTGACAGCAAACACACAGTATATCAAAATCTGTCAACTGTGCATTAGAAACACAGTACCAAATGTGTAATATGAAATTGAATGCTGATTTATTACTATTTTAATTGTTGTGAAACAATCTATTTCCATAAATAGAGCTTTGATAAAAACCCAAAGTAAAATCAATGTCCTAACATACCTTTTTATCCTAAAGCACTAATTAAAAATGCATTTGTAAGGAAATATTGACATATTGACAAACCCACTGTTAATTTCCCTCCAGCCTTAAATGTATTTCCTTCAGAGAGATTTTTCCTGATGATTTACAGAATTCAGGTAGTCGCATGTCTTGCTCTGCTGGCTTCACGTTGAATAGACAAACAAACTGTGAGGTATTACTCTAATAGTTCTCCCTCCATGTCCGAGCACAAAGTCTGATATATTTTTGGAGTCTGGCGCTGTAGCTGGATGGATGGTAGGTGACAGTGTTCTCTCCTGAGTACAAAATTGTGAATCCAGTATTGACAGTGATATAATTTAATTTATTTAATTTCAACATCTTAACAATATTTCAACCAGGCTGAAATTATTATATTTATGAACCAACATGTAACGCTATATTTTAACTGACCAAGAATTTTTATGTTAAATAAAAATGTGTCCTACTAATGATCTGTCTATCACTGCAGTCCACACAACCAGTTTGGTGGCAAAACATTTCAACAATTCAAGTAATGTTCAGAATCATGGTCACCATTGGGTAGAATCTGATAATGGTGCCCAACAGGAAGTTGTGTTTTATTGTCTCGTCAAAAATTGCCTTAATTCCTCAGAGGTCAAAGAAATCAATGATTATGGAGGTAAGGCTGTATAAAACAAAGTGTTTAGAAAAAAAGCAACCAAATATAATGTGATATATTGTATAGTATATTTTACTCAGAAAATAAATAAAGCAACCAAATATAATGTAATGTATTGTATAGTATGTTTCACTCAGAATATAAATAAAGCGACCAAACGTAATGTGATGTATAGTATTTTTTACTCAGAATATAAATAAAGCGACCAAACGTAATGTGATGTATTGTATAGTATGTTTTACTCAGAAAATAAATAAAGCAACCAAACATAATGTGATGTATTGTATAGTATTTTCTTCTCGTGGTCTGTTGGCTGACTACCTTCACCATGACGGACCTCTTAGTCTTGAGAAACTTGTGTCTCCAGCGGAGGAGGTCATGGAGCACCTGCTGGAACTTATCTCCGGCCAGGGTGTACAGGGCCAGATTGAAGAAGGTGTTGAAGCCTGCCAAAGGTCTGAATATGATGTATGCTGTGTTAACCCCTCTCAGCAGTACACAGGGCACCAGACGTTGCATTTCAATCCGGGTTTACACCCTAAAAGCATGGAAAATGTGGCAAGGTGTAAAACACAACACAACTACAACCAGAATCAAAACAGTCAGCTTGCGGGCACAAACCCGGCCAATACGTTTCCTCAAGGGGTCAGGTAGACAGTTCACGTGCAGCTCGAATGTAGCACAGGCACACCGCCACTAGGGGGAGTAAGTAGCCCACAGCTGAGAGTAGCCAACGCTAGAACCACACATCTTCAGGATCATTACTTGCAAAATCAATTCATGACCTCATGTTGTTCTCAGTCTTTTCTACAGAGAACATAAACAGCATGGGAGTGATTTCTAACAGATCCATAAGCTAGATAGCGTAGTCATTAGTCAAACCACCGGGCCACAACTCCTCATCTGCGTTCGTACCTCACTCAGCGGGTGGACCACCACCCCGTAACGGAACACACTGACAAACGCGAGGAAGAGGATGCTGCCGCCAGGCCGAAGTGGAAGCCGAAGCGGAATGGGCGACACATGACGTCACCGAGGATCCAGTTTTCAGTGATGTAGTAGTGCACGAGGAAGTGCAGACTGAGAACGTACAGGCGGTCTGCCAGGGCGAGGTTCACCATGATAATGCAGTTGATCTTCCACGGGCGTAATCTAACCACATAGATGATGATCGACGTGACGTTGCCCACCAGCCCAACTACACAGATAATCCCATACATAACCGGGAGATACATTTTTTTGACACGTAGTCATCCACTGGGGAACAATCATTACTGTTCATTTTTTATCTAAACACGCTTAGATAAAGCCCACTAATAGACCTAAACACATGTACAGACATGGCACAGCGTTATTCCACAGGAGTAGAACATTTATAATTGAATGAATCGATGCATGTTCAGCCGTAATTGTGTGTCAACTCCTACCTTAAGTCATAAGCTGCAGAGTGTTACCTCAGTGTGCTTGTCCGTGTAACTCCTGACTTTCCTAGCGACAGACAGTTTTAACAGCATCCCAGAACACTCCCACACATAAAGTGCACCACTGTCACCCAACTGATGACGTCACACAATTACTATCTACTCACCAGGTTGCTTAGGAGTCACACGGCAGAAAGGACTTAGAGGAACACTCAAACTAAGCAGACATTTTGCGATGTCTTGGTGTTGCCCAATTTCAATTGACATTGTTAGTAGGTATTCATTTATTATTTTCTAAATATGCTTTTACTTTTACTGCCACTGAATTTAGACTGAATTTAGACCTCCACATACCTAAAAGATGTGTCATGTCTCCCTCTACTGGACAGTGGACACAAACAACAGGCATCCATCTGTACTAATCAACACACAGAACGTCCTTTCACTTCCTTATGAAATCCCCCCGAAAAAACAAGATAAACAGCTATCTACGAAATTGTCCCTAAGACATTCTTCTAGGCCATTTCAACGAGTTTAGTTAATAGAAACAGCTTTACAGAAAACATCTGATAGGGCTTATTACATTTTATTTTCTTGTGGTCCTGCTTCATGGTCCAGTAAAGCAGGCAGAATGAGCATGACATCTAGTGGCCGTAATATGAAATTGCATCAATTTGCAATATTTATGGTTATCCATTGTATTTGAAATACACTGAGACTTATTATATCGATAGTGTTATTCTTTCAAGCAGCTAAATCAGAAAACATGTTTAAAGGTAAATGCAATAGTGACCTTGCAATAATAAAGAACAGTGCAGAATTGCATCTATATCCAGTGCTTAGTGTAAAGCGTATGTCTTTATCGTATTTTTCAATCTGTATCTGTATGCAGAAAACAGTTTCCTTTTATCAGATGGGGCATAACATGTAGCCATCTGAAAATGTATGGTAGTAGACAGTGCTGGCTCCAGCCATTTAGAGGCCCTAAGTACAATTTGATTTGGTGCCCCCTCTCCCCTATCAGTCACAGGCTAACCAATGGCTAGGGGCCTTGAACTGTCAGGGGGCCCTAAGTGTAAAAACGTCTAGCTTCGGATGTTGTCTGATCCTCTACAGCAGAGGTCGTTCTGACCTTCGAGGCAATTCCATCTGGCCCACGGTAGGTATTTATACTGTTTTTATATAATACTAGACCTACGGAATACATTTCTTATTGCTTGGATGTGGCATCTGAGCTGAATAGTTTGCCCACCCCTACTCAACAGGGTGTCCGCCGGTAAGAACATGGCGGATGGTTAAAGGTTGAATTGTTATTCTTCCTTCTTCCATCACATATTAAGCACACACACAGTTGGTTATGGCACATGGGTGGGGTAGATGCACACTTCCCAAATAGGTTGTGGATTTTTTAAAGAGCATGTACACAATAACCAAATTAACTTCATCCCAAAGTAGGAAAATATACATGCAAAAGAACGAGTGATATTGTATACATCTAGCTGAACCTATTTCACATTACTGTAACATGGCGCTAAAGCTTAAACAATCAAATACATATATATTTATATATATATATATATATATATATATATATATATATATACGGATACATGCATACACCTGTATATATATATAACAGAACATGCTCTGTATTTTGTCACTTGTACTAGGTGCACGGAACAGGGGACACAACGTTTTTGCGGTACACATTAGCCATGTAACTTGCTGTGGTACTTAAACAGATATCTACCTTACAAATATAGGAGTATACCAATACTCAATTGAACATTAACATGGTGCTCAACGCATTACCATTATAACATGTAGCCTAGTCGCTATAGGATAAAAACAACAACTCCTCTAACAAGTTGCATACCCATTCACATTATACCACAGCATAATCGCTTATAATACACATTTGACATGTAGCAATAATCCACCCACTGATCTAAAGCTTTCTGTTCCGAACATCTTTTCCCAATATCGATATCTTCAGAATTCAACAGGACTAGAGTGAGTTCGGGCTTCCCGCGGTATGGTAATGAAGTGATTATGCTAGTGGTAACTATGGCCAATACCCAATACTACGGGAATGGAGAAAAGTTTTCAGTTGGTCAGTATAGACTGGTCTGCCATTTAACAGCCGCCGCTGTATTTCCTATGGAAATATTACCTCCCGAAAAGGCTCTAACTTTACCAGTCAACTTCAGGCCTCTCAGGGATGAATTAACTGGAGATATGCATCGGTCTGTACACCCTAATCTAATAAACCATGCTATCACCCACCTGTCCTACTGGCCACCATGCTCGGGGTAGCTGTGGGTCACAGTAGTCATTACTTGAAGGTCCGGTGCATCGGTTTGCCACTTGGAACAGGCCTGTAGGCTGGGCAGGTAGTAGCTGATACAACGCTTCCAGAATTGATCTGCTAGCAGCTGGCTGTGTCGCCATCTACGAGCAGCTCAGACGCAGGGTGGACCATCGGGGTCTGTGATGCGTCTGGCCCGCCCCATCAGCAGAGAGTTTGGGGCGATCGTGTCTGGGTCTGCAATATCAGAGGAAGAATATCCCTGGGGCTTGGAGTTGAGGATCCCTTCAATCTCTATGAGGAAAGTTCTTAGGACCACTAAGGTCACAGATTGTGATCCATGTGTTGCTTGAAGACCTTGTTTGAGTGATCGGATTTCTCTTTCCCAACAATCCCCAAAGTGTGGGGCACTCGGAGGGTTGAAGGAAAACTTTATTTGCTGACTGGCATGCTGGTCTTGCAGGTCTGGGTGAAGGGTCCCAAATGCCTCCCTCAGCTCCCTTTCACCTCCTTTGAAGTTGGTACCTCGGTCTGACAGCAGTTCAAAGGGCTTTCCTCTCCGAGCCACAAACGGCCTCAATGCCATCAGGAACGAGTTGGTGTTAATACTAAAGAGGAGGTCCAGGTGGACCGCCCGGGTGGTCATGCATTTGAATATGATTCCCCATCTCTTCTATGTACGGCGTCCAATTTTTACCATGTAGGGGTCGAAACAGTCCATTCCAGTGGAATAGAAGGCCGGCATGTGTAGCCTGAGCCTGGCCTGGGGTAGGTCAGCCATCTTGGGGGTCTCTTGAGACCCACTGCATTTTTGACAGTTGGCACACTCTCGTTGGTGATGACGGACAGCCTCTCTGCCACGAAGGATCCAATACTTCCTCCGTATGTCCTGGCCCCGTGTGACACAATCTCACGTCAAAGTCTTTAATAATCAGCTTTGTGATTGGATGTGTGGAGTCGAGCACTATGGGGTATATGGCGTTGTACCCTAGTTCTGCATTTTGTCCTAAGTGACCTCCCACTTGAATCGGCTTGGCATTCACCCTTTCATGTGTCTCGCTTATTGTACTTTGTCTTCTGTTCCCAAGGCCGGCCGTCTCCCGGGTCCTTTGGACTGTTCGTCGCCTCCTGAGAGTCCGTCCCCGTGGCCGGGGTTTCCAGTACCTGGTTGACTGGAGTAGCAGTCTTGGGTCTCTGCTAGTTCCATCCTCGATCCAGAGCTCATTGCGGACTTCCATCAACGACATCCATGTCAGCCAGGCTGTCCCATCCTAATCTAATTCACCTTGTCTTGTGATTGTTCTCCACGCGCCCACCAGGTGTCTTCCATGTTAACAGTTTCTCCTGTCTATTTATGTCAGTGTTTCCTGTTCTCCTGTGCCAGATCATATAGTCTATTCATGCGTATCCATCATTTTGTTTCTGTGCTAACTGTTCTGTCTCCCCCGTACCGATCCTTGTTTTGCCCGTGACTCTGAGCCTGCCTGCCCTGTTGGTACTTCTGCCTTACAGACCCATTCACGAACCTTGTCTGTCCACCACTCCGAGCCTGCCTAGCCCCTAGTACGATTACCAGCGGATCCTATCTGAACCTTGACTGTCTATTTCACTACGAGATGTCTTTTTCATTACAACGCTATCAAGAAAGCCAGCATCCAGGAGTTGACTCATACTCTTGACGTTGTGACAAGTGTTTTGCAGGTACTATTACCTGCCAGTTGTGGACCTGTATGGCTTCTGTTTCTCCTGCTAGACACTAATGTATTTGTCATCTTGCTCAGTTGTGCACCGGGGACTCCCACTCCAAAATCTATTCTGGTAAAATTCTGTTTTTGCTGTTCTGGAAAGTGAGTAGTACACAGCGCTGTATGAGATCTTCAGTTTCTTGGCAATTTCTCGAATGCAATAGCCTTTATTTCTCATAACAAAAATAGACTGAAAAGTCATTTTGAGCCTGTAATCAAATCCACACTTGCTGATCCAGATGCACAACAAGTCTAAAGACGGCTAGGTTTATTCTTTAATCACCACAACAATTTTCTGCTGTGTTAACGTACTTGCAATAGGGTTTTCTCATGATCAACTAGTCTTTTAAAATGATTAACCTATGAGCAAACACAATGTGCCATTGTAACACAGGACTGGTGGTCGCTGATAATGGACCTGTGCACGCCTATATGTAGATATCAGCTGTTCCAACTTCAATAGTATTTGCAACATTCACACTGTCACATGGACAAAAAATGTGTTTCTTTTGAAAACATGACCCCAATCATTTGAACAGCTGCGTATATGAAATTAAATTAATGGTTGTGATGTCCGGATTTCACAATGACCTACCCACCTTCATGTTGGCTCAGGATAAATGAGAAGGTCTGGTACACAAGCTGGATTATTCAATCGCTCTTTCTCTATTTCTATGTACAGAAATGATTCTGTCATATCAAACAGCATGTCTATGTTTCTATCATTACTTCACACATTTACTCACAGTCAAAAATCCCTCATACCGAGACATCCGCGTGTCAAAGGACTCCACCCTTTATCTAATCATTTTGTCTCAGTGTTTTATTCCTGAGGCATGTTTTAGTTCATCAAGTGTAAAACAAAATGCAGCTACTGAATTGAGAAAGAAAGGTTAATAAGGCATAAGACATCCAGTACAAGAATAATTTGAATTGAGAAAAATGCAGAGTAGGGTTGACTGCCATTGCTGGCTACTAAAAAGATATTTGCACAGGTTATGATGTAAATAATACATGTACATTGCTGTCTGCATACGAGGGGCGATTGGTATTCACAACTATTATGATCTACTTTACAAATGTATCAAGTTTATCAAATTATTCTGCAAACGTTTAAGGAATAAAAATTTTGATTGCACCATTTTGCTACATTTGATCTTTTCAAATGTAGTTTATAGATTCCAAAATGGCACACTGAGGATGGACTATTCAGTTAAACACCACAACAAGGTTGAAAGATAACCCAAGGGTCATGCCCATATTTCAGTCTGTTTGACAGTGACATTTCTTCGGTCAAGAAGGGAGAAATTTGATGACCTTTCCGCAAACAGCTCTGATGTGACTGTGTCATCCCTTTGAAGGGGACAGTCAATGTGACAAGATCAAAGATTGGACCTCTCCTGCAAGTCCATATTTATTCTCAAAGCTACGAAAGTGTGACATCTAAATCTAGCGAATCATTTATACATTCAGATTAGTGGAAAAACAGCATGAATGGATTTTCATTATAGTGGTGGGTTCATTAATAGATACTCCGCTAATGGAGTTACTAAGCCAAGCAAGTTCAAAAGACAATTGTAAAAGAGCTGTCTAAAAATCTATTGTATTAACCTGGATATAATTGTTTGGTATAAACCGAAACACTGAATAGATGATTTATCAGTCCCCATGGATATTCCAAATCTTTGTCACCCTCATCTGAAACTACAACTCTATATTAGACAACATCTTTTACAACGAATCATAAGACTGAGGTTTAGATTATAATAAGCACGGCTGTATCATTTCACTATTGTGTTCTTAATTTGTTTTGCCCCATCTCTACTTCAGTTTTGCCCCATCTCGGCATAAGTTTTGTTTCGCATTTTCTCCTCTTTTGCCCCTCCTGTGATTCTGTTTTGCCCCACATCTGCTTGCCAGCCACATGGTTGGCATGGTGGGTGCCATGTTGTGTGGCCAGGGAAATGGAAGCATTGTCAGCAGCAGCAGACTGGCATTCCAGGCTGGTCATCTTTTTTCCTGATGCCTATAACAATACAGGCTCATCATTCCACACATACCAGTTTCAATATAGTGGAAGGAATGTATTGGGCTCCATAAACACTTACATAATCTCACATCTGGCACTCAATAAATTACAGGGAAAAGACATGTTTAGGCTATGTGTTAAAATCGGTGGTCTGTCGTAAGAGATTGAATGACAAGAACATCCTGTATCGCCCTTGTGTGTAAGTGTCTTCACGTGCCAGAGCCCCGCTAAATCTGCAATCCTTCTTCAGCTTTATTGTCCTTGGAGAAATGTATGTGGTAGTCTACCTGAAATCGATTTTTCCTTGTCGAAGGTTTGCTAATTCGGTACATCACAGTGGTTACAGAGGATGTCAGGGGTGAAGTACAGGGCTAATAGATTTAATTGACATTGTCTCTATGGGTACAAGGCGGAAATATTGAAAAATGTTTTATAGCTACACAGTTATATATACTTTCTATAGATCATTTATATTCCACCTATTAATCAACAAGGTGCTGTTCTACAGCCTTTCTCTTGCTCACATTGTTTCAGTTTTTTTGAAAGCCTGCTGTCGATCCATTCTTCAGTGACCTTGAGTCTAATGCAGTTCAACAGGATGCTTGCTGTATCCCCCCTCAGTCTATGGATGAAAGTATTAGTGAGAAGAGGATCCTCTAGGTTTTCACTGGTGAGAGGAGGGTGGAGATGGGATGGGTTGGTGAGTGAGTGAAGCTACTTATAAAATAAATTAATTAATTAGACAATGGTAGTGGAGGGTTAATAAGGAACAAAGTAATGCCAATAAAGTAATTCAATTGTATTCATACATGTTGCAAAACATTTATTCATTCATATTTTCTGCAAGATCATATTGGATATTGGATAAGTAACAAAAAATATCTAAATACTTTTTACGATAACACTCACCAAAAATGTCAAACTTTCTTTTTTTTACGTTGAATGGACTATATTTAATAATGTTTGGGACCCCTGGCCTAGATTGTTTTATTTAAACATCCCATAATACTCCTGTAGAGAAAGTTAAATATATTGGTAAATACTTTAAAAGGATTAAGAGAATACTCGTTGTCCTCCAAAAAAAGAAAGACATGGAGGTTGGCTTTTAATTTTTTCAAAAAATCCTAGTAATAAAACCCTGTAATAAACCAAAAATCCTCACCGTGCCATTGCTGTTCCCTTGGTAACAAGCAAACCCTTGCCCTTCTGGAGCCTCCTGACATTCGCTTGGAATATACCAACTGGCTGCTCAGGGGATATCCGTAGATTTCCATTTAACTTGTACCTATATATTGGCAAAACCTTTCATTTAATCGACGTGCCTTATTTAGTAACATCTGTTGTGTGTGTATATCCGGCATAATCCTTGAGATATTCAGATTTTAACATGCACAATGTCACAACATTGAGGTTTACTACCCCTTCAAATAAATCAAGCGGGCAGTGGTAGGGAGAGCTGTCAAATGCTTGTTGCTTGTGTCATATGAAATCTGTGCTACAAAGTAACGGAGGGAAATCAAACACACCCAGTTGTTGTCTTCTGAAAGTGTCTATAGCTATAGCTAGCTAATCCGACAATAATTAAGCAACACGTTTATCGGCACTTCGTCTTCTCCACTTGACATTTTGTTTTTCCTCTTTTACATGTTGCTTACTGCCCAGACTGACTGCGTGACTGCAGCTTGCGCCGGGAGCGAGTCGTCGTGATGATGATGAGGTAAGCAGGTATAGCTAAATGCTAGCTCCAGCTTGTCAGTTTCCTAGATAGCTAGCTCCCTAGGGTAGCCTGTGTCCTATTGCAGGGTAGGAAAAGTAAGTGCCGAGTTGTGCTATCGCTTAGATACGAAACGAGAGCACAGTTAGCATTATAATGTGTGTCATGTTAGCGCGTGTCGGCTATCAAAGTTCGAGTTTGGTACAGGAGCTAGCTATCTTTGATGGTGGTGGCTGCTGCTGGTGCGCTGACTGCTAGATAACCAACCATAGCCCGCAGACAAGTGTGCTTGCTTGCTGGCTAATTCTGCAACGTGAGCTCCCAGCATGTCAGCAGTTTGTTTCTTTGTTGATAATGTAGATAAGTAGCTAGTTAACTTTAATCTCACATTACAAGTAACTTTGGTGTAACATGCTCTTCTGGTTCGTGGGTGAAACGACCTTCATGATCATTGTCATGCCTGATCTTTAGAGAACAGAACGAGAATGGTGAAGAGAAAGGTGTGTTAGATTTTAGAAAAAGATTATGTTTTTAATTATTTTTCTTTATTGTTACTAATGCATTATCAGTGCAAACAGTACAGTATACATATTTGTGTTTTCCTCTCCTTCATGAATCATCAGCTCCTCTAAGCTAGTGGAGAAAGTGACATGTTATCTTATTGTGATGTTATTATACATTCACTATTTGTTTAACTACTTTCTAACATTGAACAATAATGCTCCACATATACAATAATAAATATTGTTAAGAATTGTTTCGAGACTATCTCAAATAATTCATATAAGTTTAGCATGCATTACAGGGTTTTGCATAAAATCTGTATTTGTAGCTTGCCTGGCTGTCAGTCTGAGCTTTATAAAGCCTGTTTGTACACAGCAAATATGTACGTGATCTGCTATTGGCCAGAGCAAGCTGGGAGGGCCTTCCTGGAGGCGGGCAAGCAGACAGGAAGGGGGTGGCTGGGAATGTTTCAGCAAGAGAGTTAAGCAGACAGTCTTTTCCTGCACTATCGTTGAAAGAAAATCCAAGTCTAGGCATGGGCCCTGAGCACACGGCACTTAAAAGGTAATGACAACTATTCACACGGTGATGATCTTTAGACGTAGTAATTAGGAGAAGTCGGATTGGCTGCACAGACTCTGGTGGAGGTTAGAGAGACTGAGGAGCTCCAGCACTGCATGAGGTGAGAGGATTGTTTCCCTCGTTGCTCTGTTTCCTGACTTGTAAAGTAAAGGAATTTGCTGCATTATGCTGCATGCCATGCGGTGTATGGGAGAGATAGGGGTCTTCACTCATAAAGGTGGATATAATCTGCTCCACTGATCGTCACGCTCCTCTGGCAGTTACTGAGTGCCTCTATTTGCTTTTGGTTGGCAGTTCCTCTGTGCAAATTTGGCTTGTTAGCGGTGTGGGGAGTTTACCTCTCCCATCCTGTCAGGAAAGAACAAGGTGCTCCCTTTATGCCGGCTCTGCAACTTCCTGTGTCGTTTCACCACTCACTCAGTCTGCTTGTCCTGTGTCTGACCTACTACCAAAGTGTGCATATGTATATGAGGTTTGTAAGAGTGTTTACCTACGGACTCTTGAGGACCTGGGGCCAACACATCCCCAAACAGTGATTCATTCTCTAAGGCAACAGATGGACCATTATTTTAAAACTTGAAGTCACTGTCGGCGTACAGTTTCTCTGTAAATTCTAAGCAAATTATTGAAGCAGGGCTATGATCTTTTTGTGGTGTAAGTTCCATGTTAACATTGCAATGTTCAATTCCCATACTGCACTGTTTGAATGACCTCAACTTTCAACTGCTTTGGAAGCTGTGTTGTTGTCCTGAAGCCAAGAAAATTACAGTACACACTAATAGGAAGGGTTTATTTTCCTCTCACATTTTTTGTTTGGTCTCCCTGGTGGGTAAACGGCTGTAGATTAGTACTGCTGATTATCTCATACAGCAGTGTGTGTGGAGCCCTAGTAACAGTAACATGACCATAATCAAGGTCATATCGGTTCAGTACGTATTTACGACTATCAGAATATATAGTGCATACTGTTGCTGACTCAGTCAATTGTGTCCGCATTGCCCCTGGCTAAGAGCAGAATGGTTTACAATAGTAACCTCTGTAACGGTTAAGCTAGGCCTTACAGAAAAAACTGAATGTCAGGGTCCACACTGACCAAGCTACATAAATCCATTAGGCCAGAGGACGTATTTCAATTTGTATACTCAATTGAATTCACCTCAATAATATTTTAATGAGATCAGTTTTTCGGCCAGTCGGAAAGTAGGTGTAAGTGTTATACTCCGGGCCATAGGATTTTTCAAGATTATAGCTTAATTTGCATTTTATAGCTGTTAAAGCATCTACCTGCCTTGTAGGCGATAACTATATGCAAGAACCAAAAAATAATAATTGGAAGACATGGACTAGTACATGTAAGGATGAACAAGGGCAATCAAAAGCCTTTCTCTTTCACAATGACAACCGTGGTGTAACTGAATTCAAGAGTGTTGCTGTGCTGAGCCTCCTACACTAAGCTAAAGGTCAAACTATTGAGTGATACAGTTGCATTTCTATATTTTAGTTGCCTTGGATGTGTTTGGCTAATAACAAAATATTACTCCCTTTTTCGTAGTGTTTATTGAAACTACAGAAGGGTCTTGGCCTTCGCTTAAGTATTGAATAATACCTCTTAACGAGGGATGTGGAAGCCCAGCCAATCGTCTTAATTCATTCCCTACAAAGCTATTTTAAGTTGCTTGAAAAAGAAACGTATCACAATTACCCCAATTACATGCATTTCTGTCCGTGGAGAATAGGATGTAGAATTAAATTCTACTTTTTTTTCTGTGATGTCCTACTTTTAGCACCATTGGTTTGAATTATCTGCACCATTGGTTAGATTTGAAAGGATTATTGTTGTTTGCTCTATAATCATTAACTGCTATTGTAGGTAGCCTCGTTATCTATTTTATTTTATGTTCAACCGTTGGTTCCTGACCATACAAAAACAAAATATCTAAATTGAATTTGCATGAAATCGAATTGACAATGTAAAAATGTATAGCAAAACATGCAGTTTATTTTAAACCTGAATATTATACCTTTTGTACCTATCTTGACTTCTAATCATCTTCAGTTGTTCAATGCCACACTGTATCATGATCACCTTGTTTTGCTACAATTTAATTCTGTCCTTCCAGGACATCAGGGAATTCTAAAAGATTCCTTCTGGTTTGGTGTGTTAGATCAATACAGCCTAGGCATACATAATGTGACTATTTATCATGACTTGTAGTCTTTTAGTGAAAGAGCAAGTCTTTAGATTTGCGTCATTTGAGACCATATACCCAGCCAGGACCCACTACCTGCTAACGATTAACTGAAACCTCAATTCATGATTATATATCTAAGATCCTTTACAGTAGATTAGCAGATAGATAGTTTGCAATTTGCAGAGCATTTTAAAAATATGAATTAATTGTTCTCTAACTGCACATCACTAAAAAGGCTTTTGATAGGATTTCCGCTGCTTTATGATTTGTGCATCTCACATTTGTTTTGGGTTGAGATGTCTGTCAGTAAGTAGGGTAAGGGCCAACTTGATCCTTACAATAAACCCATCGCATACTTTGTTGTTAACATACACGTTTTGTAAAACAATCAATAGTTTTAACTTCATAAATGGTGTATAGTCTTTGGCGAACTTATAGGCTGTATTATGCAATGATCTCAGCTTCCTTTCTCACTCAATTTCATAATTCATTAATATAATTTGTCTCATGTGCGGTTTCATTTCTAAAGTTCTTATTGAACAGTGCAGCAGTTGCCTACCTAGCTGGTTCACGTGCAAACAGTATGCTGTTGTCACAGTTACTCCCTCGTTGGGAGAAGGGCTGTGTGAGAGAGACAATGTGCCTTATACACAAGGGATAACAATTACAATTTCATGAACCAAAGGCTGAATAGAGATTCAAGGTCAGAAGCATTAATCAGTGAAAATATGTCACTAGATAAGATGAAGTGTGTTTTTTGTGAAGCTGGTGAATTACATTTGCAGAAGCCTGCCTTGTTAAACTGCAGTATAGGACTAGGGTACACATCATCTCTGTTTTCCAGTATCTTAAATGGCAATTTGAGTTTGAACTGGATTAATGTCCACCTATAATCTGGTGTGCCTCATCGGCTTTATCCTAGACACACATTTAGCCAGGCTGCCAATAAGGATCATATTAATATTGTCTGACATAGTACGCTTAAGTCTTTTATGAAAAGCCCTTATTTTGCTGGGCTCACACAATTACAATATAACCATGTAACCTATGCAAATAGCCAGGGTAACTGGATACTTTTTTTATAGAAGCAAAGTTATTTAAAAAAAAAAATATATATATATAATTGTATTGTCATTAATGCTATTCAAACACGTAGAGATGTGGCCAAAGTTAACTACGAGGTCACGTTGAGCTTATTTTCGACTGTAGTTGTGTCGTTATTGGTATTGTGCAGTTGATAAATACACGCAGAGGTGTTCTTTTTTGTTTCCACATTCCCCAAATGGGCTTGCCTTTTACTGGATACAGAAATTACTTTAGATTAGGCTAATTGCAAATGGTCTCACATGATTTTAGCTTGTTCATTACAAATATTTTCAAAGTGGAACGTCCTTTGGGGGGAAATGGTAATTAGATCCTGCCTTGATTGGATGCTTAGTCTGGTGGTTGTTATAATAGTGTCTTATGGAAGGGTGTGTTTGTCCATTATTTGGTATTTAATGGATGTGGTTTACTTTCCAAGTATTGACAAGTAGGCTACATAATTCTTGTTGTTTTATAAGTGATTTGTGTCAAGGTTCGCTTAAATCTTCCATAGTAGTGTTACTATTATTATACAAATATAATAACTTGACAATTAAATTATGTTTTGTCCAGCTATGTTGTTGCCATGCTTCAAGTTAAAGTGAAGTTGCCCATAGCAACAATAGCAGCGTAGTGTAAAAAAGTATTAAAACAATAACAGACTACATTATTTTAAACATATCTATTTTCTCTCTTTTAGATCACCAACAGAAAGTGCCTTTCAGAAAACCTCACCAACTTGAACCTGGTCTTAGGTCCATATGTAAATGGACAGCCAACACTCCCTTTAAGACCAGGCTGGAGCTCTGACAGGGGATACCTCAGCTGTGAATATTCAGCAGCCAATTCATTTCTGAGAAACTCCAAGAGGAAAATATTTACTGTGGAGGGGAGAACTGCCAAACTACAAAGAGCTGACAAATTGGAAGAAGTTGTGCAAAGTTTATACTAAGCAAATCTTCATAAACATTCTGTCAAGGAGGTCCATGGCCTTGAAATCCTTTTAATGAGTGTGTCCTTGTCCGTGGAGGAGAGGCAGTCGGGTGTGTTACGGAGCAATCTCCTCAACCCCTCCAGAGGTCTACCTTTGGTTCAAGCTGATTGATGACTTGACCTCCGCTCCCGACTGATGCTGTGAAGGCCTGTCCGGTTGCTTCATATAGTTTCAGATTAAAACACAAATCAAACAGAATCGGAAGTTGTAAACCATTTACCTGCGGCAATTTTATCGATACGTTCAGCAACTATATTGAAATTGCAAAGTTTCGATTTGAACCTTTTGACATGGCTCTGAATATGTCTTCGATGAGAGACACAAAATGGCTGACTTTGGAAGTGTGTCGTCAGTTTCAGAGAGGAACATGCTCAAGGAGTGATGAGGAATGCAAATTTGCACACCCACCAAAGAGCTGCCAAGTTGAAAATGGAAGAGTTATTGCCTGCTTTGACTCACTTAAGGTAAGGAATGTCATGCGCCGTTCTTCTTCTGTTAGATTCATGATTCTTGCCAACATCCAGTTAGGAGTCTACACCGATCATATAAGAGACTCTGCAGTCTACTTTGAGGAAATAGAGAACCTCCCCAAACCTGCCCTCCCAGCCCACTAGACATCCCAATGCCAGGTCAAATACTGTATGGTTTATGCTAATCCAAAGAGGACTTCCCAGACTACTACAGCTCTGGGGTGTTCATATCACCTAGGGCTGACTACTACAGCTCTGTGGTGTTCATATCACCTAGGGCTGACTACTACAGCTCTGGGGTGTTCATATCACCTAGGGCTGACTACTACAGCTCTGGGGTGTTCATATCACCTAGGGCTGACTACTACAGCTCTGGGGTGTTCATATCACCTAGGGCTGACTACTACAGCTCTGGGGTGTTCATATCACCTAGGGCTGACTACTACAGCTCTGGGGTGTTCATATCACCTAGGGCTGACTACTACAGCTCTGGGGTGTTCATATCACCTAGGGCTGACCACCAGTGGGATTACCGCTGATGCATTCTCTCTCACCTCAGTGCCCTGTCTTGTCTGTGGCTGGGACAGGGTTAATCCACAGAAATGCTTCCCTGCCCCCCACCTGGATTATTCTTATGTTTAATCATCTCCGTATCTCTGTACTGCCGTTTCAAATACGGTGTGCCACTGCCAGGGCAAAGGGTCATGTCGGTCAAGCCTAGTGATAAGACTGCCATCAACACGAATTGATGAAAATTACAATTTTTCCGAAGTGTCTCATTTTTACGCGACGGTGAAACGCTTGGATTCTGCCCGTTGACTTTTCACTTCATGCGTAGAGAGACGGCGATACTGTTGCAAGTCACTTTTTGTTCTAGCAATGGATGAGCAGACATTTAGGGCCTGACTCTTTGCCTGGCCATTAATCTCAGTAATAGTCATACCCGGTTGCCCAAGCCCCTTCTAGAACAGTGCAGCCATTGAGCTGCTTGTATCATACTGTTCCCTCTGTGTCTGGAGTCATCACGCCACAAGGCTGGGGTTAACAAATGGGGTTGCGGGGGGGGGGGTGCCCCCGGAGTCACATGTGGCTTTAAAACAGAAAACAGCGTGCTTGCAATCTTTTTAACGTTAAGGTGAACAATGCTCTGCAACTGGGTAAGTATAATGGAGAGAGACAAATGTGTATCATTTGCTTAACTATTTCTGTGTTGTTGTTCTAGGGTACCTTAATGCCCTTAGAAAACAGCATTCAGTTCTCTGGCTCAGCCCACCTACACGTGCTTACATTTTACCCAGTGTCGTCCAAATTGTTATGTCACAGTTGCTCTTGTAATGATAGAGTATTCAGTCTCATGTATACTATCCTATACTTCAACCGATTGTATTGCTATGTGTCCATGTAATTTGTTCATGCAGCAAAAAATCACACCTGGCTGATGAAAAGAGAATATGTTCGTCGAAATGTATAAATGTTGAGAATTATTTTTGTCAACATGGTGGCATCTTTTTGTGTCTTACTGCCTTACTCTGTCTTACTTCAGATGTTTTATTGTAATTGTTTTTTTACATGAACTGTTTACTCCAGTGCTTGCTGCTTGTACGTTTAATACAGACATTCTGGTTAGATGGTAAATTTGAGAGGCATTTAATACTGTCCGCTTAGGGTCATTAGCCCAGCAGTTGGGGCTTGTATCGGCTAGCGTTTGTTGGCTTGCTAAAATCTTATTTCAATTTCTATATAATGTTTGCTCTTAACTATTTATTTAACTATCTATTCAGTTCAACAAGATTTAGGAACATTAATTGGTTACCGCCAGTGTGTGAACATTGAATGTTTAGAACCGTATAGCATTGATTATGAACTCTACTGCAGTGGCTAACTCAAAACACTGGCTTAATAACTAGTAAATATGTAACTATTGGCTAATGAGGCACTGTTTTAATATACTCTGGGAATAAATTAAACATGTATTATTACACATTTTTCAGTAAGTAACTAGCTTTACAAGATTGACATAACTAGCTATCCAGCCAAAGTAGAAACCTTCAACATTTAGCCTCTTTGGCTTAGTTTGACAAACATTTTGTTAATGGTTACGAAAGAAGTAACGAAACACTGTCTTAATAACTATAAAATGTTTTGATCATAAATTTATGCTTGTATAAATGCTTTAACTATTGTTCTTGTAGGCATGCACAATGATTCATTCTGTTTTAACGCATGTCCATAATTTTCTTTCCTTTTACGCTAACTGGAGTGAATACATACAACTAGCAGCAACAATATCTAGCGCCATTTATGTTTTTCATTCATATTTAAGTGTATATTGCAATACTATACTTTTTTATAACATTATTTTAATGAATTGTTTTTTAATTACTGTTCAGAAAACTATTTATTTCACTCATCCCTTACCTGGTGTTTCCATACTTTTCCTCCATATAGCCAACGTACCAGTCAGGACCTAATAATGGTGTCGATAAACTTGATCGGTAAAAAAAGTACTATTTTACATATTTTGCAGTATTTTGGTGTTGAGCCCAATGAAAGAGGACAGCCCAGAGACACTTTGGTGTGCAGGATCTGTGCTCATGTAAATCGTGCAAAAGATGCTCAGCTTCGCACGTAAATATTTGTGCATATGTGTTACCAGTTCTCCATCTGAACGTGTGTTCAGCAAAGCGGGTAAGGGTGTTACTCCACTCCGCAGCCCATTAAAGCCAGAAAAAGTGAACATGTTAGTATTTCTTGCCAGAAAACTTGACACTTAATTTTGTGTTGAAATGAAAATGAAAATTTCTGCCGATGAGCCTTGACGATAGTGTGGCGTGTTTACTATGTGCGCCGTGAGGTATTTTGAGATCTGTAAAACATATAACAAACTTGCTATTTGCAGTAGTTTTAAAGCACAAGTGATGTGAGGAGGCGTAAAACAACACTCGTTCAACACTACAAATACGATTACGCGTCTTAAGAGCCGTCATCCTGAGTAGCAACAAGACTTTGAAAAGTTAGAAGGAAAAAACGCCGGCAAGAACCCATCAGCTGCATCTACTTCAGTGACAAAGCTAGAAAATACAACAGCGAGCACCTAAAGGTAAAAGAGCTTAACGACAAAAACATTGAATTTATTGCTCTTAATAACCAGCCGTTCAGCGTGGTGGAAGATGTTGTCTTCAGCAGGCTAATGATGTAGCTATAGCCGCGTTAATGCTATTAGCCGTCACTACTGATGTGGCATTACCTGAACTCCAGAGTGTTGTCGCCAGTCACATTGAAAAGCTTCTCGCCGGCGCTAGTCACATTAGCTAGTCACATTATCTTTACCAGTCCTGTTAGCATGTTGAGCCTCACTGCCCAGTGGATAGAGGAAGACTTTACCCTTAATAAAGCTGTCACCTGCTGTGCAACAACAGGAGTGCTCCGGTTCTCACACAGCAGTTCAAATTGAATCTGCATTTGATAATATGTTTAGGACATGGAAAATAGTAGGAGAACGAGTGCATGTGACGCTACGTGAATTACGTAAGTTATTTGAAAATGTATTTTTATTTATTTTACTCCTAAGGCCTGATGTTTGAAGTCTGAACTTAAAAATAAAATGTGGCACTGGCATATCATTTATTCTTCTACAAGTGAAATAATTAACTTATTTTTCAGGGGTGACTGTCTGTCACATGAGTGTAGTAAGGTAAAGGTAGTACAGGAGTGAGATTTGATATTTCTCTTCAGTAAAATTAAAGTGTATATATATCGGCATCGGCCAAAACGGGTTTAAAATTATTGCCATATTGAATATCGGCCAAAATCGAATATTGCACATCCCTATGAGGAAAGTGGCATGTAATGTCAGCCCCCATTTGCTGGAGGGCTGAGAGGCCGAGAATGACATATTTGCTGTTTAACACTACCTTTGTGACAAAATCATCGTTTCAAAATCATAATTCACAACAAAATCTTTTTTTCTACACTATAACTTAAGCTAAAAAGTTCCCTTCAGTGTGTACTATATAATCAGACTGTTTTCCATCTGTAAAAAGTTAGTTTTAGCATACTTGTATTTAAATATTTGCCAATTGGATGAAAACCTAGCTAATTAAATCTTTTCTGCACATCACTATAGCAACAGATTCTGTCCATCCTTTGTCGTGAAAGGGGAATCCTGTATTGAATGTTAATTTGTTCATTATCCAGGTGAATTGATTTTCTGCTAAGGTTCAAGTGAAATAATGATTAATAATCAGTATTTGGGAGAGTCTGGTAGCGTCACAATGCCTGATGATATTAGGGGAAAGACCAAGGCGCAGTATGAGAGGGAAGGAGGAAGAGAGAGAGGCTCTGTTTACTGGAGGGGGATGGGAAGAGAGGCTAGAAAATCTACAACTGCCTCAGTCATGTGATAATTTTGAAATCTGTCCGGTGAATAGCTTGTTGTCTAAGAAGAAATCCTTGACTGTTGCCTTTTGCTAACATTTCTGTAGCTGGACTTTGCCAGCATTGGCTCTGAAACATTGGAAACTTCTTTACTAAATGATAGGCTATCCATGTTGGTTAACTGCGTTTTATGGATATCAAAATTAGAACAAACACACACACACACACACACACTAAGTAACGGAAGTTATCGACAATTTTTTTTTGTCCGCTGTGAATTTTCAAATATATGCTAACTAGTGCTTCATTCTGAACAAGTGATGTCAATGCATCTCCTGTTATGCATGCCAGGTTTGTTGTCTTAATTCCCCTTTTCTCCCGATATGCCTAACTTAATGGTGTGCATGTGATTCCATTTCCCACAGCGTCAACCCATGCATGACAGTTAATGTCTCATGACTGTCTGCAAATTGACAGACAGACTGAAAGTCGTTTTGTCAAACGTTTTTATTTTATTCCACAGGGTTGCCTGTCATATTAAGGTCAATATGAAAAACTGCCTATATAAAAATACTTCTGTCAGTTATATAAGCATGTCATTTCTGCAAGAATATGTTTGCATATGGGGTTGGGATGAACGATTTTTAAATTTTTTAAAAATAAATTTTGAGTGCTTTTACATCATATAAGGAATATCTAACTGTTCCTTATATCAGGAATGAATGTTTCTTCTTGCCAATGAACAACAACAACACGTTTTCAACAATAATATGGTATAAAGGACAAGTATATGTGCTTATGAGCCTGTGTCCTAAATCCTAAAGAACCATCACTGTTCGTAGCATATATTATTATTGACTTCACAGGGTGGTAAACGAGGTCTAATCATAGTGACATGATGATTGGCGCTAGGCTGTTTACAAATACAACTAATCTTGCTCATATCCATAATAGTGTAATTTTGGCCATCCCACTTCACTGTATCTGCAAGCTGTTGGCAAGAGCAGGGGCTGATACAACAGTGTGCCATTCACCCAAGCAGCATTCTTGTATTGATAATTCTATTATTTTAATATTATTACATTTGAAAAGTAATTTCAGGTGGTTTGGGTGTTGTTGAAGACTTAAAGCCTAGAAATGCCCAATAGGCTAGATAAAGATCTCTGAAAATGACATCCCTAAGCCATGCGTTTATTGTTTTCTGTATGCTTCTCTACACGTACCTCCCAAAACAAGATGTAAGCTAAATATATTCATTTGAAGGACCATGTGACAAGCGGTATGAAGTCCTCTGAGGTTTCGGTATCATTGTGCTGACATCCCTGCGAAGTATTCAGAGCAGCATCTGGGATATTAATGGAACATCCATTCCAAACCTCTTTAATGGCTGTCTGCCTATCGCGGAGTGTGATACTAAATCCATACCAAATTCCCTCCTGACACATTTGGGTGGAAGGCAGACTTGCAGACTATGTTTCAGGTGGTTTAACGAGGCCGATACACAAATGACTTTTCCACATGAATGTGGTCGACAGTGCAAATGTTTATTTGGCACCGGGTTGGTACAACAGCTGAATGGCTTATGAAATGTCACAAAGAGAATACACACACTGAGAGCCCAGAATCACTGCTAATCCCTTTAACCTGCATCCCAAGCAGCAGTAGCTACTGAGGGCTGAGGAGCAAATATGAATCGGCTCCTTTCTGCTCAGGCCGCTCCCCAGTTTATCGTCCGCCTTGTTTATTTCATTGCGTTTAACATTCAGTGTGTGGGTGGTGTGGCCGGCACAACACATGCTGTTAGACTTGGATTAGTCTAATTTATGCTCTACGTCTGTTGCCGCTGCTAGCAAAGAGTTACGAACAGGCCTGCCACCAGACACAAGCACATCACCAAAAAGCTTGTACTTTTATTGCCATCTAGATCATATTTTGTGTAGTCCATTTTAGATTTGTAGGGTTCGTTCCAGTGGGAAAATAAAACCTCTCGTTTGGTGTGATACTGTTTGTGGAAAAGTACGTTTTCCCCCCCTTGGCAAGTTGTCTTGATTTTCTCAGTGCAAATTTTTTACTTTACTTCAACTCGATGGACAGCTAAAGATAACCTTATTTAAAATGCACTCAAGGATTATACCTTTAATAATGTATTTATCAAAAATCTACTAGCTTTATTAGCTGCTTGTGTTGCCTTGTTTGGCTGAAATAGCCTTTTCAGTCTATCGCTCTTACATCAACATTATTGCTGACTGCTCTTTACTGCACTGCTTCAACTTTGTCATGTTCGAGGGATTTCTTGCATGCACTGCCCGCTTCAAGTCCCCTCCCCAGAGGATTTATTTAGGATTGTGACCTGGGTTTTCACCTGCCCATCCAAAACCCTCCATTTTGTCTTTTTGAGCCATTCCATTGTACCCTTTCTTGTGTGATTTGGATCATTGTCCTGTTTTAAGATACATGTTTTGTTCAACCTTAGCTTTTTGACAGATGGCCTCACATTCCCCTTTAAGATTTCTCTGGTACATTATGGTATTTATGGTTGACCCAATGATGACAGTTGGTCAGGCCCGAGGCAGCAAAGCAGCTCCCAACCATAATGCCTTCATTCTTTGCGGTTCGTATGAGGTTATTCTGTTCAAAAGCAGTGCTTTTTTTTGCCAAACATGGCATCTGGCATTTTGGGCAAACATCTCCACAATTGACTCATCTGTCCAGAACACATTGTTTTAGTTATTTTGGTCTTTCCCTAGGTGTTGTCTCGCAAACGTTAGTTCTGTCTTGATATTTTCTTTTAGAGTATGTTTAGATTGAATTGTTTTGAAATTACTTTGTGACCCCTCCCAGACTAATGATGGGTAACAAAGATTGTTCTTCTGGGGCCTTTGGATGGGTCTTTTGATTTGGCATGTTGTAACACCATGTACCGACATGTTTAAGAACCAGCCCAGTATGACTCAATGGTGATTTTCATATAATTTGGAACTTTTTATGAGCACATTATTTGCTTAAGGAGCAGTTGGTAGCTCAGTGGTAGAGTGCATGCTTTGTGTGTATGACGTCCAGGGTTTGGCTTCCCAGGTCGCCATTGCAAATGAGAAATAGTTCTCAATCGGCCTATCTGGTTAAATAAAGGTTAAAAAAAGGAATATACCATGTAAATGGTAAATATATGCATTTATGTATTTGTTAAATTTGGTTACTTTTTTGGGTTGAAGTCTATTTGCATGGCACATCTTGAAAAATCTGTCAGATTGAGAGGCCATCTCATTTGCACAGCCTTCTTCAGATCAACCCACATATGTTTAATTGCATTCAGGTCTGGGCTCTGGCTGGGCCATTCCAAAACGTTAATCTTTTTCTGGTGAAGTCATGCTTTTGTGAATTTGGATGTGTGCTTTGGGGTCAGTGTCATGCAGAAAGGTGAACTTCATCTTCAGCTTTCTAATGGATTTTTTTACCAATATTACCTGGTATTTTTGAACTGTTCATTATTTCCTTCCACCCTGACTAAGACCCGGTTCCAGCTGAAGAAAGGCAGCCCCAAAGCATGATGCTGCCACCAGCATGCTTCACTGTGGGTATGGTGTTGTTTGGGTGATATGCAGTGTTGTTTTGGGGCAAATCACCTTTTAATATGGCCATGAAGTTCAACCTTGGTTTCATCAGACCATAACACATTTTCCCACGTGCTTTTGGGAGAATTGATGTTTGTTTTTGCACACTTCAGCTGGGCTTGGATGTTTTTATTCATAAGAAAATGCTTCCCTCTTGCCACCCTACCCCATAGCCCATACATTATACGAGATATTATTGTCTCGTGTAGCACACAGCCAGTGCTTGCCAGACATTCCTCCAGCTCCTTTAATGTTGCTGTAGTTCTCTTGGAAGCTTGGAAATTATTTTGTACCCTTTTCCTGACTGATATATTTCAACAATGAGATTCCTCTGATGCTTTGGAAGCTCTCTGCAGACCATGGCTTTTGCTCTGTGATGCAACTAAGAAAATGTCCGGAAAATCCTCTTGGAAAAGCTGACCTTTATTTTTGATTAGTTAGAGTCACTTTAAATTATGGCAGGTGTGTAATGTAATTAATGTGATTGGTTAATTCTGAACACAGCCACATCCCCATTTATAAGCGCACACTTATGCCACCAAGTTATTGTAAGATTTTTTATTTATTTTTTCCCCTCAAAGATTTCAGGTTGTTTTTCAATTGAATTGTTCAGGTTATAGGTCACATTAAAGGTGGAAAAAGTTCTGACATGATTGATCTTTGTGGGGTGTGTAGACTTTTATATCTACTGTATGTTCTATGTAAAATGATCACTGAACAACTAGCTTATATTAAAGATGACTCTCATTTACATCATTGTCAGATAAGAATGACATTATTTGAAGCCCGTGTAAATTCTGTTCTCTCAGTCGAGCTGTTATGTTGTCAAAACATAGGCAGAACCTTTTACGTTTTTCTTCACATCCAGCACTAATGAATTGAGTCGGCCGTCACCAGTGGAATTCTTCATGAACAGCTGTGCTTTTGGCCCGGCCAAGGCTACTGGAGGGGTGGGCCAGGGGTCGAGTCCATGTGTCACAGCAATGGAACTTCACTAATGCACAGCATTTGAAACCAGGACCAAGGCTGTCACAGCAAACCACCTGGTGAAACTTACTGAGCCAATGACTAACTGAAAGAATAACTCCGTACCTGATGAATAGGTCAGTTATTCGCCATACATATTTGATGGGACGACGTCACTACCTCTCCCCCATCTGCTCCACCTTCCTTTCAGATGTAAAGCAAATTGAGGCTCTAGTGCGTCACTGGGTGATTATTTTTTATTTCCTTTATTTCTCCCCTTATTCTCCAGTCTTGCCCAAGAAGGCTGTGCGTGTTGAGGACAAGGAAATATGTCAGCAGACGCGCTGAATTGCTTAGAAAGGCCACGCATTGTACAGATAAATACTATTGTATTCTCCCTAATAACGTCAATTACCACTCAGAATTTCAGCACGTCCGCGGTGCTTTTAATGCGCACTGAATTTACACAAATCTACTATAGGTTAGTTCTGTATGCAATCCTTTACAATACATTTGTGCTTTGTTTATGTAAAATGTTTTGTAATTAGCCTTCATCAGAATAGAGATAAAAGGATGTCAAAGCTTATTTTATTTTTTTACATTGCACCTCAATGTAAATGGATGTAGCCTCAGTTCTAATGTCACATCTATGTAAACAATCAGGCTGTTTAGTAAATAATAGGAACCATGTTTCAGATTCATATCGAGAACATGTCTTGGTTTACGATGTAGTGCATGGCACATGCAAAATCAGGGTCATGTGGACGATATTCAAGGGTCGTCATACTGGAAATGTACAGTACGCTATTTTAGGCCGTTCTAGAAATAAGTATTTGATAAATGACAAAAGTATGAATGTTAAATGTAGGCTTCTCTGTGTTTTAATTCTGCTTCCCCCAGGTCGTGAATGTAGTCTAATGAACCAGACCAACCCATGACCTCGAAGAAACAATTGAGCACCTTAATGTAGAGCTAGTGATGGGTACATGCCTTTATGCATATCAGTATAACCAGATGGTGATAGTTGGTTCACGTGCCACCACACTCGCACATCAAATCCCAGCTCACCGCAGCCATCCTTGTGATTGAGCTGGAGATAGCTGGAGCACCTGGAGAATAGCTGTTAGGAATCTGAAGATGGCCTCCTCAGCTTCTCAATCTAATCAGATTCAGTGGAGCAACGAGAGCCCCCTTGTTCTCTCCCGGACTCTCGCGTGTGGCATTTGGTCTGGCGTCGGTGCTCTTGATGTTTGCTGAAGCGGCACACTGTGCAGTGTGGGCGCCCCCCCCGATGTAAGTTGTGCTGTGCGGTATTGAGTTGTCCTGGTGTGAGAACTGGGTGGGTGAGTGTGTGTGTGGCTGAGCTGCAGGAGCTCACTGCAGATGATCTGATGTGGGTGAGGAGGGAGGGGAAGGACAGAAGGGTTCGTGCAAAATTAGCTCCCTCACTGCGGTGGAAAGCCCTGCTTAAGACGAGACACCAGCTCAGTTATGTATATTAGCATATTTATTTGTAGATGCCCAGCCGTTGTTCTTATAGTCCATGTGTATGACTGTTAGAGGAGACACAAGCCCACGGGCTAGTTAATTAGCCTGGGGAATATGAGCCATGAAAACAATTGACAATGCTCTGATTCTGTGTGTGTTTATTTGACCAAATGTTCCTTTAATTAAATATGTGCATTGCGCCACAAAAGTGGCCCACTTTGGGTTAAAACCTGAAGTCCTGGACCCTGTGGGTGTACTATGATAACCTGATTACCTGGTACCACTGTGAGCTCTCAATCAAAAAATACAAATGCTTGAAGACAAACTGCGACTCTGTTACGAGCGACATTCCCTTGAGGCTCTTAACACTCCCTGAACAATGATCCTTTCATCCTGCTGCAGTATTCACACCTCATCTGGTTGTGTTTGGAACAGAACACTACACCAACACAACCATTTCCCTCAATTATGTTCTGCACTAATGACACCTCACATTACTATTTCGAAGTTCAATATGACAGGGAGTAGAAGAAACGCTTCATTTTATTATCTAGTGAGAATAAGTATTATAGTGTATGTCAAATTCCAACACGATTCTTCACTGCTACATATGTTACATATAATATAACCTCTATGTTACCTCACTGCTACATATAATATAACCTCTATGTCACCTTACTGTTACATATAATATAACCTCTATGTCACCTCACTGTTACATATAATATAACCTCTATGTCACCTCACTGTTACATATAATATAACCTCTATGTCACCTTACTGTTACATATAATATAACCTCTATGTTACCTCACTGTTACATATAATATAACCTCTATGTCATCTCACTGTTACAAATAATATAACCTCTGTCACCTCACTGTTACATATAATATAACCTCTGTGTCACCTTACTATTACATATAATATAACCCCTTCCTAGCCTGGCATAGGACTTCAGGATGTCTTGGGTGACCAGTGCCTTTTAGCAGCCAGCGAGAAGAAGTGTGTATAGACCTGGAGTATCTGGAGATATTGTGGCTCAGATTGAGCCTTCAGTTGATGGGATTACATGAGCTATCCGGGTCAGGCCAGAGTACCTGAGGCTAAAGCTCTTTTTGAGATGTGGACCTGGGCATAAAGCTGGGCATACTTTATTCTCCAATGGAAAATGATCTGTCATCTGGTAGTAATTTAATACAGAGCTCTTCAAATGCCAAAATTCTGTGAGTGTCGAGGAGAAACGTTAAAGAAGCATACTTGTCAAGTTAATGACAAGATTTATTGTTGAGAAACTATATAGGATGTCTGTAATTTGTGAGTGGTGAACAGGGAGCCTGTTTTGGCATCACAGCTGCATAATTGATCTTCACATGTTTCAATAATTCAGACCATCTCTTATTTACCATGAATAGGGGACGTTAATTATGGGTTAAAGAAAGGCAATTTGAATGTGTGTATCCCGAAAGTACTTTCAACCCTTGTTAACAAAGAAAACAGAACTGTGTTTGTGGAACATCTGTTTTAGCTGTTTTGCTGGCTGAATAAACAGCAAAATTGCGTCTCATTAATGTGGAATAGACTTCCATTGATATAAGATGTAAATCACAGCCACACAAAACTGCAGTGTGTGTCTGCATCTGTGCATCCAAAGCGTAGGCGCACAATAGCACTGGTTGCTCTATTCGTTCAAGAAACAGGAAGGATTAGTTAATGGTGAATGCTGTGTTGAAAGTAGCCTATACATGTAGCCCATAGGCTGTTTTAGTCACATGTTTTTATTCAAATGTTTCCCCCTGGGAGCTACGGTCGCTCTGGACTTCCGCTAACTTGAATTTGACCCTGATCCAAATATTGCCTATGCTATTTTTTTCTAACTTTCAGGAGGGAGTGTTATTTACTGATGAAAATCTGAAGTTAATGTGGGTGTTTACTGGTAATAATTTACCTAAATCCTCATGGGGCTCTTAAATGAATTCAGTAGTTCTCATCTGTTTATGAAATTAGTTCATTTTCCTTTCTTTATTAAAATATTCGCACTAGGCAGTTAATTTCTCAGTAATTTACTCTTAATTGACAGTAGTATAAGTTATAATTATTTACTTGAATAGATTTTCTGGCTACGTATTCCACAGTCTAAATCAAGTTTAGCCGGCTGTCCATATCAAGTCTTTACTCAGAAGTACGCAACTCCACTAAATGTTTTTGCAATTCATTTGAGGTCAGGCTAGGAATCATTGCCGGGTCAAGTGAGCAGAGTGGACTAGAGGAAGCTATCGTACTGACATCTGGATTGTTGTGAATAGACTTTGGGTTCTACTGTTTAATGACAAAGAGGATGGGATGCCAGTGTGAAGAGATTCCCGACGTTGGCAAGCTCAGAGAAATGTTCTGGCCATTCAGCTTTTTCCTCTAAGCCTCTTTTAGCTGTTAGGTTTAAAGCCTACGGCTAGTTAGCTTTATGATGGTCACCTCATTACCAGTGGGTTTTAACCATGAGGTCTCTCCAGGTGTGACATTTAGTTCAAGTCATTATATGTATAATCATTATAATGTATTAATAATAATGTAACAATAATAGTTTAGAATCATATATTTGGTATTGTAATAATAATAATATTACATGTTGTCACAATTAAAATGACAGTTTTGACAATGACACATGCATCCTTTTTTCCCATATTATTTTTCCAATCCTGAAGTTCTACTTACATTTACAAATAAAGTGAGACAGAACCGTGTGCACACTGATTGTGAACACTAAAACAAAGTTGTGCACATATGTGCACTTTCAAGTGACTAATCTGTCGCCTGGCAACAATGAGTCTCAGCCAAACACACACATTGTAAATTACTATCTCAATCGTGAAATGTGTAGGTTCAAAGTGGCAGCCAATACAAGATGCTAAACCACCACATGAGGAGAAAAAAAGATCTCTTTCTGAGAGAATATCATGAAAACCTCTTCCACACAATGCCATTAAAAGCTGAATAGATTGTGTGTGATGATATTGAGGAGGTCATGCAGGAGAACAGTGGTTGAAAATGTATGTTGTAAAGGGCTGGTGCTGAAAGGATAGCTTGCCAATGTCCCCCATCCAGTAGACTAACAATGTAATATGTCTTGCCCTTTTTGGTATGTTATCAAACTTTATTAATTTATTAGTTTAACTGTTCATTACACATTGTTTTGGGCCTTATTCCGTATGGAATTAGGTTTTTATTTTGTTCAGTTGCACTGTGGTTAGACATACAGTGCTATCAGATCTTTCTTCGTTACCCCTGTTGTGTTCCCGCCTCGTTGGCCTTCTAGCTACCAGCGACCAAATTCCCTTTTTCCAGCCCATGGCTGTTTCGTCATGCCCATTACACACACCTGGACTATATTCCCCAATCAACCTGTGTGTTTAGGTCCCTTTATTTTCCCAGTCTTTGTTGAGTATTGTTTGCATGTGTTCCCCATGTGTTTATCTGCTTGTCAGGTTTGAAGATTGTTATTTGCTCTGAGAAAGTATTCATCGGTTTGCGTGCGGTTAGTTCCCTTGACTAGTTTTCTTCTATTTGTTCATTAAATCATTCTGTTTGGCATCTCAACAACTTCTGGCCCCTTAAAGGGGTACTGTTCCTTCTTTCAACATTAAAGCAAGTATTAGCAAGTTTTGGGCGGTTTAGGGTGGAAACGGTAATACTTTCTGTGTCTAAAGCGAGTTTTTGGAGATTACAAACTGATAGATGGAGTGGGGAATATCTCAAGCACTCTGATCAATTTCGTAGAAAAATATTATTTGAAACATTAACTTAAAACATTAACTTCAAAATCGATTTCTTGTCTTGCATTTATGCTAATAGTACTATAAGAGCCTCATTGACCCTTTAATCTCTGATCAATGTAGTCCATAATCATTTGTGACATTTTAGCCCTGTAGTGTTAGCCCTGTAGTTCAGTAAACCTGCTATGAGTCATTGGAATAAGGTCTATTTCGTGGATAAAATAAGAATAAGAATATTTCGTGGATAAAATTGATATAATCTTTATTCCACAACCACGGTTCTATGTATCAATCCCAGTTCGTTTTCCCAATTACTCTCAGAACATTTTAAAATCACAGATGCCCAGAGCATGAACCTGTGTGCAGCCACCATGGGTGCTGATCCTGTTGTTAGTGGCAAATTAGAGCATAAGGATCTTATTAGCGTATTAACAGCAGTTACTCATGGGTAAGTTGGTCTAAAAAGCGTCACAAATACGTCTCCAGTATTTGTGAGCTGTGGTGACCTGTCAGCTGCTGATTATTTTGCTGGTTTGAAATTGTCCATCTATCAACTTTGCTTAATCATATTAACATAGATGACACATGAACATTGCCTGTGACTGTGGATTATCTCCTAGTGTAGAGAAACACTCTCTGTCAATCATACGTCCTGTTGTGCAACAACAATAGCATCCTAGAAACAAACTCACCCTCTGACTCCCCACAGAGAATCATCTCTACTGTGGAGGTGTGGTTCTGTGTCACTATGTGGTTGGTGTACTACAGGATCATTGTTGAAGGCAATTTTCCTGAAATCTGTGCGTCCTTCTTGCTTTCCTTGATTCATCAATAAATGCGAGTCTACCAGTCTAGCAATGATGCTTCAAAGAAAGACATATTAAAAAAGCCGTAGACATAGATCGCTAATATCAGGCAAAACGGCTGGGTCCTTGTCTCACATTTTGTTTCTTTTGTGTTCCTTCCTCTGTTCTTTCCAGGGTCGTTGTTCTAGAGAAAATTGTAAGTACCTTCATCCACCTTCACATCTAAAAACCCAGCTAGAGATAAACGGACGCAACAACCTCATCCAGCAGAAGACGGCGGCGGCCATGCTTGCCCAACAGATGCACTTCATGATCCCAGGCACCAGCATGCCGCCTGTAGTAAGTTACTCATATTCACTAGTAAGTACAGTTCATTATGCACCATCCCAGACCTGTGATCCTTTATTTTACACAGCTAGTAGTGTTTTTACCCGACTGATGTCCCGTCTCTTCCACAGCCCACGTTCAGTGTATCCCAGGGCCTTGGTACGAGCCCCGGTCTCAGCTACTCTCCTTACCTTACACCGATGACATCCATGAGCCACGGGATGACCCTGATGCCCACAGAGATGCTCCCCAGCGCCCCGGTCATGGTCCCTGGAAGCCCACCAGTCCAGACCTCCAACTCCTCCCCCTCACAGAAGCTGCTGCGCACCGACAAACTGGAGGTATCAAAGCACCTGCACACATTCTGAAGGACAGACTGTACAGCTTTAATTCCATTTTGGATAAACCATTAAGAAATACCGGCATGTTTTGTACATAGTCCCTTCATTTAAGGGTACCAGAAGTATTTGAGCAATTGACTTCACAGTGTCTGATTAAGCAGCTCTGTTAGTTTGCATCTGTAGTGCAGGTACAAGAGAGCTAGGCATTTTAAGCCTTGACTCTAGGCTTTAGGTGTTTGCTGCTGTCTGCTAAGACAAGAATAAATTGATCGGAGGCGTAGCCAAAACATTAGGCCAAAATCAGCTGTTTGGTGCTGATGAAATAAGAAAGGAAGCAAAGGGTAGGTTAGCGGTGGTTAATGACCTGTTTGACCAGGTGAGACTTGGACTGCTCTAGACCACTCTCCAGGGGAAAAACTTCCTCACTTTTCTTTATTGATATAATGACTGCTTAAGGCCTGTACAGACAAATATCTGCTCAGATCCAACCAAATGCCTTAAAACCCCTCTGTCGGCTTCTCACCTAACGGCAGGACAATGACCTCAAATGTACTGCTAAGGCGATCAATTGTCTTCTGTGCTAAAAAGGAAAATGTTCTTGACTGGCCAAGTCCGTCACCTGACCTGAATTCACTTGTGGAAAACTAGACAGAATGGACAAAATGTCTTGAAACAAGTAGGGCACTGAGGATGACTGCAGTACAGACTTAGCAGAGCATCACCAGGGCTGATACACAGTGTCTGGGGAGATTTTAGAAGTTATGGGATGGAAAAGATTTGTAACAGCACTGGATCGAAGTTTTATTAAGATACTTTGGTCCACTAAAATTAGGTTGACACTAATGCCTACATTTTTCAAGGTTTATGGATGCAAATAATCTATATTTTGAAGACACGTCTTTACTTTAACCTCTTAATCATTGTTTGATATTGAATCCAATGTGTTTCAGCACAGAGTCAGAGTAAATACTTTTGTACTGCACTGTACATTATTAATTGTTGAAGACTGCTGGTTAGAGGTTGCTAAATTGGACAAGGCCAAAAATTAGTCAGCATGAAATATCTGTCGTTCCATGAGCAAGTCAGGTAATCCTAATTGCTCCCTCTGCTCTTACTGTTACAGCTCTCTGAAGCTTACCAATTTGGAGGGGTTGTGCTAATGCTAATCCAAATCACAGCTGGCCCTTATGTGCAAACAGACAAATAGCCCCTCTCCCCTTGGGTGAATCAAACAATATCCCCTTCATTGACAGGGCGTTGTCACAGTGTCCGTCTTCTCCTGTGTGATTGCTGTATTGCAGGTGTGTCGCGAGTTCCAGCGGGGAAACTGTGCGCGAGGCGAGACGGACTGCCGCTTCGCCCACCCCAGCGACAGCCCCATGATCGACACCAGCGACAACACGGTCACCGTCTGCATGGACTATATTAAGTCACGCTGCTCTAGGGAGAAGTGCAAGTACTTCCACCCCCCTGCACACTTACAGGCCAAAATCAAAGCCTCCCAACACCAGGTCAACCACACAGCTGTGGTCGCCCAAGCAGCTGCTGCAGCCATGGTAAGATGCTTCCCTCCCTCCAGACACACGGACACACACCGTATTGGTTAGTACAGTAGCTGCTCTACAACTGTAGTATCCCGTGTTCATTAAGGGCTACTTGTCCTAATTATTTCATGTGCGATGTATTGCACATTTACAGCCGTAGACCTCATCCTATTTCAGTACCTTCTGCCGCTTGATCAGCCAACGTCATAGAATGTGGAGCACTGCTTGAAGTAGCTTGAGCAGCCTGTTATTCGCTCTTAAGACTCAAATTGTCAGTCGCCCAGTCAGTCGCCCAGTAGCATTCCCGCAGTTGCCATGAGAACGACACATAGCATAATCATAAATTTGCTCATTATCTTCTTGTGAATTTGATGCAGACCTTTTCTTTAGAAATGTAACTAAAGATTTGCTTTGGCCTTCTCCCTAACGCTTTCCATGCTTTATTTAAACCTCTGTTTTAAATTGCCAGCTGCTGCTATGTTAACCCTGTAATAGCTGCTGTCTTGTTTGGTTGCCATCTACTGTCTGCGGTTGGTTTATGCCTTTAACTTTCAACTAGCCTTAATAATAAAGCACTTCATGCTCGATAATTACTTCCAGTCAGATTCACCAATAACCCTCCTACAGCTTATTGAAATGTAACATTGTCCTCATCAAATATGCACACTTGACATATTAGCACATTCAGACTTTAAAAAAACATGCATGGCCTTTTATAGAATGTGCTGTATTCTCCACCTTAGCATTGCCGATCATCTCATCAGTTTTGTCGTCAAACATAATCATTTGTTGCATGGTCTGAGTACTGTAGTAATACTAGTATTTTGCAGTTGGTAGCTATAGAACCATGATATATTTGTAATGCGGAGACATGTAGTGTAATAATACTAGTATTCTGCAGTTGGTAAATACTATAGAACCATTATACATGTGTAATGCTGAGACATTTACTGTAGTAATACTAGTATTCTGCAGTTGGTAAATACTATAGAACCATTATACATGTGTAATGCTGAGACATTTACTGTAGTAATACTAGTATTCTGCAGTTGGTAAATACTATAGAACCATTATACATGTGTAATGCTGAGACATGTACTGTAGTAATACTAGTATTCTGCGGTTGGTAAATACTATAGAACCATTATACATGTGTAATGCTGAGACATTTACTGTAGTAATACTAGTATTCTGCAGTTGTTAAATACTATAGAACCATTGTACATGTGTAATGCTGAGACATGTACTGCAGTAATACTAGTATTCTGCAGTTAGTAAATACTATAGAACCATTACACATGTGTAATGCTGAGACATTTACTGTAGTAATACTAGTATTCTGCAGTTGGTAAATACTATAGAACCATTATACATGTGTAATGCTGATACTTATTACTGTAGTAATACTAGTATTCTGCAGTTGGTAAATACTATAGAACCATTATACATGTGTAATGCAGAGACTTGTGGTGTAGGTACTACTGAAAGAGAACTTTCAAAGACCAATATAATCAAGAGATTCATTCAGAACGCTAAACCAAAAGGGCAAATTAGAAAGCTAATATCCCAATAAACAGAGCTCCACATTCTGTGCTTAGGTTACTCTCAAGGCAGTAGATATATCACTCTCTGTGCTCTCTATTTAGTATGTAATTAAAACACACAGCAGCCTCGCTTATGCCAGTTAGCTCTATTACATATTTATGTCTACTGTGTACAATTCTAGTCCTTTAAAGCAATTGTATGTCAATGCATTTTTACAATACGGATTTATTCGACAACAATGCATATTCAAATTGATAATGTAGCTAATGGCTTAACAGCTTTTGATCAACTACTGTTGTGTTTTTACTTAGAAAATAACATTAGTCACTATGTTGTTGGACAATAATGTTGTAATTTTAAATTATTTTTGATTAAGCTATGTATGAATTACGTACTAATTCAGGAGTCAGTTGTATGTTCCTTAAATCAGTTAATTTTGTTTATTGTGCATGCCTATTTTTTTGTATGTGGTGGTAAACTGCATTCAGATTCTTTTGTTTTGTTTTCTCCTTCTCACCTATCCACAATGCAATGCTGTCCCCCATGACGCACCTCTGCTTGCTGTTACCTGTATGTTAATACGCTTGAATCCCATTGGCCCACTGCCATCATGTGCTCGCTGCCTGCTATTAAAAGACTCAGTCGACTGCCAAAGCAATGAAGCGACCCCTCGAGGCAACTGTAGACCTGGTACTTTGACCTTTCACCTTTTGCTTTGCATGTAGCTATTACTCGTAATGTAGCAACTCACATAATTTAATTTTGCATTTTTGTTTCGTAAACCTCTTAAAACCCATCTATTGTGTACAGAGTCATTCACCTTCAGTTATTTGGTCAATAATTTAATAGATGTTTAATTAACCTATGACGTTATAACCATTCACTAATTTGATCATGAATACTGTCACAAAGTACTATTATACAGTTTTACTCATCTATTTGGCCATAATATTGTTCTTTGTATGAAGTACGTAGTTTGTGGATTATAAGAGAGGTGCCGCTATGTATTTTGGCTGCGATGTGTTAACATTTGTTTTGTTCTCGGCAGGCGTTCCCCCACGGCTGCCTGCAGCCTCTACCAAAGAGACAAGCACTGGAGAAGAGCAATGGGGCCAGCTCCCTCTTCAACCCCAGTATGTTGCACTACCAGCAGGCTCTAGCCAACGCACAGCTCCAGCAGGCCGCTGCTTTCTACCCCACAGGTACGAGCCACGTCTTCTCAGTCCAGCCGCCCCCCTATGAATCATCACTTTTATAATTGGCCTCATTCCCTCCCTGTAAATGTCGGGTTGGGCACTGATCATGTGTTTGCTGTAAGCTTATTGTCGGTCAGGTGTCATTGCTTGTTAGTCTGTGTCCCTGGTGGTCTTATGTATCTATCTAGCTATGATGATGTAATGCAACACGTTATTATTTGAGCTGTTCTTTTGCAAATGATGCACATTGAATGCTACTGTCACATACTTAATAGTTCAATGTCCTGGCAGGCAGATATATCAGTGCTTCCAGATTACATCATCCAGGTTAGTCGAAAGCGATCTGCTTTAACGAAATACATCATGCTCCAGTCACCGACCTAAATTGCTGTGATACTGTACCTTACTAAGTAGAACAATGTATTATTTTACTTTTATTTCAAGCGTATTTCCTTCTTCTAAACTGGCCTTCTGACAGCCAGTAATCAATAGTACCACCCACTATGCACTCCTGTCAGATGCTTTATCTCACTGCTTAGTTAACTACTATACTGCCGGCCTGTCTTAGCTCTGATTCCCAACCAGGCAGTGGGAGCTATGTTACTGTGCATGTATCTCCCCCTCTGAAAACAATGATCTTCCCACACCCTACACTTACACCCTTCAGACACATCGCTTTTCATGGCCTTGTGTTTGTGAATGCTCACCACGCTGGAAAAGCCTTGGTTTTTCCATTGAGGGAGTAATGTCTTTCTTGTGTTTCGTTCCGAATGTGTTACCGCATGCAAGAAAAAATCGAGCTAACCCGTTTTTTGTTTCTTATTAACTTCTATTAACTTTCCACTGCATAATCACACAGGGTCAGTGTTTTGCATGTCTCCTGCTTCCAGCATTGGTAGGTGCCTTGCTTATTTTTTCTGATATCATCTTTAATAAATATGGAATTTATGTGGAATGCTCCCCCAGTTGATTTATAAGACATTGTTCTCATTCCAATGTGCTTCTGCGTAAACTGTTTCTGGGTCTTAGATTAATGATGTGATATACGTAGGGACTAGCACATTTTATATCACCTGTGAAAAAGTGTATTTCATTACATGCTTTGAACTATATTTTACAAGTCGAGGACAAAGTACCAGATGTTATTTTTTACACTGTCCCTCATTGGGCTACTTTTTTCTCACAATTATTCAGTTACATTTTTCTTTATATTTAAATGTTTTTGTTCATAATACAACTATTAAAACGCAATTTATTAGTCCTGCTAGTTGATGTATGTAGTTTTATGCTGCTCTGTGGATTAGGACATTTGATCAGTTTCCCAGAGATTTTACAACTTCTTGGTTTATCCTTAACAATAAAGCTACCATATTACTTAAAATGTATATGTATTAAAGTACACAATTATTTGTTTCCAACATGGCAATGAAAATACAATTTTAACGACAGACGCTATGCAAAACAGATCTTTTTTGACCGCTTCAACGCATTATATAAAATGACAATCTTCTCTGGAAATCGGACAAATACCCGACACATTTCCTAAACTGTAACTTAAAACAGCTTTCCTCCATGCTTTCTTGCTTTGCACTGTGATTGCATGCCATCTGCTGGTCTAACCTAATGATGGCTTGCTGCTAATGTTGTACTGTATTCACCGTGACAAAAAACAACCACATTGCTATTGTTACCATAATGCTCCACCTACCTGTTCATTGCTTCCATGGTTCCCTTCCTGAAAAAAGTACCCATGATGTACAGTGCTACGCCTGCTACTGTCTCTGCAGCAACTACTCCTGCCACAAGTGTCCCCTACGCAGCAACAGCGCCAGCCAATCAGGTTTGCTCCTTTTAAGCTTTTTTTCATGAATCCCTGAGCTCTAAGTAAGTGCTAGTTAAGGCAGTATTGGAGGCAGTTGTCATTGTGGCATATTGCTCTAAATCCATGTCTTGTTAATGATCAAGCGTGACTATTATAATTGTACACCGATTACACTGTATTATGGCTAATGACAGAAAGCACTTATTTAGAGGTCTCTCATGCGCAAATAGTAGTTGTGTTGCAAAATTTACTTACTTGTTTTTCGCATGTTTTTGCTTTATTAAGTGCAGAGTGCCCCTTCTTAACTTCAGGCGTGAATGTTATGTGAAGCAAATGTTTGTTTTTTAACGATAACGGAATGTTGTCCAATTGGTTGAACTAGCCTGAATTAGCTCGTCAAACTACTGAGATCAACTTTGTGAATTGAAGATCGCTGTTATTATCACAGAAAAAGCGTTTGTTTGTACTGTAAAGCTTTGCAATCAAGAATGAAAGTGTTACATTTTTAGTGCTGTACAGTTTTAACGCATTCAATTTAATGTCCCTCTTTGAAGGACATATGTTTATGCACAATTTTCTTTATACAATTCACAATATAGTTTGCAGTCAGAAAGTCAATGTTGATTGAAAGTTAGCTTTTTGGTTGTGTAATAAGGTAAGGGTTAGATTTGAAATCACTTTATTATATATATTTTAGAAATACAGTGGATATGAAAAGTCGACACACAAAATAAATGCTGTTTTTATGATGTGAAAAAATTAGACAAAGATAAATCATGTCAGTCCTTTTTCCACTTTCAATGTGACCTATAAGGGGTGTGTAGACTTTTCATATCCAGGCAGGGTTGATTATTCACAGCTTTGACCAACCACTATGAAAAGGAAGAAAAAGGAAAACCTACAGAAAGATGAGAGCAAAAAACTGATTTTGTACCAAATTCGTCCTCGCTAGTTATGATATTATTGTTAGCTAATCATTAAAATGCCATTGCAACTCACTGTATGTAGTGCTTTTAATCATCACAAAACATTGATGCCTTTAAATACTTTTGTTGAAGTGCAAAAGTCAAAATACTTTCAGGCAAATTATCTCAATTATTGCAGTAGCTTGTGAGTTAATGTTAAAACAAATATACATAGCCTAGACTCAGCCTAGACTGTCAGATATGTTACTTCCTGATTTTGGAGTTTATGACATGGTTTCGATACTCTTTGTATCCATGGGGACCGTTTCTTTCTTGCTGGGTTGACATGTATCTGATTTGCCTGTAACTGCCCTTTGTTGCTCATTTCTGACACCACACTTAGGGACCTGGGGTTCGTTTCAAGGAGGAGGTTTAACAAACTCTAAATCTAACCCTGAACTCGGAGTTGATTTACCCTAAGATGGAAAACTCTGAGTTTTCGGTTTCAGAACAGCTGAATTGAGTTGGTTTCAATCAACTCAGTGTTCTGTTCACTCAGAGTAACGCGCGTCCACCGCCGCTATAAAAAGGCAGCATGAATGGAGCCGCGATACTACGATTCACCATGGCAACCAGCATTACTACCGCATATGTCACCCCAACCTTGAAATACTGATGCAGGCTTACAGCGACTATGAACACGTATTTAGAAAAAAAATGCTGCTCGGGTCAACACGTAAGTTCCAATATAGTGTTTTCATTAGATTTTTAATTTACACAATCTTTTTAATTTATACTTTTTATTAATTCCCAGTTGGGAAATTCTTATTTTTACACTCTGTTAAACTACACACAGGCCTGAAATACACACTCATGCTCATATTTAATCACAAGTATTATTACTGGTAAAAACTGTTTTTGACGCTATAATCTATTTCATTTAGGTGCAATCCTGCGAATGAAAATCACATTTGTGTGCCATAAATGCAGCCAATCGCATTATGAAATCCTAAAATAAATTCAAATAATTTATACCAGTCTGATCTTGCAGCGCCATGTCATTAACCAAATTATAGTTAATAACTATTCATTGTAAAGGGTTTTGCATTATTCACCTACAATGCTGTGGACCTCTTCTTTAATGTCTCTCACTGGTTTGTGTCCAGGGAACACTACAAACACGTTTAATATATGTTTCTACCGGCTCTGCATACAGTGGCTGTACTAATACTGCCCTAAAACTGACGTTTGCAAAAGACGTAATGCGACACAAATAATCTGCTCGGATGTGAGAGCATGTCCACGATGGGTTACATTAGTAATATGAGGATGGATAAGGTTAGCCTACATATCTGATAGACTGTAAAGAAAAAAGAATACCGCTCGATAGAAAGTTATCTGGAAATTAAAATACATCTAATTGGGTTTCCTCATATCAGATAGGTAGTTATCTGGAAATTAAAATACATCTAGTTGGGTTTCCTCAATATCAGATAGGTAGTTATCTGGAAATTAAAATACATCTAGTTGGGTTTCCTCAATATCAGATAGGTAGTTATCTGAAAATTAAAATACATCTTGTCTGGTTTCCTCAATATCTTCTCCCGACGTATGTTTAACTCCTGAAGTAATACAGCTTCTTCATCTGCAGGATCGTGTAACAAAAGGACATGTCATGTTCAAGAAAAAAACTTTAATCTATAACGTCACCTAACTGAGTTAATAAAACAATTCTATTTTATTCATTCAGATGACAACACTGCGCTAAAATGCGCCTGATACAGACTGAATTAATTAAAAATGAAATGAAAGAGCCCTGTGTCAGAGGGAGGAGACTGAGAGACACTCCAGGTTTATTGAAGATAACCTGCTCCCGACCAGGTTAGGTTCACAGACTCAGTTACCATAGTAACTGACTCTGAGGTTAAGTTACCTCCCTTTCTGAAACAGAAAACTCAGAGTTTCCTTCATCCCAGGTTAAACAAACTCAGAGTTTTCACTAAACCTCCATTCTGAAACGGGCCCCAGGTCAGGTAATGTGTTTTTAAACAGCAGGAGCTGAAAGCCTTTTTTTTGGAAGAAGAAAAAACTAAAACTTGCAAATCACCATCTTGCTGTTGCAGCTTATTCAGTTTTTTATCTTATTTCTCCCACGTCATTAAATTGGAATATGTCTGTTCAAAAAGGTTAATGAGTTTTATTTACTGTGATTGTGATTTCAGTTTGTTTGTTGTGTTTTTTTTCCCTTTCAAATGTAGATTTTCATGATGACGATTTTATTGTTATTTAGAATAACCTTGGAATATAGACTACTGCATCTGTTAGAAATTGTATCAAGAAGATTTTTTCGCTAAACATAATTGTTCTTTCACATGCGACATTGTAATGAACCTTTTACTCATGGTTTTCTTTGCGTCCTTTATAGTTTGCTCTGATAAGTCTTGTACAGCAATGTATACTGTTTTGCCATCCAAGAATGCATTTGCGTTGGTAGTTTGAACGTTAATCTGTCGTGTTGATTGTGAATGCCACTATTGAGTAACATGATGTCTCTTTCAACCTCTGCTCCTGAAACAGATCATCCTCAAGTGACCAACAGGAAAAGAACAGAGTGTCATGACGCTGCCCGTATAGGCCCTGAACAGGCCCTCTGTAAATACAACATTTGCTCCACACATGAACTACAGCAACTTGCATGCTGAGATGATACTTACTGAGGAAATGTATAACATTGTGCTATAAAATATACAAACGATATACCTGTATTGCTAGGACTAATACCATTACTGATATGTGAATGACACAAATGTATTATATGTATGCACACATGATTGGAAATTTAATTGTACATTTATTCCACAACTACTATTATTACCTTAGTACGGTTTAGTTAGATCAGCACAACACTCAAACAATTCAAAATTTAATTTTTTACAGAAATGATTGTGCATCTAAGTGCTTGGATGCTTTTATTTAAACCTCTGACCATTGATACACACTCTTATTCATGCCCCTCGTATGAGTTGCACTTGTCTTTTAAGTCAGGTTTGGATGAGGGCCATACTCACTGTTAGATAGGATGAATGTGACAGACAATAGCCTGTTGGTGTACCTGATGACTATTCTCTTTAGTACATGACCACTGCTCCCCCTCCTGGTATGCCTTGGTCTCTCTAAACATTAAGACTCTGTGTTTTAGAACAAAACACCTCGATTATAATGGACCATACATTTCTCCACCTTACTGCGGTCAAATTGCAGTGATATGACGAGCCATTCATTTTCTAACTGTATGACAAACTTAGTTACAGTGCGACTAGTTCCCAGGTTCCGTTTGTGCTGCACTGTTGTGTATTTTGATTTTAGTCGGGCCTTGTGTGTTGAACGGCTGAGTGAAGTGTCTGGTGAGCTGCCACAGGTTTGTGATGTGGGGCGGTAATACTCATGATCATACGGACATTAACGGAGGCGGAGAGTAACACTTCAAAAACGGAAAGGTACATTTGTGGTCCTTGTTTAAAGCCAGAATGACACAGGCAGCGGTGTGAGGTCACTTGTATACCCTGTCTTATTTAATCTGTAGAAGTGCCTAAAGTGATGTATATAACAAGTATCTTGAAAAGGCTCTGTGTGAAAATTAACCGATTTTGAATAGAGAACGCAGTGTTTCTCAACACACCCCACAGTCGCAAAATATATTTTAAAAGAAACTTAACTTACCCAATTGTGTGATGCATATTCAGTGCAGTAATACTCTCTGTACATCCGGTTCGTTTTAATGCTTTACATTTTAATTTTCTGTATTTCGTTTCTGTATTTGACTCATCTGAACTTTACTGCTTCTGTAGGATGTACAGTGATTGGTCAATATATAACATGGTTTAAATTAATTCTGAATGAGTTTAAAGTAGTTATCAACTGAAATGTTAATGGAGGTTTGTTTTGAAAAACAGATATGTATTGTCGTTCTGTGTTGTTAACTCATTCTTTTCTTTATACAACTGTTAATCATATCCTCACGCTTAACCTGTTGTTGTCAAAGTCTAACATCTGTAGAGTAGAATGTTTCACATTAAATGTTTAGTTGTAGGACGTGTTCATATAACTAATCACATTGTGCAATGAAAATAATATAACCCTACATATTATTATCAAAGCAGAATTGTATTTACCTACTGGTCTGTGAAACTAGCGCTTAAACACAAAGCCAGGTTTTCCAACCAATGCACCTGTGAAAGGTCAATTTCTGCTATTTGCTGAGCGGTTTAAAAGAAAAAACTGAGCTAAAAAAACGATTTAGTATTATCAGCCGTAATATTGTTTTTGCTTTTTGCTTAAAGTTGTGTATTTTATTTGCTCCTGGAAATAGCAGCTATAAACTGGTCACATGTGTGGATTTTAAACCTTCTGCCTGCAGATTTTCATTCTCCCCCTTTTCATTCTGTGTGGGCTTAAAGTCAATAGGGTGAAAAATCCATATAATCAGTATCATGATATAATGTCATGATGTTTGATCAACTCAGACAATCCACAGTGAGGATCATTTGTGCATGGTAACACCATTTGAACTTTTTCCATCACTTTTTTATGTTTATGTCATGTTTGATGGAAATATATGTAATATACATAGTTTTATTTGTTTAACATTAGTTGTAGGACAATGTTGTGATCTATTTTAAAATGAATGTAATTTATTAAGCTGAGCGTTGCTCTGCTGGTGGTTCCTCAAAGGACCTGTCCTGTCAGGTTAGCCTATGAAAAGCCGTCTGTGACCCGGGATGGAATGTTGGAGCACCCAATAGAATGCTTCCACATGTCATTCTTGTCACTGCCTTGTCACCTATACAGGACAACACACTGCAGTATGAGCAAGGCTGTAGAATTGCTATTATTATGTTAAAAAAAGGTTTATTGTATAGGTCACAGTCTACCAAAAGAAACATTAAATACATTTAATTTTCATTGTAGTACGGTATAATTTCATAAGTATATTAATTTCTCTCCTAAAGTTACAATGACAGAAGCTCTGTATTTTTGTAAATTATGTAATTATTTCGTTTTTCTAGAGCACTGTAACACACTAGATTGTATTGCCAGAATTTGAACATTTTCTGTTTTATGATGTAGTTATAAAAAAAAATGTCAGTATCATATTGCCTTTGTATCACAGTAGTACACTGTATTTCTTTTGACAGCCTGTCATGGCATTTAAATGACCCTCAATGAAATTCAAATGATTTTTGCTCTACCAACTAAAAAGCCTCCCAGATCTTAAAGGCAAGTGAAAAAAGTTCTCTTTTGATGGCTCATCAGCTGTTTAAAATTGCACTTTTTTCCCAGAATAGGATTATTTTATACATGCAAGGACATGTGTACAACATATAATCAAGGAAATAGCTCATTTGGCAATTATACTTCTAAATTGTTTCAATTACTCACCAAAGGCGTTTTTAACGGATAGGAAAAAATGGCTCTATGAATTGGATGTTTATTTCAATGTTTTAAAAACTGTACTATAGATATATATACCTGCACCTGAAAGTCAGTTGAGATTTTACACCACCCAATCAAATGAGTTGGACAGTCAGAATGTGTTCACTTTTACTGACCCAATGGTAACATGATTCCTAAGCACTATCTGAAGTTAGTAAACTGAGCAGACACGCTTATTAGTGAACTTTGCCTTACCTTTGATGTATTGTTCTTAATTTGTTATGTGTTAGGATTTAATAAATTTAAGGATTGTATTTAGTCTATTGCAATTAGTGAAATATGTTGTTACAATACTCACTACATTCATTTTTATTTTTAGGCCAATATTGTAAGAAGTGCAGTCAATCACTTTACTGACAAATATTTACATTAAGAAAACCAGCTGCCATTGTAAATGGATGTGCTACAGTTACTGCAGATTTCTGTTTAAACTGCTGTACCAGTGCCACATATATGGTTCCATCAGTTGTGCCATACTCTTCATATTCATACAGAGGGGAAAGGTGAATACCCTTATTCATAAAGAATCTGTTCATGTGACAAATTTAAATGTTTTATTTGTGCATACTTTTGTGCTATTTTATGTTATATACAGTAGTTTTGTTTTGGTAAATCCAGAATTGTGTAAAATCTAATGTTAAAAACAAATAAAAGTTCAAATAAATGACAAGCTTGTGATACATCTGTTTTGGCAATTCACATAAGAAATAAAAAGTCTAATTCAGTACCTGTATAAACCGAGGACAGAATTGAAACGACCCGAAATATAATCTCAGAAATGCAATGAACATTTTTTTTTCTGTAGTATTTCTGTTTTATGACAGCATTAATATGAAAACATATGCTAAATGATTGTGTTTTTTTAGTAAAAATTGTTTCTATGCAGAATGCCTTTCATAACCTCTTCCACATGCAACCACATTTCTATACATATTAGGCATACCAGTCTTGTCAAAGAAAATCACTGCACTTTCACATTGTCCAGGAGTGCTTAAAAGACCGTTTATTTCTGATGCATGAATGCTGAGTCCAGAATTGTGGCTCTGTTCAGTGCGACACTGTTACACGGCTTGCAGCGTTACCATAGCAACTGCATCCTGGTGCACTTTCCTCTTGGATACACATCCCAGAGCGACTGTTTTGATTGGATAGCCGCTAGGAGGGTGTCACCGCGGTGACCGAATGACGGAAAATGTAACACGCGAACGGAAATCCGTTGCTTGCATTTCACTGGCTCCTTCTGTGTGACATTCAGATGGTGATGAGCTAGGTTTACGGCCGATAGAGGAAGCCATTGGTCTCTCTGCAGATTTGTCTGGTAGGACTGGGAGGACCGGTGGACTATCCGTCTGTACGGAAGCCGAGAGCGGTCGGGTTGGTTGGTCCGGTTGGTTACGCGGGCGGTGGTGGGTCTCCACCCGAGAGTATGGCGGCAAGGATTGTGTCAGAGAGGGCATACGAGAGCGGGGAGAAATGAACGAGATGGGCAAAAGGAAACAAATGGCACGAAACGTGTATTATTAACTCTTAAAAGTGTCTATCGATATTTGTGAATATAAAACGCGCCCAGTCTTTATTTGCACTAGGTCATCAGAGGCGGGCGGGTGATTTTTCTCGCACTGAAGGCTATTGCTGCTGCATGGGGCAAGTTTAGTTTGATATGATTTGAATGGCGAACTAAGCGGATAAAAATCACCGCCACGTTTAACTTTGTCACGCGTTTTTTGGTGCGTTTTAATCGCATTTGTTTGTCGGCACCCAGTCAATGTCTGGTGGTGCCTGATGGGGGAATTATCTCTACCATGAACTCCATCTGCGGGCGGCGGGTCTTTGTGCTCGGCTCTTTATTCGCCTCTGCCGGGCGCTGGTAGAGCAAGGCTGTGTTTTCTATGTCGGTTTGAAATGGAACAGGAATAAATGCCATTTGCCAGGGGGTATTCGGTTCCGTGTGTCGCGTAGAGTGACAGCTTTCGACGGTCTCGACATCATAGTAACGGGGGAGCGATGCGCGAGTACAAAGTGGTGGTCCTCGGCAGCGGTGGGGTCGGGAAATCCGCCCTCACGGTTCAGTTCGTCACCGGGACGTTCATCGAGAAGTACGACCCGACCATAGAGGATTTCTACCGCAAAGAAATCGAGGTGGACTCCTCGCCCTCGGTCCTGGAGATCCTGGACACCGCCGGCACCGAACAGTTCGCGTCCATGCGGGACCTTTACATCAAAAATGGCCAAGGTTTCATCCTGGTGTACAGCCTTGTCAACCAGCAGAGCTTCCAAGACATAAAGCCCATGAGGGACCAGATCATCAGGGTGAAAAGGTAAGTGGCTTTGGTTGCAAACCATGTAGACAACATTGGGCACAAGTCAGAATTATTGCAATGTTTCACTGTAAACATGATAACATAATTAATGACAATTCCTCAGGCTACATTTGCTAACCTCTAATAGACTACATAGTCCATTGAAATCAGACACAATGTATCTGATGGTTGAACACATCAGGAAGAGACACCACTGGGCGAAGTAGACACACAAAGCACATTAATTTTGTGATAGAGGATATGGCGTGTGATGATGGACAACATACCGGCCTGCTTACTCTGGCGGAGTCTGGCCTATGACAACATAACTTACATATGCATATAGGCCCACTGCTAAATAGTTTAAAGTGGTCCAGTAATGGCATCTACCACTCGCCTCTCTAATGGGAACCAGGTTTTTCAACAGTATGAATTATATATTTAGCATTGTCTTTACAGCATGTTGGACACATATGGTTGGTCATCTGCTGTTGCTGCCTATACGCCTAATGTCAATTTTAGTTGAGTTTAGTGCTACTTCTCATCAGCTTGTCTCTACTGTACCGCCTAAGGCCGTGCTATTGGTAGATCTACAGTAGGACCCGTTCAGATCCAGTTGATTCAGTTGAGATCCAGTAGGACCATTTGAGATCCAGTAGGGTCGGAGCAGCTGTGGTTAGATGGGTTGTCTACAAGATGTTGCAACCCCTGGTGAAACGTACAGCTGCATTACCCATAATTCACAGTTCCAGTGGCCCTGCAGAGACAGAGGCCTGCTTCTAGACCCCTTAATACCGCGAAACCAAGCACACTGAAATACAGGAAGTTCGGTATTTCAGTAGATCATTCAGAAAGAACAGAGGAAGATTAACTGGAATGTGGCTGGTTGTGATAAGTGCTTTTAATCGGGTCCTCCAGACAATAGGCCATCTCGCCAATGGTCAAAACTAAAAAAAAAAACAAATGCACAGTAAAATCCCTTTAGCAAAGTCATTTATATAGGCCGGATGTACAGTGGCCTAGTTTGTAGCAGACTTACAAAGTCACAACATGAATGAGTCATCCAGGCTTAAGACCTGGTGTCCGGGTTAAAATCTATGCAAATGCACTCCACCACATGCCATACATGAAGTTCAAACCTAGGTCCCACTTGCATGATGGTTTTTCATCTCTTTTGGAGTTGATGTTATGTAGGAGCTGAGCTGTTACAGTGTGGGAGTATTGTTCAGTGTAGGTGTCAGGGTTTCCACCAACGTGAATACAGGGTGCTTGATGAGATACAGACACAATGCTAAGTGCCCCTCTGTGAAGCCCTTCCGTGAAGCCCCTCTGTGAAGCCCCTCTGTGAAGCCCCCTGAATGGACAAATAATTTGACAAAACATAAAGATCTCCTTAACTCTTCCGCTGTCCACCTTCGTTGGTATGTTACAGCCATCTCAGTCTTTTCATATATGACCGACATGGTCTCGAGAGATCTGATTTCTCAGCAATAACTATCTGTCACCGAAATAGCCTTCTCTTCAGTATTTACTACCATGGCTCCCTGCCATAACCAATTCATGAGTTCTACATCCTGAACATCTTGGCGTTGACGTGCGTCTCAATAAATTTGCGGTGGCTCGGAATTTGTATTGCATTGAAAAGCATTCAAATAAATCACATGAATCCATGACTCCTGGTGATAGAATGAGGTCAGCATGTGTTTCCCCCATAAAGAGGTGAATACAGGGAAAGATATGTGAGGGAGTCTGCTGAGGGAAGGAGGCAGCCAGGTGTGGGGCGGCTGGGGTGTTTGGAGTCAGACCCAGCAAGGTGTGGGGCGGCTGGGGTGTTTGGAGTCAGACCCAGCAAGGTGTGGGGCGGCTGGGGTGTTTGGAGTCAGACCCAGCAAGGTGTGGGCCAGCTGGGCTGTTTGGAGTCAGACCCAGCAAGGTGTGGGCCAGCTGGGGTGTTTGGAGTCAGGCCCAGCAAGGTGTGGGCCAGCTGGGCTGTTTGGAGTCAGACCCAGCAAGGTGTGGGCCAGCTGGGCTGTTTGGAGTCAGACCCAGCAAGGTGTGGGCCAGCTGGGCTGTTTGGAGTCAGACCCAGCAAGGAACTGTCTCCAGTTTTTTTAAGTCTGGTGCCGGGTCCCAGAGTCATCTGGGTTACATATTCCACTAGGGATACTTTAAGGCCCCGTGTTAAGTAAACCAGTGTAAACCCTTTGGAAAGGCAGTGTGTATGACTACAAATTATAACAAGAAATCAAGCAGGGCCCAGAAGTGGCACCGCGTTTTGCTTTACAATACAGCTGTGTCATTTCAGCCGGGTGGTAAAATCCTTGCCAATGCAAACCAACAGTGGCCAGGGATCCAGGCCGAGGGAACCGTGCCTGTTGTCTCAGAGCTGCCCAAGGGCGGTTGGGATTCAGGCAGGGCTGTTACACCCTAGCAACGCCTTGTGGAAGTTCAAGTACCTGCTAACTAAACATTTTTTTAAACTCTTTCCCCTTGTGTTCTGGTAAATACTTCCAGATTGAGCACACCGTGTGACACGAAGCATAGTGGCTGGGGGTGTGTATCTGACGTTACTTTTGCTGTTGCAATATTCACATATTTGGGCGGACAACAAAAATCATTACTAAGCAACAAAACCTTTAATGCAGATGTTGTTAATGGGGTAATAGTGTTATTATTATTATTATGACATATTTTGTCGGCTAGTCTAACGGTTTTATGGTTGATGGGATACGGTTTGTCCTGTCTCTGAGATTCTGGTGACCTTTGTCGATATTTGTGTAAAGACGAGAGCGTGAGACCCACGTTCTCTAGAGCTGGTTCCTTAACTCTTCACATGGCAGACTCTGATGATATTCAGTTTATGCATTTTCCGGACCAAAAAAAGCCATTTGCCATTACATTGCTAAGGAAGAGAATATTTCCCCCACCTCAGTTTGTAGCATGATGAAATAGGCAGCCTTAGCCAGGTGTTATTGTGAAGAGTTTAACATGCGTGAACAGGAATAATAAAAACAGATATTCAAATAGTGTTTGGGGTACTGTTTGATGGTGGAAAGTGCAGCAGGTCTTCATCACACAGACATGTGCAGCAGGTCTTCATCACACAGACATGTGCAGCAGGTCTTCATCACACAGACATGTGCAGCAGGTCTTCATCACACAGCCAAGTGCAGCAGGTCTTCATCACACAGCCAAGTGCAGTAGGTCTTCATCACACAGACATGTGCAGCAGGTCTTCATCACACAGCCAAGTGCAGCAGGTCTTCATCACACAGCCAAGTGCAGTAGGTCTTCATCACACAGTCAAGTGCAGTAGCTCTGACTCTTCTTCTGGACCACATTGCTAAGGAGGCACCTTGCCCAACGCCCCGCCTCCCAGAAAGTCTCAACTCTGTCCTGTGGATAATGCAGCTGTCACTGTTGTTCACATAGCCTCCACCGGTCGTGGTGACTGTCTCGCACAAGAACCAGCCGTGCCGGCCACCACCCGTCCAGTTCAGAGGCGCTGGTGTGTTTCACGCTCTACCTGTCCTGAACCCTGTCAGTGTGTGTCAGGGTCGTCCGTCCGTCAGACTCACTGGGAGGCATCGGCCGAGGCCATGGGGGTGACGGTTGATGTGCTCCAGCCCACTTCCCCATGCCTGCTGTCTGCGGAGCCACCCACCGGACCTCACTTCAGCAACAGTTAGCGATGCGAAAGGAAAAACCTGCAGACAGGCTGCACCGTGGGGGGCAAGAACAACAACTGCAGCCGCAAACTGGCTCATGAAGAACATGGAGGGACAAGAACGATTGTCCACCTTCTTGTGTGATGTTGGACGTCTTTGTGTTGTCAGCGGGTGGACTTTAGCCCTATGTTCTGGTCAGGAGAGAATGACGTCAACAATGGTGGCGGTCCCTGTGTTGTTCTGTTAGACTGCAGGGCTTCTTATAACGACAGTCTAGAGGGAAAATATTCCAATAGAGTCGACATTAAAGGGTTCTCCTGAATGCCAGATTTTGATACTAATGTGTAAACGGACTGTTGTTTTGCAGTAGTGGTGTGATTTCTCATAGACTAGCATTCAGGGGAATGACCTTGGTTTGTACTTTGGTTGGTATGTTGTTGTCAAAGCTTTCATTTCATAGTCATGAATCTAATTTGCAATATCTCCTGTAATTGGAGCGAGGCATATTGTATTTGATGGAAATGTTGCTTTAAAATTACAGGATTTATCTTGTAGCCGTCATGTGCATTTCAATAATCTGTCAATTAACCCTGTTTAGAGCACCAGAACTTACTTAAAGTAGTGCTTTCATAAGAATTGAACCTGGGAACTATTTGTCTGTCTTCTGAGCCTGACTTCGACATTACAAAAACTCTGAGCTACTCTGAGATTTCAGTGACAAGGTAACAATGACTGTCTGTGTTGTCAGCCTGATAGAGACTATTCAAGTGGCAATAATACAGTAGGTGATTGCACTGTTGTTAAGAGAGGCATTCATGATTGACAAGGATGCTTACGCTGTTATTGTTGAGGGTGACTGATGGGGAGAGAAAATAACATGCAATTTAAAGAGCAGTATAGAAAAACAAGCAGCCTCAAGCTGAGGGTTTTGTTGTTCCTGAAAAGAAATGATAGGCCAGTGCGTTACCAAAGTAACATGACATATTCATTATGGCATGCAGTTACTTTGTACAATATCCGGCCGTTACCAAAGTAACATGACATTTTGATTATGGCATGCCAGTTACTTTGTACAATATCCGTCCGTTATCAGAGTAACTTCACATATTCGTTATGGCATGCAGTTACTTTGTACAATATCCGGCGACTGTAACTGTGTTCTTCTAGATACACTTATGGACTTACAATTTGACGCTCTTGCACTTTATTGAAAGAGTCCACATTTCAATCTAAAAAACTGTTGAAATGTGAACATATTTCAGTTTCCACAAATGTGTTTCTGTGGTTTATAGTTGAAAAAAAGCCTGAAATGTGAGTAATCTGACTAAATCTTAACTTATCTAACTTAGCATATCTCTACAACACAAAAATCACATATTAAAGCGGTTTGACTAACGCATTTGATTGTTTCTGTCACTGTGTGACACGATGAAAAAGAGAATTGTCGGAGGCAGTCTAACACAAGATTAGCATGGAGACACTGAAAATTAGGGATGCACCGAATATTCGGCCACCGAAAATTTTCGGCCCAAAAGGGCATTTTCGGTTTTCGGCCGAAATAATACGGCCGAAATATGTTGTGATCTATTCGGATCCTCTGCACTTCATCGCGACTGTACTTGATCCGCGTTATAAAGACCATTACTTGGATGCAGAAATAAAGCAGCGCGCACGAGAAATGATCCAGGCGGCGATGGATGCGGAGAACCCGCGTGGAGACGGAGCAATAGCGCACGGAGCAGCAGCGCACGGAGCAGCCTGCGCACGGAGCAGCCTGCGCACGGAGATCAGAGCGCAGAAAAAAAGACTCGTCTCTCTGCACTAGATGAGGGGCATGCACCCTCGTTGTCTGATATGTTCAGTGAAATCCTGCAAGAAAGTGCCTCACATGGGCGTAGGTTTAGGGGGGGACGCTGGGGACATGTCCCCAACAACATTTTAACATGACTAAATTGTCCCCACTAATATTTTAGCGAACTCTGTTATGAGTTTGTGAAGCGATTTGGGTCAATTCCGACCGCAGAGCCAGGAGGACGGTACTAGAAACTCCGTAATTTGATTGGCTAAAAAACCTAGGGAGGGGAGTTATCTGACATGCTATAAGTACACAGGAGAGTGACTGAAGACAACCGTAAAGTTACCAGTGCTTTCTGTTAATACATACCCCATATGTTAGAATCTTGCAGTCACAATAAACAGTGGAAATGTTTCCTGTGTATATTTTGCTTATGTAATGTGGCCTATTTGGGATATCCCATTAGTAGTGGCGGAGTAGTGGCACCACCAGTCTCGCTACAATATATTGAATCTGACAAACAGCATTACCATCTAAAAGTTGATTACTACATAATGATTTTTGTCTGCACATGGATAGGCCTATGCTAGTTAAACTTTAGAGTAGTATAAAAGCAACAGGCTATTGTCTCAACTAAACGCAAAAATAATCACATTATTCTCAGTAAAAGTTCACTTGCCGGATGAGGGGGGAGAGATGTCCCCACCGAAGCTGAGACCAAACCTACGCCCTTGGTGCCTCATATCCATAAATGCAATGGTACTAATAATTGGCATAATTTATTTCGGTGTTTCGGTTTTCGGTCTTGGTTTCCTCTTTTTCGGTTTTCGGTTTCGGCCAAGAATTTTCATTTCGGTGCATCCCTACTGAAAATATCTCCAAACCCTTTAATGATCCTATTTTCATTGCACAAATGGCGTTGCAGCCAAACACCCTTAATGTGTCTGCCAGAGAAAAACCTAGAGGACTGCAGCTAAGGACTGTTTAAATGATGGTAAAAACCCCTTGATGACCTTCAGATACAAGAGTCTCAACATCCATTACAGTGCAAGGGAGCTGCATTGTCAGAGACCCACTGCTGAGAGAGTAAGAGAGAGATGTAAGAAAGCCTGACTGCATTGCAAATTGACTGCAATTTGCCAAAACACACCTGGACTTGCCACAATCATTCTGGCTTCTGGGAAATCTCCTGTGGACAGATGAGACCAATTGGAGTGTTTTGGTGAAATATACCGTCTCGATGTTTACAAAAAAAACAAGTGTATGTGGTGTAGGCTAGCTTCATGTGGATGTCTAGGTCATCCATCCAGTGGCTAGCTAACGAGAGCGTCATTGTGACATGCATACATGCTGGCTTGTTCTTAGTTCATAGAGTGTTCATAGCCTCTGCTGTCTTCATGTAGATCGAGAGATCAGAGGACAGGAGGTGAAACTGCCTCCGATTCTATTTATAAAACCCATAAATTAGACCAATTTAATCTTAACCAGTGTACTGCAGCTTCTGCTCTTCAGCTGGCATCGCGGAAATTAAACATGGTCGACGTTAATATCAAGTGTGCTGCTTATGATTCATTGAGATAATTCATTAGAAAAATGTTACATTTCCTAGCCTGAGATATTGCAGGTATTCTAAACTAGATAAAAGCTCATTTATCAGAGCATAATCGATTGTTTGAGGTGGCTTAATTAGAGTGTGTTTTTATTTTTTCCAAGAATGCAGTCATTCTTAGAATGAAGTCATTGATAGAAAGGCAGTCTGAAAACTGTGTGTAAATGCACTCTGCAGACTGTGTGTAAATGCACTCTACAGACTGTGTTCAAATGCACTCTGCAGACTGTGTTCAAATGCACTCTGCAGACTGTGTGTAAATGCACTCTGTAGACTGTGTGTAAATGCACTCTGTAGACTGTGTGTAAATGCACTCTGTAGACTGTGTGCAAATGCACTCTGCAGACTGTGTGTAAATGCACTCTGCAGACTGTGTGTAAATGCACTCTGCAGACTGTGTGTAAATGCACTCTGTAGACTGTGTGTAAATGCACTCTGCAGACTGTTTGTAAATGCACTCTGCAGACTGTGTGCAAATGCACTCTGCAGACTGTGTGTAAATGCACTCTGTAGACTGTGTGTAAATGCACTCTGTAGACTGTGTGCAAATGCACTCTGCAGACTGTGTGTAAATGCACTCTGCAGACTGTGTGTAAATGCACTCTGCAGACTGTGTGTAAATGCACTCTGTAGACTGTGTGTAAATGCACTCTGCAGACTGTTTGTAAATGCACTCTGCAGACTGTGTGCAAATGCACTCTGCAGACTGTGTGTAAATGCACTCTGCAGACTGTGTGTAAATGCACTCTGTAGACTGTGTGTAAATGCACTCTGCAGACTGTGTGTAAATGCACTCTGCAGACTGTGTGTAAATGCACTCTGTAGACTGTGTGTAAATGCACTCTGCAGACTGTGTTCAAATGCACTCTGCAGACTGTGTGTAAATGCACTCTGCAGACTGTGTGTAAATGCACTCTGCAGACTGTGTGTAAATGCACTCTGCAGACTGTGTGTAAATGCACTCTGCAGACTGTGTGTAAATGCACTCTGCAGACTGTGTGTAAATGCACTCTGCAGACTGTGTGCAAATGCACTCTGCAGACTGTGTTCAAATGCACTCTGCATACTGTGTGTAAATGCACTCTGCAGACTGTGTTTAAATGCACTCTGCAGACTGTGTTTAAATGCACTCTGCAGACTGTGTGTAAATGGGCCATATTACATCACTCATTCAGTCTAGCATGTTTCTCTCAATTTTTTATTGGATACTTTTGCCACTTTTTGGACTCTGCTACAGTAAGACCCACACCACCGAATGCCACGGTAACTCTATAGACCCGCTGAGCCGCACACACAAAGGCAGTGTGAGGTTCAGGACAGCTGAGCCGCACGCACAAACGCAGTGTGAGGTTCAGGACAGACGGAACAACGGGCGACAAACGCGGCTGGCCATTCCCGCACGTAGGTTCTGGAGACCACTAGCCAGTTCCCACACGGCTCCTCCAACCAGCGATGAGCCCAGGCCCAGATCAGTTGGTGCATCATGCATTATAAATAAAGGTGTCTGGGAGAGCTATGTCGGGTGCTTTGCAGCATGAGTGCTTCATCTACAGTGTGTGCAGTTAAGCCGATAGTGTGTGTGTGGAGTGTTGGCATGCTGGGTCGTGTAGGCGGGTAGACAAGAACCGCTCCAGATCGGATGCCGTCTTACCAACGGGCTCAACCCGAATGTAAGACACTGGACCTTCTTCACCCAGCGACTGGTCCAGCCCCAGGTTGTCAGTTGTGCCAAACACCCACTAGGCTCTACGAAGCTCGTTTATCCGTAGCAGTCATCCTCACACACCTCACGGGATTGCAGGTTTCCCCTCTGTTATTACGGCTATTTATAGCCCCTCTCTTTTCTTGCGGCCGGTGACAGGTCTCTTCATCGTACTGACTCCACCGCTCCTACGTGACGGAGTCTGGGCGACTGTTCTGCCGTGAGACCGGCGAGCTAGCCTATCACTACCGTGTCGTTGCGTTAATGACGGGTTGGGTGGATGGATATGTCATTATTTGTCTCTGGCTGTCTCATCCTCGCTCCTCCTCCGCAGCTCATCATCCATCACCGCGATCCAGTGTTCTCCTGGGCGTTTTTTGTATGGCTTTTATAGTCAGTCACTGTGGTACAAAATTCATTTTCATTTGCGAGACGCGAGACGCAGGCAGCCGTGACTGTAGACAGTAGACGGACTGTGTTATAAGCTCATCAGTGGATCAGAAAACGTCATTTTTCATCCAAGCTCACTGGCTTTAAACCACGCTCAATCCTTTAACAAAACACTGCTAATTTACCTCAGAAACAGCTGCTAGTTTACCACACGCACACTCGTGTCAAACATACACCCGTTCCTCTTGCATGCGTGTTCGCTGTGCTGCGGGCCTCCTCGGGCCATATCCTCCTATGATTTAGTGGGTTTTGTACAGCAGGCTGCAGTGTGACCTCATGTGACGACAGCCACATGCATCCATGTGAGTGGGGGTTGGTGCCAACGGTCTCGCCAGCCCCCCCGGTGCTGGACGGAAGCCCTCGCCCCCGGACGCCACTGTGGGTTGGTGCTATTAACAGTCCCAGACACCACAGAGGCAGCGCCCGGACGCACACACACCATTTCCCACCCACCGATATGACGAGTTCCCCCTTATAAGGATAAACATGAACGGGGGACTCTATATTTGGACGGCTTATTTGTCCAGTTGCCACAAGAATAAATAGATAAAACAGCATCAGTGCATTCGGGGTTGACTGACCGTGAAACGAGGTCCAAGTTGAATTTCTACCGTTCTAATCCAAGTAATCAGAGATTGGATCATCTCAGACCTGTCACAGTGTCAAAGTGAATGATTCGTACCGTAAAGGCCGCTTTAGTCGCATTTTCTGACCCTGACTGAAGCAAATTTCATCTCCAGGCTATTTCCCACACGCATACGTCTGGAACCGTTCACAGTTGACCTTAAGGGAGGAACTGTGTCATTCTACTTGTCAGCTTTTGAATTTAAGAAATCAATATATTGTGAGGTGTGATTTTGAACGGAGCAGTTTTCTCATGCGAACACTTGCATCCAGTCTAGCCTGAGCCAGCCACATCTTAATACCGGCAAATGGCCTAGTTTATCATTACAAACAAGTTTTAATGAAGCAAGAACTGCCTTGTTGATAGCCAGACAGCTCAGCGACTGGTGCTTGGGTGCCTAAAGCATGCGTGGTAACATATAGTGGGCGATGATTGGTCGGGAGACAAGTGTGTTTGCATATAGTGGGCGATGATTGGTCGGGAGACTAGTGTGTTTGCATATAGTCAAGGCTAGTGAGATGCGGATGCAGGTCCTGGAGGGATAGAGCCAAGCCTGCCGTGTGGTAATATGGGGAGCAATATGTGGCTGTTCTGGCTGGGGTCAGTGACTACGTCTTAGTCAGAATGGTTGCATTATTTTTGTGATATCGTCCCATACGCAATGATGTTATATAGACTTATGTTTTTATTATCTGATATGATAATTATATCTATTAATAATAATTATATACATATATATGCAATATTTGGATTACTCATATATCTCGTACACATATTTATATATTCCATCTAATCGGTTTTTGTGGGGAACTAAATGCACATACAGGATACAACACATAATTCAGCATTTAAAAAATATATATTTCACACACAAAATATGAGCACCAGTTATATATTGAACATGTGTTCCGATAATACAGTACTATGCAAAATTATCAAGCATCTGAAATTTTTAACAGAAGTCATTCATTTGGATAGTGTTTATTCAAAAAATATACTGATCAAAATGTATTATGTACAGACGAGTGTCAAATAGAGTGTAGAAGTCTGTACTGGTATTGCTAGTGTGTAGAAATCTGCTAGTTTCAGCCCTATCAACCAAACAATAGGCTAGGTTTCTGTCCATCACTGGACTATAGGCTCCTAATTAGCACAGTTAGGCAGTGTGTCGCAGCAACTTCCTGCCTTTTGTTAGGACCTAGCACTGGCAATTTGCTGCCTCCTGGGGGTGTGGTCTTCTCTCCCTAGGTTGCCGCCAATTAGGGTGTAATTGTGTACAATACTTAGGTGCAAGTGGTCATAGAGCGGCAGCTTGTAGCGGCATCTTGTCTATTGGCTTTGTTGTCTCCTGCAACTAAGACTGTCTCCGAAACAAAGACGGCTCTGCTGAGTTGTTCTGCGGAGTTGTTCGAGGAAGGTAAGCAAGACAGGCTTGGCGATACAATACATTCAGAGTAAGTACTACATTTCATATTCTTCATACAAAAAAAAATAAAAATAAATAAAAAATTCTAACCCCACTCGTCTACTAATCACCTCTGAAATGTGTATGCTTCCCATCCCATCCATAGTGACTGCTCGGCGTCCATATAGACCTACTCTATACCGGAGGCGCATTCGGTCCAATCTAACCACCCTTGTGTGCACCTCCTTTGCAGAGTACCTAATTTCGGGTAGTGTCTGGAACTGTCGATCGGCTGTCAACAAGACCGACTTCATCTCGGCTTACGCTGTCCTCCAAGACCTTGACTTTCTGGCTCTGACTGAGACGTGGATTACACCCGAAAACACTGCTTCCTTGGCTGCCCTTTCGTCATCCAGCCATGTGTTTTCCCACAGTCCTAGAACTTCCGGTCGTCGCGGAGGCGGAACAGGGCTTCTCATTTCTGCTAAATGGAGATTCTCTCCCTTCCCCCTCCCTCACCTTTCCCCTTCCTCGTTTGAATTCCATGCTGTCCGTGTGACGTTTCCATTCAATATTAATATAATTGTCCTCTACCGTCCACCGGGAGCCCCGGGGTCTTTCTCGAAGAGCTCGACACCCTGATTAGCGAATTTCCCGATGACGACACACCGCTTGTCCTGCTAGGTGACTTCAACCTGCCAACGACCGCATTCAACACCTTCTTAGGCTCATCCGTCCTACCCCTCCTCTCATCGTTCGGCCTCAGCCTCACCCAGTCAACGGCGACTCACATCGCGGGCAATGTGTTGGACCTTGTCTTCACCAGATGCTGCCCGCTGACCAACTTTAAGACCACACCCCTACCGCTATCGGACCACTTCCTAGTCTCATTTTCCCTCTCCCTCTCTTCTCGTGCATCATCAACTCCCAGCCTGGTGGTGGGTCGCATGAACACACGATCCCTCTCCCCATCTGATCTTGCTGCTTCTGTTCTTTCATCCCTCCCGTCTCCCGAATCCTTCTCCCTCCTGTCTACGGAATCTGCCTCTTCCACCCTTCTAGCATCGCTATCTACATCCTATGACTCGCTCTGCCCTCTTTCCTCCCGGCCAGCCCGAGCCGCACCTCCTGTGCCGTGGCTAAATGAAACCCTACGTAGCCACAGGAGAGAACTTCGTGCAGCCGAGCGGAAATGGAGATCCACCAAAATTCAAAGTGACTTGGCTTCCCTCCAGTCCCTCCTCACCGCCTTCAACTCTAATCTGACCACCGCTAAAGCTGCTTTCTATCACCAGAAATTCCAGGACTCCGCTTCCAACCCTAAAAAGCTCTTCTCCACCTTCTCTACACTCCTCACCCCTCCTCCACCTCCTCCGTCATCGTCCCTTTCAGCTGACAACTTAATTACCCACTTTCAACAGAAAGTGGACAACATTCGAGCATCATTCACCCATTCGTCAGAAATCGCTATTTCCCCTCACACTGACTCTGTCCCTGGTCTGAGTTCCTTCTCCACGCTCAGTCCGGAAGTCACCCTGCAACTGCTCCAATCCAGCCGTCCGACAACATGCCCGCTTGACCCTATCCCTTCCCCGCTCCTCCAGTCCATCTCCACGGACCTTCTTCCATATCTCACATCTCTAATAAACACTTCTCTAACCTCAGGATGTGTCCCTTCTGACTTCAAGATGGCCAGAGTGACTCCGCTCCTCAAGAAACCGTCTCTCGACCCGTCGGATGTCAACAACTACAGACCTGTGTCCCTGTTGTCCTTCCTTTCCAAAACGCTTGAACGCGTCGTAGCTGACCAACTGTCCTCCTACCTCTCGCAGAACAATCTCCTGGACCCTAACCAGTCAGGATTCAAGACGGGCCACTCAACTGAAACAGCGCTGCTCTGTGTAACTGAAGCCCTACGCAAGGCCCAAGCCAACTCTCTCTCCTCTGTTCTCATTCTACTAGACCTATCTGCTGCCTTCGACACAGTAAACCATCAGATCCTGCTCTCCACCCTCTCTGACCTGGGGATCTCAGGAGCGGTGCATTCCTGGTTTTCCTCGTACTTGTCGGACCGTTTTTACCAGGTGGTGTGGCGAGGCTCGCCGTCGAACATGCAGCCCCTGGTCACCGGGGTCCCCCAAGGATCGGTCCTAGGCCCTCTCCTTTTCTCCTTATACACCCGGTCTCTTGGCTCTGTCATATCCTCACATGGCCTCTCCTATCACTGCTATGCTGATGATACCCAACTATTTTTCTCATTCCCACAGTCTGAAACCCAGGTGGCATTTCCGTATCTCTGCATGTCTGACTGACATCTCGGCCTGGATGTCTGCACACCATCTGAAACTCAACCTAGGTAAAACTGAACTGCTCTTCTTCAAAGGAAGAGCCTGCCCGCTCCAGGATCTGTCCATTACGGTGGACAACGTCACAGTCCCTGCTACCCAATGTGGGAAAACCTTGGCGTGACCCTTGACAACTCCCTCTCATTTTCTGCACACATCAAGGCGGTGTCCCGGTCTTGCAGGTACATGCTCTACAACATTCGGAAAGTAAGGCCGTATCTTACGCAGGAAGCCGCACAAGTGCTGATCCAGGCACTTATCATCTCCCGGCTCGACTACTGCAACTCCCTTCTGGCTGGTCTCCCAGTGTGTGCCATCAAACCCCTGCAACTCATTCAAAATGCAGCAGCCCGCCTGATCTTCAATCTACCAAAGTTCTCCCATGTCACTCAGCTGTTCCGCACACTACACTGGCTCCCGGTCGAAGCACGCATCCACTACAAAACCATGGTGCTAGCCTATGGGGCAACAAGAGGAACCGCCCCCTCCTACATCCAGTCACTAATCAAGCCGTACACACCCACGCGAGCACTTCGTTCTGCCACCTCAGGCCTCTTGGTAGTGCCATCCCTACGGGAGGGCAACTCTCGATCTGCTCAGTCTAAATTGTTCTCCGTGCTTGCCCCGCAATGGTGGAACAACTCCACTCTGGAGATCAGATCATCGGACTCTCTACCAATCTTCAAAAAACGTCTAAAAACATTCCTCTTCAAATTGTACCTCCATGAATGGAGCTCCACAACTCTCGACCGTTTGAAACTTCACTACCGAATCATTCTTCTATCTCTAGCACTTCCCCCTGCACCCACCCAGGAACAATGTACTTATTGCCTTTTTGATGTGTGTTTTAGCTATATGTGAAATGCCTGCACTTATTGTAAGTCGCTCTGGATAAGAGCGTCTGCTAAATGCGCAAAATGTAAATGTAAATGTAAATTAATAGAAAAAAACTGAATAAATGGGTGGAAGAACCTAGAAAATGCAGATGCTTCCATAGAGTATGTAATGCTTATTATTAAAAAATGAACATCATATTATTAAGAAATTAACATGCTATCGTTAGGGTCGGGTCACGTTCGCTTTTGAACAAATACCGGTACCTTTTTTTGGTACTTTTGTAGTCTGGAATGGACTATATCGGTGTACATTGGCCATATAACTTGAAGGTATTATTGTAATATTGTCTGTCACTTACACAGGCTGAGTCACTCTCAATGCTTCATAATGTCCTTCATCCCACACAGACTATAAGGTGTTTTTGTTTCATATAATGATAATTATGTGGAAAAATAATGAATTCCTATCACTGAAAAGGATTTCATAATTTTTATTTATTATCTAAATATTTTTTCCCAGACACCCTGCAATTAGGCAAGCTGACCTCACTTTCAGTTGGGTGCAGACCTGGTTCAGGGGTGTGGAGATGGACAGGCAGGACTGGTTCAGGGGTGTGGAGATGGACAGGCAGGACTGGTTCAGGGGTGTGGAGATGGACAGACAGGACTGGTTCAGGGGTGTGGAGATGGACAGGCAGGACTGGTTCAGGGGTGTGGAGATGGACAGACAGGGCTGGTTCAGGGGTGTGGAGATGGACAGGCAGGACTGGTTCAGGGGTGTGGAGATGGACAGACAGGACTGGTTCAGGGGTGTGGAGATGGACAGGCAGGACTGGTTCAGGGGTGTGGAGATGGACAGGCAGGACTGGTGGGCCAGAAGCTGCATCTGTTGGGCCTGGCTAGTCATTAGTTTGCTAAATGTTTGCCTGCATTGATTAAATGTCGACTAAAAGAGGAACGAAACGTACATTTTCTGTGAAGACAGATTAACTAAGATTAGTGGAGCAAAAGTAGCCTATTTCACGATGGACTAAAATATCAGGTCATTTCCACCACTCGCCTACACCTACCTTCCTTTTTCAAACACTTGATAACATACGGTTCCTCTTTTTGTTCTCTCGCTTTCTTTTCTTTCTTTCCTTTTTTGGAGACGTGTTCTTTTAGAAGACAGAGATTCAGTAGTACGCAGTAGTACCCGGTAGTACCGAAACAATTCGGTCAGTACCCTTATAAGTACAGAGTTCTTGACCCAACCCTAACGATCGTGCTCTGTGGCGTGTATAACAATGCCTTGTCAACCTTGATTTTGGATCAAGATGATGAAAGGGTTGGACCTAAGTGACTTTGATATAGAGTTCATTACTGAGGCACAGAGCTTCAGACTAACACCGCTTAACAAGCAATAGGAACAGTGACTTAAGTGGCGTCTGCACTGAGATCTACGGGAAAGACATCGGTCAAATGGGGCCGGAAATGGAGATGGGAAAACGCACAAGTCATGAGCGTGATGGTCGTGCGTTACTGCGACATGCGAGGAAAAACAGAAGAGAAACTCTCTCTCCCAGGTGACTGAGAATGTCAAATGCAGGACGTGTTCAGACTCTGTCAGCGAGAACAGTCTGTTAGGGACTAACCTACCCAGAGAGGAATGTGACAGTAGGGTAACGGGTTCAGGTAAAAAAATCCCTCATTACACAGACTAATGCACATTTGTGGGTTCAGTGGTACAAAGGCAGCAGGCACTGGTCTGTAGAAATATGGTAAAGTGTTGGTGAAATAAGCCATCCGTACCATAATCCTGACATGTGGACGAATGCATGTGTGGCATACATCAAGAGAACGACGTTCTGGACGCTTACAGTTAAGGTGCCCGTACCTTCTGTTCTGCTGACATGGTTTGGGCCTACGTAATCCCTTAAAGGGAAAGGTCGCTGCAAATCATTACACAGTTGTTCTGAGTGATCACCTTTATCCTATGGTGAAACATTTATATCCAAATGGGACGGGCCACCTCCGGTTTGACAACGCCTCTGTCGACAGAGAACGAGGGGCATTCATCCGGTCTTGACCCAATTCTGACTTGTTAGACAGGAATTTTCCTCATTGTCATCCAAATACTTAATGAGGGCATGTTTTATGGAACAGCGGTATTCCATCCCTCCAGTAGAGTTCCAGCCTTCCAGGGACTTGTAGAAACTTTGCTGTGGAGCAGTGAAGTTGGTCTGTTGGCCTTGCAGGGGCCGAACACATTACTGAGACATTTAATGTTGGTTTTGCCTTTCGTTTGTCACCGATCTGCGTGTGAACGTATCTTCTCATGAACAAACTCACACTGATCAATTCGGTTGGTTTAGTTTGAATTTCAGCGGCCTAAGGCTTTTGCTCAGTGTTGTTTCAATATCTGATCACCCATGTAGATGTACAAAAAATTGTACCCTTGTTTTCCGAATGGGTTGTTGACAGTTCTCAGGGCCAGAAAAATTGCAGAGAAGATAATATGGGTGGGTGTTGCCTAATGTTTGGGCCGGGAGTTCAAGCAGATGACTTGCTCAAGTGAGGAATGCTGTAAAATGATATTCCTCAATCCTCAGATGTTTCCATCTGTATAAACAACAGATGTACGGAAGGTTTTGCGTTGAAAAGGCTGCTGTTATCCGGCTGTACTTGGACATGCTGTGCATTAACTGGTTGGCCAGTGACCTCAGAAACGTTTGTCACATGCAGTAGCCAACCGAGCACTGTAGTCTGGCGTTTAATTCCTGTAGTTTATCACTTGCAAACAGAATGAGGATTGCAGAGATTAGAGTTCCTTCCGGATAATATATTCAGGAGTAAAGTCACCACCTTATTCTTTGCCAGTTTAAGCCTCTTTAACGATGGAACCTACTGAACATGGCCCTGGTAAGAAAGAACATCAGATTGCCTTATTTTTACTTCTTTTGAAAGAATGACAGTTACTAAATCTATCAATACTATATGTTCGCGTGTGTACCTGTTACCATAGCGATCTAGTGATTTTTGTCTGCTTAACATCGTTAAAGAATTTAAAGGCATTACTATTTTATACATGGCAGCTAACCTTTGAGAGTTCTGATGATGTTGATAGGTGTCTGTGAGCATGGTTCTCCGGTGATCTGTTTGGGTTCAACAACGTGAGGATGCGGACGTTCAGAGCTGGGTTTATAGTGGGTGGGTTCTGGTTCAATTTAGAATTAGTGAGAGTGCTCCTACATGCCGATAAGAAATAAAAGAGAGATTCTCTGTGATTTGGCCAAAATAGAGCTGTCTGATTGGTTCGATGCTCCACGCCATTATCAGCAGCTCCTGCTGGCTTGTGTCCGCTTTACTGAAATGTGGTCAATAAGACGGATTCTTAGGAATGATCAATAAGATGCTGACATTTTGAATCCTGTTGGGTAAATGTTTGTGGTTCTTCTAATTGACAGGGTTAGTATTATACAAGCATTGTACAACATTAAGGCCCCCTGTCCTTTATTCAGAATGTGATTTAATAGTGCGTCTGGCCTACTTGGCCCTATTTCCTAGTGGCAGCACTCGACCATTATGACGAAGAGTTCAAAGCTCACTATTAAGGCCTCTTCCACCCTCCAGGGGATCGTGGGTGATTTTGTCCACTTCCCGTTGACTGCTGGACCGGTTAAGTACTTCAGTTGTCACTGATAGTAAGAGGAATATACTATGCAGGTTTTATAGATTTCTTCCTTGGCATCCCGCCGCTCCGAACTAAATTAGGCTGGCCTTTTAGATGATGTATTTCAGGAAAATGCAGCACATATATTTAATTTAATTGTTTATGGATTACCGGATTTATTCACAACATCTTAATGTGGCTTTTATTCCAGGGTGCAATTACACCGGTTTACTGTACATTTAGGAGAGTACAGAGAAGATGTCAGATACAGTGAAAATACTCACTAAAAGACTTCTTCGGGTCGACCTACAGTTAACTACACCTACGCAGCAGGGTCACTTAAACATCTCAACACCTCAGTCGTCATTCTGATCTCCCCTGACTTTGACTGTCACATGATTTTTTCTGATCATTTTTTCCTTATGTCTTCAGGTACGAGAAGGTCCCTGTGATCCTGGTGGGGAACAAGGTGGACCTGGAGAGTGAGAGGGAAGTGTCTGCCAGCGAGGGCCAGGCCCTGGCTGAGGAGTGGGGCTGCCCCTTCATGGAGACCTCGGCCAAGAGCAAAACCATGGTGGACGAACTGTTCGCTGAAATCGTTCGGCAGATGGACTACGCCGCCCAGCCAGACAAAGACGACCCGTGCTGCTCCTCCTGCAATATACAGTAGTCCCAGGGCCTAGGGAGGCGCCAGACGGACAGGGGAGAGGAGTGTCTGCCTCGAGGAAGATATGCAGTCAAGAGGACACTCACAACATGGACTATTGAAAAACTCATGGTAGAACTGTGGTGGATTTTAAATATTTGGTGCATAAAATCAGTCATGACGTAATTAATAATAATTATATGTTAATAATTAATAGGACGGAATGAAGAATGCAAAGGGGTATGCGGCAAGAAAAAAATGACAAACTGGACTCAAGAAACGTGCACTCGCCTTATGTTATCCCGGGTTTCTCTGGCAGAGAAAAAAGATTTATTGAGTCATTGTGCGGAATTGCTGAACATGTTTTCTAGTCTTTATGCTCTGCGATAGACTTCGGTGATACGTTTCTGTTACATTCTTTTGGTTTTGTTAGTATGGCCCAGTTTTTCTCTCAGCACATAAAGTTGGAGCTTTCGTTCTTCATTTTATCGCATCACGACCAAGCAGAGCAAATGATAGCGGCTAGTCAGTCTTAAAATGTGACCTAGTAAGCCACTCCAATCCACTTGTTCGAATCATTGATGAGTAATTGATTTGTGCACCTGGTTTCTCCGTGCAAGAAAAGAGAGAGCCTGACTACATCCAAAGGGACATTGTGCGGTACTCGTCACTAAGGCAGAGCCAAAAAGGCGACTTTTAAGCACCTTCATTTTCGTTTATCATCGTCGTCCTCTTTGTTCTATGTTTCGAGGATGGGGACTCAAACAGTGAAAAAGTCGGCGTGATTCTAGGAAGTTCAACGCAACAGTGTTGCCTTCTAGCTCCCACGTTCTCCCGTTCGGAGATGTTAAAATGTCACGCGATTTGTTTTGGTTTCAGTATTCAGTCCTGACGACAGATTGTGTCATTCTGTCACCATTTTATTTGGAAGGTTCAGGGAGGATTCGATCGTTCTGCATTTGAATATCTTCACAGACTCTCTAGGAACTTCTTTTCAGGAACGGGTGGCATTTCGAATAAAGAGGCCATCACTCATTACCTTCTCAGATTACTTTGCTTTCGAGTGGGTGTCACAAACAAAGTGGGGTGAAAGGTTTGATCAACATCCCACTCTTTATGTCTTCAGAGTATTCAAATTCATAGTAATACAAGTAATGATTACAATGAACAACAAATTATAACTAACGGTAGTGTAAATATTTTCTATGGAAAGGGCCAGCTCCTACGACGACACTAACTCGACACACGTGGAATTGTCAACTGTATGCATGGCTAGTAAAAAAAAGAGGAATTTATCGTTCGAGATCATTATAGGCTGTGGAAACGTGCAAACCAAACACATACACATCTGGGTCTGGACACTGTGTCAACTGTACATCGTCGTTGCCACGGGGAACCAGACCTTCCCCGGGTTGCCATTTTCATTGTTCATTTTATATTTTTTTATGTGACCATTTACTCTTTCTCCCTCTCTACATGAATGGTGACACTTTTATTTGGCACCCAAACAATAAAAGTGCATTTAACACTATACATCCAGCGTGAGTGTCGCTTTGTCAACCCAGTGACAGACTACACAATCAACATGTTCTCGTAAAGTTGCGCTGGGAGAACGGAATTTATTTATTCTGAAAAAATGCCTCTGTTTTTCCTGCAAATGCACTTTGAAACGACACAGTGAACACACATTGACTTTTGGAATTACAAGAACCCATAATTGATTTCTCCAGCATGTCACACAGCTTGAAAAAAGCAATGTTCCTCTTTGTTTATTAAGGAGGTTCTTCTGTTTTTCTTGATAACGTTTTATTCAAATGTATAAACATTTATGTACACTGCCTAGACAAAAAAGTCCCAGTTTTGTTTTAAATAGGCAAATACTTAAGAGCCAATGATTAAATAATCACTGCTGTGATTAATGTTTCATCTGGCAACAATTATTATAATCCGAACTCATTTCAACAACAACCATGTCGTGAAAGACGTATTTCGTCTTTTTAATGACAGTGTTCGTAGTTCAGAGAATAACGGTTGGTGAAATGTCATCATTGATGTGAAGCTAGTTCGGTCGGGTTCTGAGTGGCTCATTTCATCCACTAACTGCATATTGGTGTCTAGCCTTACTGTTCTCGGCCCCTTTTTCTGCCAGTTGCCCCGAGGGCTCTGGTGAATTAGCTCCGCCCACTAGAGGCACGGATTAGGGAGCTCTCAGCAGACAGATCTCTGTGTTCTCTGGATATGATGGAATTCTGATTACGACTGCACAATAGATTTGGATAGACAATATGGGATTTCATGTGTGGAGGTTATTTTCTGTCTAAAGTTTTGACTTCGATCCAACACAGTTGAGAAGCATTGCACATTAACTTTTATGACTTGTTGATAAGGTCCCGTCAACGATGTGAAGTTCTGCCTTTTTAATATTTCATGTCATGATATAGCTCTCCCATTTTTTTTTATCTCTTTCATGTGGAAGTATTCCCTCATCTCAGAGAAGGCGAGGGCCCCAAAGATGGCATTGAAAAACGAATCCGTGAGACAAAATGGTTGGCCTCAGGCTTAATTTAGACTTTGACCTGAGACACTATAGCGCAGTCGGACATGTGGAAGGGACATTCCTGGGGAATCGCCTGTTAATAGATCCAGAGATGTTTTTGCTAGCATTGCCCCCCTCTGAGACACCTGTCAACGGCCAGCGCCTACATCCAGTTTCTGCTATGTTTGTAGAGAGTGACTTCACCGTCTGCAGCCATATTGTCCGTCTCTATCCAGGGACGTCAGCCGGACAAACGAGGCAGGATAAATGACTATCTTCTGAGGATTACCCTGTTAGGTCCTGAGACACCCTCCTCCTGCCAGTCCTGAAAAGTCCCTGTAAGAGAATATGCTTCTAACACGGTACATTCAGGTAAGAAACCTTTTATAGATGGATGCAGAAGATTTCTGTGTGAATCACCGTGTCCAGGCGGTCTATCGCGGGATTCGCGGCCGACCACTTAGAGTGGTTTTCAGCAGGTCACTGCACTGCAGAGCGTAACGTCACCCACGCCGACCGACAATGTTCCCCGCAGAGCCGTCCGCCAGACGTGCTTTCACAGAGTGCTAGGCACAAAGAACGGCGAGTCATCGTCCTTCCTGCGGAGAACAAGAAGCCGCCGTTTATTGATAAAAGCGGCCCCGAGCCGCGGTGTGTAGGTGTATGAATTAAATAGGTGCTGAGTCATGGTTACCTGTTCTGCTCGGGTCCGGAGGCGGACTCCATTGGATTTCTGCTCGATGCAGCTGGGGACACAGTGCCGTGTTCCTTCCAGCTCACATCCCCTTCAGTATGTCAAATGTCGAGACGAAGACGAGGGCTGCATGAGTCATGACATCCTCTGGCTCCTGCCTTCAACTGAGACACTAAAGGGGACTTTAGTGAGACACTGTGTTCCACACACTTAGGAACATCGTGAAGTGGAGTTCCTAAAACACGGGTCAGGACATCAGGGCCCCGTGTCTGGAGCTGTTGGGGAGACGAGGAGGTTCCAATGGACGGAAAACACACAATCGAGGCTTAAGCCGATCATTGATTAGTTGAGGCGTTGCCAAGTCCGCAGATGGTCCTGATGTGGAACACCGAGATTAAGGCTAACGTTTCTCCTGTGAAGGATAATCATCTGATTAGCTGCAGGTTAGAGGCAGAAGTGATTTGGGGATCTTGTTGTGACCAGGGACGGATGACTAGCTAGTGAGACGAAAGACTGTAGAGACAAACATGCTCGGACAATGTGACAATGTTCACAGCTCCGCTGAGAGAACGTTTCCTCCTCCAGCACATCCTCCGCCCACCTCATCCGCCTAGTGCCAGCTCCTTCCCCCCGCGACGTTTCACGCCTTTCAGAATGGGAGATGTGTGAGAGAAAAAAAGAAGCGGGACTGAGGGCTGGAGAGAAACAGAAAGCCCAGGAATGGGTAAGACTGTCATGAGGCCTTAACGACTAGGTGTCATGGCAACCAGATGGCAACACATGAGTTGTCAATTTCACAGTCTAATTTGCAGCTGCGGCGATGGATAGAGGGAGTGTGTGTGTGGGGGGGGGTGATCTGGACAAACAGCGGGGAGAAATTCCTCCTCCGACACATGTGGTTTGCCCTTTCTTATGTACAGATTTATTCTCCTCCGAGGATCTTCAAGCCTGATGTCTGGAGTTCAAACGACTATAACTGCATTTCTCATTTTTATGAGAATGGCGTAGACCTATTTGTAGATTGATTAACATGTTTTACCTAGATTGAATTGGGGTAACTGCCGCTGCCCAACGACTTCAGAATAGTTACTCTGTCTATAGTGTGTTTCCTTATCCGAGTAACTGCAAATGCATATGTGCTTCAGGGAACATTGAACGTTATGCATAATTAATAAGAAACACTAAGAGATGATAAAGAGCCAGGCTGTGTCCTCCAAAGTAACATTCCATAGACAATTTCTCTCTCGAAATGATAAAGTCGTCTGTCATATGAAGGAACTGGATTTTGGACTCGTTTTATGTACATTTCCCAAGACTCAACAAAAATTTTTTACAGGGGGGAATGTAAGGAAAGACAGCCAGACGAGGGCGTTTCTATAAAACGATCTCTCTGTTACACCCTGGCGGGTGTGTTTGGGGGATGTTTTATGACCCGTTAGCCTTCTGCATTAGCAGTGGACACATTCCAATCTATACCTTCTTGGGTTGCGTCTGTCCAAAGCACTGACCAATCCTAAACATCTAGGGCATTACATTTGTACGGGAACGCAGAAACGTGGAAATACGACACCAGCAGCCGATAGTGGTCAGATCACATAGGACACGGACGAGTCATGGGATTAATATCATACACGGGATAAACATGTGTATGGATGCACTACAAAAGAAAGTGTCATTGAATCGCAAGCAGATAAACAAAGAATTGACATTTTGACATTTGTACAAGACCTGCGATGCACTGCAGGTTGTGACAAATGATGAATTTATGTGTCTGGAAAAAGGGCTATGAGGGAAAAGACGTGACATTTTGGCAGGCTGATATTTTGAAGGCTATAAATCAGAATGTCAAAGAGGAAGGACAGGTACAATGCCTTAAAGCTAGAGATTAAAAATGCGGAAAAGACTGTCCCTCTGATTTAATACACAGATTCTAGGTACAGGTTTGAGTGAAATTCAGTGCTCTGTCAGAAAACATTTACTAGCCTAAAGATCGACCAGCACTTCCCAACAGCCATTAAATCTGGACCTATCTGGACCTATCTGGACCTACAGATAACAGTTCCATTCTGCTGAGTCAAACACCCAGCCTCTCCAAATACAGGTCCACACCGTTGTGATATTGTGAGACACAATTAATAGTAGGCGGATGTAATCCGTCTTGCTTAGAAAATGGTGTCACTGGGAGGGGTCTTGACAGGGCATCTCCTGTGTTTGAGCTTCTCCGCATGTCAGACGATGCTCACGCTGTCGTTCGGGTCTTGTGCCACGGTTGAGAGCTCCATGGGAGGAGGGGGAGGAGGGCTTTTCTCTGGGGAGAGAGAATCTCCACACACCTCATTCCTGCCTCCTCCTAATGGCCTCTAACCACAAATACTTTCCTTCTGTGCTTCAGCTGTAACATCTTTCCACCCAACATTCCTCCCATTTCGATTTTTCTACACTCCAGGAATGTTTCTCTGTTGTCTGATATGGTTTCAATAATCCTGAATTGTGACTGTTGTAAACTTCCTTCGCCTTGTGTTTTGCTTGACTAACAGGTGGCTTGAGGATTTGGGAATGGTCAACAGATGCTATTAAGTGGTCTTATGCACTTCTACAACTGTCCCTTTCATCCACATACATATAGAGTAACATGGTCTCAAAATTAAATATTGTCACCATACTTTAGGCAGTTATTGTATGGAAAGCATATGCAACCAAATAATTAACACTTAATGGCTTCATTTGGAGTTAAAGAAATTGCTTACGGTCCCATGTTTAAAAGTGATGTCTTCTCTAAACGGTAAAACAAATATGTAAACAAATACCTTGAAATAAAATCTTTGAAGTATAGAGATGAAAACAGAAAAAAATATATATATATTTACTGCACTATACGTAGATGTAAGCACAAATGTTTGGTTTAATATAGTTCAGTTCACTGTTTTGAGGTGGATCCATGTGGGAAGCGAAGTCCTATTTCTCTCTATAGAGCAGGTTGCCAAGGTCTACCGCACAGGGAAATAAAAGTGGTGGTGGGATTTTGTAGTCATGATTGGTGATGATTGCCAGCCCTCAGTCTGCCTGTGGAGAGTTTTGGGGACAGCGAGTGAGCTATGATTATTGTAAGCTTTGCCTACACACTGCCTGCACACTTCCTGTACACTGCATATACACTGCCTTCACCCTGATTGCACACTGCCTTCACACCGCCTGCACACTGCCTACACACTGCCTCCACAGTGCCTGCACACTGCCTTCACACTGCCTACACAATGCCTTCACACTGCCTGCACAATGCCCTCACACTGCCTGCACACTGCCTGCACACTGCCCTCACACTGCCCTCACACTACCTTACAGGTGTTAGTGACATACTCTTGCATGTGATACGATTTGAGTTGAGAAAGGGAAAGCGTATCCATGTAGAATTTCTTTAATGACAAAATACATCGAATTCTACTTTTAAACCAATTAGTTAAATTGCCTCAGCTCTGTCTATGGTTGATTGTTTTCTCCAAAAAGGGCTGCATTATTTTGGAGATTAGATGAAATGAGTTACCAAACTTGCACACAAGTATTTAATTTGTGTTTTTTGAGAAACCTTCCACAGAAAATTGTGTTTATTAAGGGAACGCAGGTGATTACAAGCAACCAGGATATTACGCAAAGAATGGAAGGAATATTCTGAGGTGAATATTGCTTTTATTTATTCTGGGGGGGAGGGGTAAAATACATTATTTCCTAATATCTGGTTTTCATGGCTACAAAAAATCCCTAAGAGAAAATGGTATCTACAAATGAAACAACAGTGTGCCAACTTCACAGACGTAGGCTGTAGGCTATTCTTTTGCGCAAATAAACACAGAAATCCAGACATTTTGGTAATATACAATAAAACCTCATATAATCACCAATTTGCGTTCAGAGTTTGAATGCTCTGAATTATATATTATTCAATTTTTACGAAATTTACCAACCCAATCACGTACTGGGTTTATATAGTATACCTATAAATGATTCTATATTATAATATATTTTGTACAAGTGAGCTTTTTGTTGTGGCACGGTGATCATTTGCATAGAGTCTTTGTAACATCTGCTATAATGCCAGCCTAAGATTGATTAATGAGATCATACATACCCAGCGAATTCAATTTCTAGACATAATTGGGACATTTATACTAGTAAATCCTATGCTGTGTGATTTCCTATCCATTGTGATGCAAGCCGCTGCTAACAGTAGCAGCTGATCAAACAATACAGCTTCCTGTGGGCCTGAAAATAAATCACTGCTTCCTTAAATAATAAAATGTTAGCAAGCCTCATTCAGTGTTACAGGGCCGGGGAAGGTTGTAAAGATAAGTCGTAAGGGCATATTTCTCATCAGTAGCTTCTGTAATACAGTGATTACCTGACCTGTTGTATTTACCAGGAATGTGTCCCGGACTTCGTCTTTGATAGCATTGTTCCTGTTCGCCTAGCAAACATATTAATGACCGAGGCATTGCCTGATTGAAATGCAAAACCTGGAAGCCATGTGTTTCCATTAAATCTCACTTAATCAGAAAACTATCAGAGTGCATTAATTGCTGCTGATTAGATTCGTTTCTGATTAGTTCCAGAAGTTGAAGTTACTCTTCTTGGGATCCATAAAAACACAAAATATAAATAACAATGAAACACATTGATTTACAGGAACAGTCATGTGTGTCGATTGAATGTGCTACCTGTTGTGGAATATGGGGATTTGAGCTGTGCTTGGAATATCTAGACGATTTGTTCTCTTTATTTCTGTGATTGTCATTGTTCATCTCACATTCTAATACACACTGCAACTCATTGTTAATAGTCTCTGTGAGCTTACTGGCTATGGCTGTTGTCAGCTGAACTGGGAAGTCATACAATCCCTTTACAGCTGGAGATTAATTCTACTCCAATGATACTCCAATGTCATTTTCTGTTGTGTTTTTCATCTTGATGTGTTAATTTTAATTGTGTTCTCTCTTTTTTGTTACGTTTGTCCTTAATATGATTTAACATGTCGACAATTTTTTTTTGCAGGCTTGATTTGTTTGCCACCTTTTTCTTTTAATCACACGATAAATTCATTCCTTAACAGTTGCATGTTTTATACGATTGTCATAAATAACTGAACAAATGTGTCAAGTACTACATCTGTATACTCTTCCGCTCAGATCAACATCATGTTTTTTTACATCTGCAACAAAAGTATACTTTGAAAACATTTTGTGTGTGATCTCATAGGGCCATGGCTGGGGGTGCATAATGTCTGTGCTGATATCGGTCACAGTGTCACCAAAATCACTTACTTTTAATATCTGTATTTCACGGCACACTGAGGTGTAAGATGAATTATTGTAACAACCGGCCTGTGTTCAATGTGTTTTAGTTCTAGTTAGTCTGTGTTTATGTTCTGTTTTAATCCCTTGTGTTTTTTTTATTCTAGCTGCATCTTGTTTACTCTGTAATGTTCTTATTTATGGTCCTCCTGCGCTAGTGTTTCTGATTGTTCATATTTTTGTATTTCTGTTTGTGATCGAGTGACCTCTGTGTGTCTAGTACACACTTTCAATAAATAAATGTTATGTTATCCACCACCGTGCCATGTCCTGGTGCCACCAAAGCGTGAAAATTATTCATAATCATTGTTATTTTACACATACAAACTCCATAAACTATTACAACTCCTTTGTGATTATCTACACCCTCTGGGACTTCAAATATGCCCTGTAGGTTTAGTTAAGGGTTGGACAGGATTGTTCACACATATAGACATTGCCCTTTTGCATCATTCGGATAAATATACTACATTTGATATTTCCCTATTACATATGCCTAGTATGCTTGGTCTCTCATGTCGGACTGTTTGTGTTTTGCTTTCTTTGCACTGTTGTTATATGTTTTAAAATGTGTTTATTAAATGTTGCAGCTAGGGGTCAGAACAGACTCCTTGTGTGTGTAAACAGGCTTGGCGAAATAAACCTGATTCTGATTGTGACTATACACCCTCTCACTGGACTGTCTTGTACTGTCTTATATGGAAAGCAGCAAACACAAGCAGATGACTATATGAGGTAAGATCTTGGAGCAAAATGCTTCCGGCATAAATTATTACATCCCTGGTTCACAGCAGCACCGAGTCTCTTCTGCACTCGCCCTCTCCCTTGCTGTAGGTCTCTCTTTCCAGCTCTCTCTGAAATGTTAATCTCTGCCTTTAATTCCAAGCAAATACCTCTAGAGAGGTTATGTTCAGATTTTGCCAAGGCACGGACTGTGTTTTCCACAGAACACAGGGGGTTAGAGACTTCCTCTCCTGCAAGTGGATTCAGGGAAGTGGGCGAATGTGGAACAGCATTGGTATGAAACAAACTGATCTTCAGCCTTCCCCAACAGATAACGGCAGACGTGTCCCAAACTAAACATAGAAATTGGCAACACAGCGGCAACGGTTCCCCGGAAAAGCATCAACTCATTATCAAGAATTCTCCGGAATAAGAAACCAGGAATGGAATCATGTGGGAATGTAGAACATTTTAATGGACTATATATATGCATTGCAAAAACAGAGTCACATGTTTTCAGCGTTCATTATTTAAGTGTTTGTTTCCATTTCTATTTGAAATTATTATTTAAAAACCACGGTTCCCCACCGGCCCTCCCTTCTCTTAATTCCTTGTGAGTGCCAGACCTGTCTGGGAGCCAGGCCTTAGGGGGTGGGGTACTGTAACGAGTGGGGACTTTTTCCTCACCCCAGTTGTTTTTAGTTGGCTCACTCCTTTCATTGTTGGTAGGTTAATCACGCACACCAGGTTTCAGTTGGGTGATTAGCAGGTTTCTTCAGTTCACTGGGTTTGGTTACACTTTGCTTTGCATTTTTCTGAGTAACGTTCTAAATGTCGGCGAGTGGTTGTTTTCCAGCGTATTTTGTTTTATGTAAAAGTCGCATTTCCATGACTGTGTCTGTATTTCTTTTACACTGACAAAAACAGACTGTCACAAACTAGGTGGTGTTGTGCTGGATAATTCCTCAGCGGAAGCTTCAGCACTGGAGGTGGCTCAGTATTTGAAGTGCAGCCCCTCGCGGGCTCAGTCCAATGTGGTTTAACCTCTGAGGACTCAAACGGAGGAAGTAGGGACAGGTAGGGGCCACTCCTCCGGGGACTCTGGTGGAGGAGGTAGAGGCCACTCCTCCGGGGACTCTGGTGGAGGAGGTAGAGGCCACTCCTCCGGGGACTCTGGTGGAGGAGGTAGAGGCCACTCCTCCGGGGACTCTGGTGGAGGAGGTAGGGGCCACTCCTCCTGGGACTCAGGAGAAGGCCTGTCTTCGGCATGATTGAAATTTCTGGTAAAACAAAGATACCAATTTTCACCTGGCTAATACCAACTCGTTTTTCGCTTTGTCATAATGGGATTTTGTCTGTCAATTAACGTCAAAACTATTTTTTACAAATGATGTCTATAATACCACAAAATGTGGTAAAAGTGAAGGAGGCTGAATACTCTCCAAAGGCACTCATGTGCATGCAGCAAGTTCTTCATGTAAACGTTGAAACTGTCCTTCACTTGGATTACCCTAATGAAGGTTTAAGCAATCTGCCTGGAAGTGAATAAAATATATACATGCAGAGTAAAGAGGGTGGTTAAAGAAATTACATGAATTGGTTGAACCTCAGCATCACCGAAGCTACAAATGAGTGAGTCATGCAGAAAATAACCTCATCCACGCAGACATATTGCGGTTGATTTGTGCTATAATTCGGTCAGCTTTGCTACAAAAGGCCCTGGGATACATGGCATTTTTTGAATCAATTAACTGGCAATTTTCGTCCAGGCACATAATACCCCCACTGACAACCTCTGGGGTAAGCTGAAATGGAGAATGCTCAGATGAGAACCAAAGACCCACCTTATCAGGCGTGTTATCTTGGCCGGGCAATGATGCAAAATGTATTAAATGAATGGAAACCAGTAATAATGTGCTGCATGACTTAGAACTAGTTTATACTTTGATTTTTTTAACTAAAGATGACTTTTCTCTCATTTTGGGTAGATTCAGAGACAATCTCGGTGTCCTCTAATTAATTTGGCAAATGCTCACTGGATTTTCAAGCAAATGGGCCTTAACACTTTGCTGGCATCTAGTTGATTGTTTTAGAAGTGTTTCCAGATTTGTTTGTCAATGTAACATTATGATTTTCCCTTTCACACATGTTGACAAAAAAAATACAAATCTAACTTTTTCCTTTGTCTTTTCTTTTGCCAGCTATACTGTGTTGTCAACATTAATTTAGCATTTCCACAAACAAATTGTTTTATTTCAAATGAGACCAAGTATAAGTCTATAGACTACAAGCATTTATATTTGGGTATGTCATTTAGGCAGAAATTTAGATTTTTGGCCTTGTCCTTAACATGTTTAAAAGGAAGTTGATATTGTGTCCAAATGGTCCAATAATTCTCTAATACATATTTTTGTTGGATGAGATGACATGGCATTAGCCATGGTAAGAGTGGTCTCCTCGCCCTGAATGGTGCTGCTTTGTTTGTTTGTTTGTTGGGGTCTTTGCTTCCGCAATAAACCACCACATGATAGCTCAGTTAGCTTAAACTGTCAAGTAGACCTACCTCAGGTTTTCTAACCATCTAACCTACACGGAAAAGGAGCTCCTCTTGTTGCTTTGTAGAAGGAACCACATCCTTGAAGCGTATTCAAGCTTTAACTGTCTGGATGCCAGTGTTGTGAGGTGACATGGCAGTGATCCACTGCCTTCTGAATGAGTTGCAGGGGTTTGATTGCACATGCCAGGAGCCCCATCAAGAGTGAGTTGGAATAATCAAGATGTGAGTTGACAAGTGCCTGGGCAAGTACCCGTAGTGCTTCCTTTGTGAACTAGGTTCATTCTCTACAAATATCGGAGAGCAGAAGAGAGTCACTGCTGAAGAGAGTCACTGCCATTATGTTAGCAGAGAACCACAGTTTCACTGGACCCCCCTGTCTCATTTTAAGATTTATGCTGCTATACTATTGTGCCGGGAACTAGGGAGTCTAACCTTTCCCTGTGTCTTGTTTCCACTTCCATTAAGGAGGACCCGTGCCTCCTGGCCACTCTGTGGGACCAATCAGCCCTGGAAACATGGGTTGGAACCATCCTGTGGGCCCCTGATTGTGCTTCAAGCAGAGCTGCTGATGCTACCAGACAGTTTCAGCCTCCAATCTTCCACTCCCTCTACCTTCCCGGTTCTCCCTTTCTGATTATATTTGACCTGGACAATTCTATTTTTTAAGACTCTTTGCACTTAAAAAATGCATTTAATAATTATTAAACTTTTATAAGTTCACCCATGCAGCACAGCCAGAAGAGGACTGGCCTCCCCTCAGAGCCTGGTTCCTCTCTAGGTTCCCTCCTAAATTTTAGCCGCTGTGTATCAACTTGTTCAACTTGTCTATCGGTTTTAGACAGGGTGTTTAAACTTTGTTGTAAAAAGGGCTTTATTAAATGCATTTGATTGATTGATTGAACGACAGCATTTTATCAAGGGTCAAGCCAAGGTTCTTTGCACTCTAGGAGGACACTGTGGAAGGAAAATAAATAAATATGCATACCAGTGATGGGAAAAGTCCATATGTACAGGATGTGTGCTCAGTGACTTGATTAATAGAAAGAAGAGGAGTGGGCCAAGAACCGACTCTTGGGGAACACCATTAGAAAGAGGCTGCGAGACACTGATCCTCACCACCTGATAGGTGGAGACATCAAAGGGGTCAGGTGCTGTTTCCTAGGCAGAGTCCCTGAGGCATGCAAACATGCAGTCATAAATACTAAACATGAACTCCATTTCACAGTACTTAACACAAGACAGCAGGAAAAAAAAATATTATCAACTGAGGTATGAATTAAATCGTTCAGAGACATGTGCGGACATGTATGTACACACAACCATCCTGATGTTCACAGACACTTACACACACCCTGCCACTCTACATTGTTTTGTGTAATGTTTTGTATTGTTTTTTTGTGTATGGGGTGGGGGGCATATTGTTAGGTCTTCAGATGCCAGTACTGCCAGACAAACAATAACAATAACAAAAAACCTGACCAGTGTAAACTAAGGCTGCCCATAGAAATTGTGAAATACTTCTTTCAGGAAACCTACTGCTTGCTGGATATACAGACTTGTGCGTGGCAGTAATGGATTTAGTGAAGATGCAGCAGATGTGGATTTGGTACATTAACTATTATAAAGAATTACAAATATTATTAAGTAAGAAAACATTTTTTCAAGCGTTTGTGCATCCTTATTTCGACTATTCCTGGCTGTACATACCATGCAGTAATCCAATGTTTTATGGCAGTAAACCAACGTTTACCTGAAGAATGCCGCATAATTGGTTAGTAAAGTGTTTTGAGGCTGTAATCATGCAGGCATGTATTCAGTATTGATCTAACTTTACGACTATCATTTGCCAGAGTTGCAGACTATGCAAAGTGCATCATCATGTGGTGCTGATCGTGGCAGCTCTGCATCTATTCAATTCGGAGGGGTTGGGTTGAAAGAAGTTGACAGGCACATCCTAATTTTTCCGTGTTTGCAAATTAATAAACATATAATCTACAGATCCTAAAAATGTCGGAGAATTGTGGGCAAGCACCAGCGAATTGATAATCAGTTTGACTGTAAAATGTATAAACGACCACATTATATAAAGGAAGAGCTGTGCTGATGCACATATTTTACAGCTAGATGGCGCTATGTGGTTATAACATGCATTTAGTGAGAGCGTTGTACGCGAAAGGTGCAGTTCCATGCGCACTCGCTGGAGGCGCTGCGCCTCGTTTATAGCTGGAGCAACAAGCCAATAGATCAGCCGCTCCTTCCAATGTAGAGCCTCTATAATCCCGTCTCACCCGGCTCAGTGGTCCGACATGGCGACCAAGAAGCTTCTCGCTGTTGTAGACGGAATTTGAACTCCATTTGGCTCCACAAAAACAGCTCGAACTGCGGCTGGAAGTGGATGTAACATCTTTTTTTTCGAGTTTGGGAAAATATATAACTGGATAGTCCACGTTTTTAAAACAGGGTAAGATTTTATGCCATCGCTTCCCCCCTGAAACCGGAGTGTGTAACTCGTTTGAGGAGATTAGAGGTGGATAGTTCCTAACAGTACCCCGAATTATTTGGATTTGGAGACATTATAGTCTGTTTTATGTAACACTCCAGCCTATTATAATGGCAGCTGATCGTAATAAGAACTAGTATTATGTTTAACTGGCTTTTATAATGTAATATTGTACCGTGTTTTTCCTTTCTGTAAAGGTATTTCGCGAATATGATCTGGAATAAAAACCAATATCTATCCAATCAGACGCACACGCTTAACTGAATGGGCAACAGGATTTATGCTTGTAGATGAATGTTGGACATGCGGAATTTACACATGCATGTCATAATGTTTGCAATTTAAATTCACAAATGTAATCAGTGAGAGTGCGTTTGCCATTGTTACTTTGTTACCTTGAATATTGCACACTTAAGTGGCTGTCACCCATGCGTGAAATTCTAACGTGATGTCCTATTAAGGATTACTGTACTTATTTCAACTACATTTGACATATGTTGCGGAATATATATATATATATATTGACTGTTTTAATGAATAACCATTCCTACAATTATCCTGTAAAATCTCGACAGATTTTTTTTCAAAGCGAGTGCATGTTCCCAGTCTGTTTCTATAAGTGCTTCAGTTTTATATTAGTCCAGAAATGTGCACGTTTTACGGGTTTTGTCATTTTAACAGACAGATTCCCAGTTTGTCCGTCGCCCATTTCCCCAAAATACACTTATTAAGACCATAGCATTAATAGATACTGTCATATGAACTGCGGGTATATTTAGGTTTAGTTGTTGTCCTGTTGTGTGTCCAGGCATTTTTCATAGAATCATATTTAATACTACAGACAGTATTTGATACATACAACTTAATAGATAAACAAATAAAAGTATGACATGGAAACAGTAAAAGTACTGATGCATTGGAACACCGCCTCCATCATGAGAGCCGCACCCAGCTGGTGTGATTATATGTGAAGCTTTATATTGTAGAAATGGGAGGGGACATTCAGCACGGCTCAGGTAGACAGTTGGCTCAACCGTCCCATCATCGAGCCAATCAGCTCGCTTTAATGAAACGCAGCTGTGCAGTTGCAGTAACGTTGCGGGGTGCGTGCGCGGCGTGTTGTCGTGCTCCGAAGGTCTCCCTGGGCCCCTGCTGCGTGCACACAGAGGAGCCTCTGTTACAGGTCAACATTGGCCTGCAGAGCCATAGGCATCACTCTCTCACACGGTTGTCGGGAATTTCAAGATGGCAAGTTCAAAGCAGGGTTCATTTGCCTGTGAACATCGGGCCTTTTCAATATGTTGCAGGGGCATTGTATGGTATTGTATCTATTCCTGGGCTGGCAAAAAAGTCCTTGGACCCACCCCAGCTGTCTACCACAGAAACAATTTGGCATTAACAGAGCTGTGCATTCTTATGTGGAAGGCAAAATACTGTAGGGCGACACATGGTAGGTTGACCGTTGATTTATTAGCTTGGGGGCAGGGAAGAATGAGCGAAGATCATTGTCTGTTCTTTCGTAGCCCAGGGGTTTTGCTGATGTTTGGAGAGTGTTCAGTTACATTACTCATGGTTTAGCAGCCAGGGGTTCTTAGTTCCACAGTAAAGTCCCTAAGCGCATTTGGCGTAGCTTGTCAGCTTGTAAGACAATGAGGGTGTTGTCGTCTCCTTCATGGTTTCTTTTACTCACAAACATGCTCACGCTGCATGCTCAGATGTGCTGTAATCTCCGGTCAGTTGTGTGGTGTAGCAATTTGTTTGCATCCTCACACATAATAATAACATGTTTAATATTCAGCAGTGGTGCACAGTACCCAACCACACAGTAAACAGACTGGTCATCTGATCATGTCTATGGGTGACTGAGAAGCTTTTGAAAATTAAACACTGTCAACCGTTTAAGCGTCAGTTCGTCTGAAAAATTCAACTGCATTTGTTTGCAACCTTCCGAATATCATATAAATCCTGCCCCTCGACTTCGTTAGGCATCGGTGAGCCTCCGCGGTTCAGTCTGTGAGCTGCCCCCACCTTCACCATGCTCCAATACCCCAATTTGTGAAGGTCTGAGGACGACATAAGCGGGCCGGAATGTGTGATAGACAAGGAATTAAGCAGAGCCTCTGGGGTGGGCTCAAGACCGGGGATACGATGTCCTGCTCCTGCCGCCTCGAACTGGAATCAATGACCCTGCAGCCGGGCCAAACACATTCCAACCACCTGGAGCTAGTCACTCACTGGAAGGAACCGATTCTGCCCCCGTTCAGGCAAACTGTTTTATGTCCTGCTAACTACAGTGTCTGCCTGTTGTGTGATTTCCTATGCCTCTCGTGGTGATCTCCATGGGAACAGGGTTGTTGTGTATTGACGATGATATGTCCTTATTCAAGATGTCCGCCACCCTGGGTCATTCTGTCACTGTGTTCACACATTGGCTTTTGCCTTTTGACAGGAATTTTTCCAACTATTTTTTTTTTTTGTCGATGGTCTCCACGTTACTCGTTTGATTTTTGTAGTCATGCAACACATTTGTAAATGGGAAGCACTAATTGCTCCTCCCAAAGGCTACAATTATCACCCATTAGCTTAGAGTGCAAATACTTAATTTGCGCTAACATCGCTAGTCTGACACAAGCTGTGAACTCACTCCTGTGGGTCTGTATGCCAGCTATCTCCTCTCTATTTTCTCTGGGGTTCCAGATGGATCCTGCTCACTATTGCTCAAGTTGAACATGACATGATCGCAACTGCTATACTGCCTGCCAGGTGTGTTTGTGTTGACGCCCGTTTGCGAGTTTGAGTGGTACAAAGGATTAAGGTTTTCGGGCCAAGTGAGATACAGGGATAGAGGCCCGGTACACATGCATGAATGAGGGTGTGTGTTTGATGGTTCTTCTGCGTGCCCTGCAGGCTGGACTTTAGCAGACCAGAGCACCATGGTGGATCCTGAGTCCAGACCATCAGCAGCCCAGCGTCTTGGAGCCCAGGAGACTCTGGGCATCAGCACCCTGGACCCCGGCCAGAGGCCTCCCACCATGCCCCCTGGACGCCACGTCGCCATCACGGTCCGCATGCTCGATGGCACAGATCAGGTCTTCGATGTCTCGGTGAGTTCTGATTGGCCGCCTGGTTGGATCTTAATGCATTGTGCCTGAGACATAAATGCATCCCATTATAGTTTTAATGTGTCAAGTGAATTTGACATTACAAATCTTTATTTCAGAGTATGCCGTAATTGTGGGGTATTTTTTATTGTGTTACTGTTAAAGCAGTGACGTCAAACGAGGGGAATTTCAGACCCCAGTCAGTTGTTAAGGGTTACAGGTTGGCATGGTAACTGTTTAAACTTGAATGAACTGAATGAATGAATAAGCCATGGACTGATCAGGCCTGGAAACTGTCTGGGTTTTAAATAACATCGTCAAAGTGTGTGACAGAGCAGTTGGTGTGGTGAATAAACATTTCAATATTTCTCTACTAGACAGATTGCAGAGACATTTGAAAGTATTACCCAGATGGATGTATCGATTGGCATAGAGGTTTTGTTTATTCAGATATCGATTAGTACATTAGGTCTAACCTTTCTGGAGTTGTATGCTAACACTATATTATGAACACCAAGAAATAGAACCAACGAGTCTGTCTGGGATTTAGAAGGAATAGGGGCATGTTTTTGAATGGCCGGAGATCTGCCATGATAAATGGTACTTTTCATTACAAGCCTATTTACCACTGTGGTTATTAAAGATTGTCTGTAAGATTGTCCTGCTTTTTGAGCCAAACCAGCTATTGCATCCAGGACAATATTTTAGCACAACATAACACCTCAAATAGTCCTGCTTTGATATTGCTTCCTTTCATGTGTAATGTAATTGGCATAATAATAAGTACACCCTGAAATGTATTCAAGAAGGATTTTGGATGCCTTTTGTAGTATACGCATGCTAATTAAAAACATTTAAATTTAGCAAAAAGCCATGCCAATCACAAGGCTTACTATTAAAATGTACAAAAATACATTTTCACTACCCCCGAGTTGGTGGTTCTACTGTAATGTATACTCTTTGACCAGAGACTGAGGCTGGAGCTTGGTTCAAGACGTGCTATTCTCAGGAAAATAACAAAACTCGAATTATCCTCTGACCACAACGCTTCCTGCTGGGAGCAAGATGAGAGGTTGTGATTGGCAAGAGAGTGAAGAAGTGATGACGCTGGGAAATTGATATAGCTCAGTAGATTCAACCAGGGGGTATGAATGAAATATCTAGTAGATCGGTTCAAAATGGAGCCCCTGACTGCTAGTGTAGACAGCATTGACATTCGACGCTAACTGTTGTGAAACATTAACCAGCTCCAATTGCAGTGGTTAGTTCCTTTAGCATGCTGCTAGTCCTCGTCCATTTGCCCTGAGGATGGACCCTTCAGTGAGCTCAGAGTCATTATTGCTAATCCGTGTCATGCGCTCATGTGCTTGTCTAGGTTTTTCTGAGAACTCACATTGGATGTCGTCCGTGAGCTACCCTAGCATGCATATCCTAAGATAAATGTGCAAAATGTCAAATGTAATTTCCGAACTTTACTAATTTCCCAGATTTACATATTTTACCCCTGACAGTGGGTTGGACTGGGCCAAGCGGGGTTTGTTTGCTAAAATTCTACACACCTCACTTAATTTGAATCATTATAAGCTAACTTTACTTCACTAGCAGTAGGAAAATAACATCTACATACTGAAATGGACTGTCAACTACGTTTTGTGTTAATTTGATAGTTTGTTTTCATAAGCTCCAGGCAATGCTGGCTTTGTATTGACAGGTCATTAAAATGTTTTGTCTCTGAACTCTGATATGAACTCTATATGGGTGTGAACTCTCATATGAACTCTATATGGGTGTGAGCTCTAATATATATTAGGAACTCTATATGTGTGTGAACTCTCATATTATCTCAATATGGGTGTAAACTCTGGGGCTTTTAAACCAAGCGGCTCCCCCTGGAACCAGTTTAATTAAAGAATAGAAGCCAGAGAACATAAGGGGTTCCTCCATCCAAAGCTCTAATGTTCTAAATGTTCTGGGAGGTTGGCATGCAGTTATTACTACACCGTGTCACTGACCACTACAAGGACGGGTTCAAATTATATTCAAAAACGTTAACCCTGTTTTCCATTGTGTCGATATTCACATATAATATCCCTAGTATACTCCACAGATGGGGTCTTGCCCCTAGAGTGTCATGGCGTGCGAGTCGAGCTACTGTGATTGGCAGTCTGGGTCCTGTGACTGATGCATCCGCTGATATGAATATAGGGGCCTATACCATACAGGAGAGAGAAAGGGGAACGCCTGCTAACATCAACCTTCTGAATGCTCAATTGAACACCTATTCAATTTCTTCAGAGTTGGAGGGAGTGCGAGCTGACTTGGTACTTGCGGGTCTTCTTTAATGGTGTCTATTTTAAAAGACCATTGGCGTGTATGGCACAAAGAAAAGCAGTAGCTTAAATAGGTCTTTGGGTAGACAAAATGTTTGTGTGTCGGTGTGGGAGGCATAATATGACGGGCACTTGCTGCTGTGAAGAAAAACGTTAGGAGCTACAGTCCTGAATGAACCCATTCAGCGAGCTAAAACTGTAAGACTAGATATCACCGGTCTCTCTCCGGAGAATTCCGGTGCTGAATCCCTACGGCTGTCTAAGTGATAGTGGCGTCTCTTTGTGAAGAATACACGCTGCCGTCAGTGAGCCAGCAATGGAATACCTGATGTCCGGAATCACTCCCAACCCTTTCACACCGACAGATAGGTCTGTCTCAGATAGCACTGCGCTAATCGACACTGGCTGCGTACCCTCTCCCTATTCGCCGTGATCCCGCTGGATGTCATGGCCACGGTTGCCATGGCCACGGTTGCCGTGACAACGGCGCCTCAGGCCTGCAGCGTGACTTGCTTAATTGCTTCAATAACTACCTGCAGTCCACTGCTGTCCTGCCTCCCCCCTCCCCGTCCACCCTCCTGCAGATATTGAATGCAAACTTGGCTTAGCTTCAGCAGTATTGACGGTGATAGATTCGATCACTGCAGTAATAACAGAACCTGATCGCTGTATCGCGGGGAAAGCGGCTGCTTAATCTCTCCATTAGTGTGGCTCAAAGAGGCTCAGGATGTTACTCCAATTACTGTCCGAATGTCACGGAAATTGTTTTAATTTGGATCCACATTTCCACGACAATTGCATTATGATCATTGCGTATTTCATTACAGTAGCGTCGTGTTCAGGCAACCAACTGTGAGTTAGGATTCACGTTCGCTGTGGCTGATCTTTGATTGTCGTTTTCCCTGGCACGGCTCTGCATGTATAAACCCAACCACTCCTTGGTAAATCGATCCCGTTCCAGTTCCTTTGGCGTTAGCGTCAAGCCTGTCAAACAAGGTATCGTATTGTCAGGAAACAAAGGGCCTCGGAGGTGTTCACATCGCCTGCTGTGGCCTATCTCGTAGTTGCCCTGTCTGAGTGGGAGCTTAAACATCGTCCCCTGTGGCTGATTCTACACCCTTGTATGGTCTTATGGCTGGCCATAGGAGGCCAGATCACCCCGAAGTAACGTGCTGTGAGTGGTAGGCTACGAGAGAAGCTGACAATGTGAGCCATGTTTGTTTGGCTGTGACTTCACATATTTCTCTTGACAGCCCTTTAAGGTTGTGTCCATGCCTTTCCCTCTTCTGTAATTTTTCATGTTGTTTTCTTGCGGCTGTGCGACGGAATTGGAAGCAGCGGCTGTGATGTATGTCGGCACACGTGCAGTTGGGGGATGGCGATTGGCTGGATTTGCAGAAAGGGAGGGCCTTTGTCAGGACAAGAGAAACAGACAAGCTCCATTAACCCCAGATGCCCAAGCCTTACTGATGTTATTAAAGTAAAAATAAATGTGTGTCAGTTAATGTGGAACGTTCAGCACGGTTCCCTATACCCCACCCCCTATTCGTCTGTGTGTGATGGTTCCCTGTCTGTACCCCACCCCCTATTCATCTGTGTTTCTGATGGTTCCCTGTCTGTACCCCACCTTCTATGCATCTGTGTGTGTGATGGTTCCCTGTCTGTACCCCACCCCCTATTCATCTGTGTGTGATGGTTCCCTGTCTGTACCCCACCCCCTATTCATCTGTGTGTGATGGTTCCCTGTCTGTACCCCACCCCCTATTCATCTGTGTGTGTGATGGTTCCCTGTCTGTACCCCACCCCTATTCATCTGTGTGTGTGATGGTTCCCTGTCTGTACCCCACCCCTATTCATCTGTGTGTGTGATGGTTCCCTGTCTGTACCCCACCCCCTATTCATCTGTGTGTGTGATGGTTCCCTGTCTGTACCCCACCCCCTATTCATCTGTGTGTGTGATGGTTCCCTGTCTGTACCCCACCCCCTATTCATCTGTGTGTGTGATGGTTCCCTGTCTGTACCCCACCCCCTATTCATCTGTGTGTGTGATGGTTCCCTGTCTGTACCCCACCCCTATTCATCTGTGTGTGTGATGGTTCCCTGTCTGTACCCCACCCCCTATTCATCTGTGTGTGTGATGGTTCCCTGTCTGTACCCCACCCCTATTCATCTGTGTGTGTGATGGTTCCCTGTCTGTACCCCACCCCCTATTCATCTGTGTGTGTGATGGTTCCCTGTCTGTACCCCACCCCCTATTCATCTGTGTGTGTGATGGTTCCCTGTCTGTACCCCACCCCCTATTCATCTGTGTGTGTGATGGTTCCCTGTCTGTACCCCACCCCCTATTCATCTGTGTGTGTGATGGTTCCCTGTCTGTACCCCACCCCCTATTCATCTGTGTGTGTGATGGTTCCCTGTCTGTACCCCACCCCTATTCATCTGTGTGTGTGATGGTTCCCTGTCTGTACCCCACCCCTATTCATCTGTGTGTGTGATGGTTCCCTGTCTGTACCCCACCCCTATTCATCTGTGTGTGTGATGGTTCCCTGTCTGTACCCCACCCCTATTCATCTGTGTGTGTGATGGTTCCCTGTCTGTACCCCACCCCCTATTCATCTGTGTGTGTGATGGTTCCCTGTCTGTACCCCACCCCTATTCATCTGTGTGTGTGATGGTTCCCTGTCTGTACCCCACCCCCTATTCATCTGTGTGTGTGATGGTTCCCTGTCTGTACCCCACCCCTATTCATCTGTGTGTGTGATGGTTCCCTGTCTGTACCCCACCCCTATTCATCTGTGTGTGTGATGGTTCCCTGTCTGTACCCCACCCCCTATTCATCTGTGTGGGTGATGGTTCCCTGTCTGTACCCCACCCCCTATTCATCTGTGTGTGTGATGGTTCCCTGTCTGTACCCCACCCCCTATTCATCTGTGTGTGTGATGGTTCCCTGTCTGTACCCCACCCCTATTCATCTGTGTGTGTGATGGTTCCCTGTCTGTACCCCACCCCCTATTCATCTGTGTGTGTGATGGTTCCCTGTCTGTACCCCACCCCCTATTCATCTGTGTGTGTGATGGTTCCCTGTCTGTACCCCACCCCCTATTCATCTGTGTGTGTGATGGTTCCCTGTCTGTACCCCACCCCCTATTCATCGGTGTGTGTGATGGTTCCCTGTCTGTACCCCACCCCCTATTCATCGGTGTGTGTGATGGTTCCCTGTCTGTACCCCACCCCCTATTCATCGGTGTGTGTGATGGTTCTATCTCCTCCTTATCATAGAAAAATTACCTCTGAGCGTTTTCTTTTTTCTCCTTTTTGACCAGTACCTAATCCATTAGCCACAGGGTTCTGGGGCTGTGTACCAGCATGTTCAAAAGCTAGACCATACCATTTCTCAGTGGTCAATCTGGGTCTTGTTCAGTTTGTCAGTAGCCCACATACACTCCAGTGACAGTTTTTCAGGTACACCTCTATGTTTAGAGAAATACATGACTCATACAGACAGTGACTTGCTATATAATACAGACGGACAGCGGTTAAGGCACATTTGGTTACTGTTTGATTGAACATTAAAATGGGCAAAATAATGACCTACGTGTCGTGTGGTCATGAACCTTCTAATTAACGAAACACTGACATTCACACCCCTCCCTGTTTAGACATTATCGGCTTATCAATCCAAAACAAACTAGTTTCGTTATCTGCGTGTTGACCCTGTCTATGATATGTGGATATTTGATCAATCAGATCAATATTAACAATATCCGTCATGAGTGAGGATCATTTGGATCTATTTACTGTTATTTATACAGAAGCAGAATAATCTAACATAGCGATCCATTGGGAAAAAAAATCAAGAATTGGGCAAACTGTGTGACACGCTTGCTGTTGTTGAATCCAGGGTTCAATTCATGTGTCAACCTTTCCTACTGTCATCTCACCTGCCTCTCTGTATCCCTCCAAATGTACTTAATAAATGGACCGTTTTACATGGACCTCCTTCAGACATGGTTAGACCCATCCTTTTCTGCTGAAATGAGATCGACCAGAAAAGCAAATTGTGTAGATGTTAATACAGCAACAAATCTGATTAGGGCTAAATCCGTAATGCGTTATACATCAGCAGGGCATTGTTTAATTAATGTAGTTTTAATCACAGTGAAGGAGAACAGCCATTGTTGCTTGTCTTTTAATCCGGTGAACAGCCACACAATCCTGTGGAAAAATGTCTTTGATCTCTGCACTGGGATTAAGTTTGGTGGCTATTTTGTCCATACTGTGCGGAAGAATCTGTAGAATAAAAGAGAAATCCAACACGCATCCGTATAGGGATGCAGAAACGAAAACGATCCTATCAAATGGGGAATAACGTTTCCGTCATGAGCGAACTACACCCTTTCCTTATGCCTACTGACCACACTGTGGGACCGACCGGCCCTAAGGACATGTAGCAGACCCCTCCTAAGGCCCCCCCCGGTTTGTGCTGCAGGCCAAGCAGCTGATGCTACCTTATGACAGTTTGGGCTTCCAATCTGCCCTAATCCTCAACCCTCCGGGTTGTCCCTTTCTGACTAGACATGTATTTGATCTGGACTATTTTATAAGACTCTGCATTTCAAAAATGCATTTAAGAAGTATTAAACATTTATATGTTCACCCAGTACAGCCAGAAGAGCACTGGCCACCCCTCAGAGCCTGGTTCCTCTCTAGGTTTATTCCTTAATCTGACCAATCACAGAGTTTTTCCTAGCCGCTCTGTATCAACTTGCCAGACTGGGTGTTTGTAAAAGCACTTTGTGGTAAAAAAGGCTTTATAAAATACATTTGATTGATTTGAATGTTACAATGTGTCAGGCTTTAATAAAATGTTTTTGTTGACATACTTTTTAGTGTATTTGTTTCTCCTGAGTTTGAAAAGTGCCTGATTATAAACTCTGTTTCTTAACTTACTTTTTTCTTCCCTGTGACATTTAATTAATTGTCATTCGTAACTGGAGCAGAGATGCACAAATCATGCGTACACAAATTATAGAAAATGTTGGCTGTTGTTTCTGAGTTGATTTGTGCTTTGAAGTGTTTACAAATGATAGATAGATGGATATTATTGTGGTCTTCATTATGTTACTTGAAATGTCTCACCTATTTTGCAACACATATATTAGTATGTAGATATAAGCATTGGTTTTGTACAATACATCCGTTTCCTGAAATTTCCCCAATGTCTAGAGTATGGATGCCACATATATCCTCATTGCGATTCCTAAAGCATGTTTCGGTGGACTAAGCACTAGGCATTCAGGATCACCCTAGCTCTCAAGTCTACACCGTGGTTGCTGATGAAACATGTGTGAACATTGTTTTATTTGGTATTGTGGCCACTTTATGCCATTGAGCGTCTCTAGCAGGCCTCAGAAGCATGGTGACCAGGGAGGCCTAATATGTGGTCTGGTTAATTTGTCAAATGCACCAAATAACCCAGCGCCGTTCAGAAGAGAAAGATCTGACATCTACGCAGTAATCAGTGAATGAGATGTATAGCAAGAATAATAGCAAATATAGACATGCAATAAAAACTAGTCGCAATGGTATCTAGTGTTGAAATGGGAAATATGGACACTATAAATAGAAATGCCTATAAATAAGCTGTGCTTTCTTAAGACATTGCGTTTGGTATATGTCTTGTGCAGAAGGGACATGACAGCTGATGATACGTTCCACTGACTTACCTTCCCTCTGGTCAGGCCTGCTACAGAATGTAAAGCTTTTGTTCTGACTAACCAGCCGTACTGGTTCATGCTTTGTTCGTAAAACATCTCAGTCTTGCCTTCTAGATTAATAAGTTCCTACCAAGAAATATGTGTCAATGGAGTATCCAATACTGGATCAGTACACCCTTCAGTGATGCTTCTTATGGGCTTCCTAGCCTGCTTGTGACACACAGCTGACTACAACGGAAAGTTGTAGTCAGCTGGTCAATCAGTTGACCTTTTTTTCGGATCATATTGGAGTGGAACGATGTCAATTTCAACAACCTTGGGTTAAAGACATGTAGCCGTCTTTTAAGTAGCATAGGTTTGGCGGTGAATGTGGCCTTGGAGGAGGAGAGATCATCATTCTGTCGTTCTCCAAACCATCTCCATGGCACTGCATAGACCAGCAGGCGGCTGCAAAGAAATGCTTTCAATCAGACCGTGGCCATGGCAACCTCTCCCTCAGGCTTAGCTTTGCTGAACCGAGCGCACTGAATGAAGAGATTCTCAAAGACTTCAGTCAAGAGGAAGACTGCTAATTTGGTCCTCTGGTTTCATTGTTTATGTAGACTGTGTGGTTATGATTAGACTCTTCCCAGAGCTCCCTCCTTGGTTAGATAAGGGTATTTCGTGATTGGTCGTCAAAGCAGATAGCGCTGGAACTCGTTGTACTACTATCACATTTATGTTTTAATTTTATTAATCGGAACTGCGTTACTCAGAGAAGCTGAAATACTGTGTGTGTGTGTCGATCGCTTTAGTATATTCCAGATTGTGTGGTAGGTATTCTGTGGGTTCACCACCTGGATGTTGTTGTAACCACCATGCGTTTTTAATGACAGCTCAAGCATGACTAGAAGGGTTTCAGCTGATGACATCACGGCTTGGCCTGAACCACAATGGTCCTCAGCACTTCAACAGAGTGCCTCATGCTTTTCTGTGTTTCAGTGTCAGCTTAGCTTTTCCGTTTCTGGGTGTATCCCGTAGGGTGCAGTAGCTAAAAGCAGTCACAATTAAAATTTCCACGACCTACATTTTGCTCTTGCTTGTCGAAAAAAGTTGGTCCAAGTAAATGTGTGGGCTGGAACAACCCGACGGAGACTTCTGAGCTTCTAGAACATCCCTTTTATCAGTTGGTCATCGTTTCCACCGATCCTCATGGTATTTGCAAGACGTATCTGGACTGTCTTTTGTGGACCTCATCCAGCCAGATTAATAGAGAGTGCACTAAATTGGCTATCTTATTCTTGTGCCCCCCCCCCCCAAACCAATTAATCTGTGGTCTGCAGGTGTATTCGGCCTGTTGTGCTGGGAAACTCTGTGATTTATTATGTGTTGTGGTCCATGGGCACACCTTTTGGTGGTGTGGTTTAGGAGTAACAGAACCATGTTAACCCTGGACTAAGCCTCAGCTAGTTACAACAAGCACTGCTAGTTTATGTTTGATATCCATTTCACCATTCCTGTAGACATTTTGTGTTTGTTGCTTGGTGGTGCATAAAACAGTTTGTCCACGATACTATAACTCGTTTTATTAGTCAGGGATCTGAGGGGTGTAAACTTGAGATGTTCGTATGTGATCTGGCACATCGTAAAGTTAATCCAGTGAGGCCTCTAAATTCAGGCATGTTTGGCTAAACGCATCTGAACCAGGGTACCAAGTTCCTTGAACGACACCGCCATGACGATAGGGTACACCTGGCTGGCTTGCTAATCTTTACATTTGGCTGGCTGTCCATGTATTCAGGTTAAACACTGGATGAGCTTTCAAAACCAGAGCAAAACTTTGATTCTGTGTCTCGACTGTATCAATATATCACCGGTGGCCCTGGTAGGCAGCTGCTGTCAGAGAATACGGTGCCTTGAAGGGGGAATATGTCAGGACTCCTATTCTGTCATACATCATTACCTCCACCTCATTACTATAGCATGGCAGGCTGCTATATCTCAGCCTGGTAATACTCGTCCTCTATTGGCTGGTCTCTTCTGTCAGCCTGGTAATACTCGTCCTCTATTGGCTGGTCTCCTCTGTCAGCCTGGTAATACTCGTCCTCTATTGGCCGGTCTCTTCTGTCAGCCTGGTAATACTCGTCCTCTATTGGCCGGTCTCTTCTGTCAGCCTGGTAATACTCGTCCTCTATTGGCTGGTCTCTTCTGTCAGCCTGGTAATACTCGTCCTCTATTGGCTGGTCTCTTCTGTCAGCCTGGTAATACTCGTCCTTTATTGGCCGGTCTCCTCTGTCAGCCTGGTAATACTCGTCCTCTATTGGCCGGTCTCCTCTGTCAGCCTGGTAATACTCGTCCTCTATTGGCCGGTCTCCTCTGTCTGCCTGGTAATACTCGTCCTCTATTGGCCGGTCTCTTCTGTCAGCCTGGTAATACTCGTCCTCTATTGGCCGGTCTCTTCTGTCAGCCTGGTAATACTCGTCCTCTATTGGCTGGTCTCTTCTGTCAGCCTGGTAATACTCGTCCTCTATTGGCCGGTCTCCTCTGTCAGCCTGGTAATACTCGTCCTCTATTGGCCGGTCTCCTCTGTCTGCCTGGAAATACTTGTCCTTTACGGCACAACCTCCTCATCCGCCAGCTCGGTAGTACTCAACTCATTCTTTCCATTTCTATGTGAGTTTTGGCAGATTGCCTGTCTCTCCGTAGGTCGCCATGGTTACCGGTGAGGAGGAGAGAGGGGAGGGGCATGTGCATGTCTGCTTCTGTTGGTTGTGCTCTTACGCTGATCTTAATCTACCGATTTTAATTTGGTGACGGGAGTCCTGTCTGTGTGTGTGTGTGTGTGTGTGCGCTCATCTGCCTGTGAATGAGTGTGTGCGAGGGCTAGCATGTTGACAGGAAGCACCCAAATCGTGAGGTATCGTATTCAGTGGACACAGCAGGCTCCCTGCATACGAAGCTTCTGTATTCAGACCCCTCAGCTGGAAAATATTGTTGACAATACTTCATTAAATGCGTCCAATCTTATCCTGTTTCGGTGTTGATTGACCCAGTTTTGGTGAAAAGATGGTATTGTCCTCTCCTTGGCAAGGGAAGGGGGGCATTAAGAAAACCAAAACAAGGGGGTCGAACTGGCAATGCTGGGGCACAGCATCACAGAGGCCTGCTGTATAATGGCAATACAGTCTCATGAATAAAACATGAGGAGCTTTCCAACATATCTGTCATGTGGGGAAAAGGATTAAGCCTGAAAATTGAATCTTTTATTAAATGTACATGCTGGCTGCAAAATAACATGCACTTTATAATGTAGCTTGTCCACTGTGAAAGTTACGTCTTGATCAGTCGGCGTCAAACTGATGGTCAACCTGCTCCTGTAGTCTCATCCGGTTCCTATTTCCGTTGAATGCGGAACCTTCTCGGTAACCTTCTGGTAGCCGCCCGTGCCATGGAAAAGTCAAACAGCGGTTGTGTGAGCGATTGTTTTGCCTCATTCATTTTGCCTCTTTCTCCATAGCCTCCCTCCCTCCCTGGCCTTCTGTGTTTTAATGTAATTGGGTCGTGCAGAATGAGAAAAGGAACAGAGCTGCTAAGGGCTTTTTGTTGCCTCCTGGTTGGGAATGTAGAGTAAATGGGTTAATTGTACACACGCGCGCACACACACACACACACGCCATCGTCCTGTCGTAATGCTACAGCTGTACAAATCCATTGGATCCATGTAAGTGTTATTTCTAAATGCGTACATATGTTCACAGATTTCATGGTAGCCTGGTGTCTTTGCTTGTGAAAGTTTTTTCTAGGCTGCTCGGTTGAGGAGCCTTCCTTACTCTTGCTGAAAGAAATCATTGTGAGTTGTTGCGTTCTGGTCTCTGTGTGCGGTTGTAGCCTGTGGCTATTTTGAAGAGTGCTTGTTTCGTTTCCTCCGTCAGTCATCGCTTGGAAGAAATCCTTTTGGGTTATCTCTGCGCAAGGGAGAACTGCGATCCAGGGATTGGCAGAGGTTGGGCTGGCAAATCTTACCATAATGTCTCTATTGCCATGCTGGCCGGGCTGATGAAGTGGCTGGCACACTCGATTTATTCATCGCCTGGTTGCTATGCGTGTCTATGCTGATAAAGCATTTCCGGCATCTCCCTCAATCTCCATAATCCACATTCTATAGACCTTCTGAGGCAATGAAAAGCAATATAATGAGTCTCGACAAGGTAGTAAAACACAATTGATTGTGTTACGGTTTTACAGACAAGGGCAAAATAAAGACTTATTATGAGAGAACAGATCTCCGCTAGTGGATAAGCCTACAGTGAACTGTGCCCCGCTAACTAACGGTTTGTATTTTATTGCTGGAACACCGTTTACATGCTGATGAACAAGTCTCACCTCTTCAGTTTGCTTGTGTCGAATCTCAAGGTGCTCTTGTGCATCAAAACAATTGGTGGTTGTTTTCTGAGCGCGTTCCTATGGCAACTGAACTGGTCCACGTTACTACGGTGCTTTTCTACTGCTGGCTATTCTACATGACTCACCCAGTCTGGCTGACTTATGCAAGGTGGGGGTGTGTGGGGGTGTGGGGGGTGTGTGGGGGTGGGGGTGTGTGGGGGTGGGGGTGGGGGTGTGTGGGGGTGTGTGGGTGTGGGGGTGTGTGGGGGTGGGGGTGTGTGGGTGTGGGGGTGTGTGTGTGGGGGTGGGGGTGTGTGGGTGTGGGGGTGTGTGTGTGTGTGGGGGGGTGTGGGGGTGTGGGGGTGTGTGTGGGGGTGTGGGGGTGTGTCGGGGGGTCATTTATCAACTCTGGTTTGGCTCTTTCCTGCTGCACCTGCTGCTTACATGCATGACTCCTTTGATCATTGCCCCTTGATGATGCCGTTTAGAGGATTTCATTAGCTGGTAGAAGGGCTGTGTAAGTACTGATAGCCTGCAGAACAGATGGGTGTGGAAGCTTTACTCTGTATGGCTGGTGTACGGCTTTCTCTTTCTTAGACTTGGCTTTACCTCTTTCATTCTCTTTATACACAGTCTCTACTCTTTCACATTCTCTACTTGCCATGAGTTGATGATGAGAAGATTCAGTCCTCAGCAAAGAGCTGAGCCATAAGTTGATGATGAGATGGGGTAAACCTCTTGGTTTAGCGCCACACTCTCCTTTGCTTTGCTGTAATGTGCCGTCTCAATGGAAATAATATGCATTTCACCCCCGCTGCATTTCACCCATGATGCATTTCACCCCCGTTGCGTTTCACCCCTGTTGCGTTTCACCCTGGCCTTGCCTTCATATTGAGCACATGATTGTTGGGCAGCAGGCCAGTATGATGTCACTCTCTCTCAGTTTTGGTCTATTCCTATTATTGCAGAGTTCCTTGCAGATCCACCTGGGCCTCTCTCTTCCTTTCTGCCTCTGCGGCTCACAGCTGAAAGCCTGTAATTGAATTTCGGTTTTCTGGGGTCGACCAGAGAGAGGGAGATAGTCAGAAAGATGGGAAGATCTAGAAAAGGGAGAGTTTGGGAGGTGGAGAGAGACTGATTTGTTTCCAGAACGCCCCTATCTACACAGCTCAGCCCTACTCAGCAGATATTAACATGACAGCAGGGTCCTCCCAATTAAACCAGGGAGTGTTACATAAGCCTCTAAGAGGAACTTATCACATCAAACCGTGAATGGTAGCACACAAGATTTAATTTGGCCCGAGACTTCATTGCTTCTGCCAAGTTCACACGTTCCCTGAGTTATGATTGTCTTATTGTTTTATGACCTCTGTCTACTTTCTGTAGGTGTTATGTAGTCGCTCTATTGAGCAATAGACTGGGCTTCTCTAACTGGAAGATGTCTGTCCTCGTCTCTTTCGGATAGTGATTTTTCTCTGAGTGAATTAAGACATGTCAATGGAAGCCGACTGTGGGACATTCTCCTAATTGATATCAAAGGGTTTGTCCCTGTAGATTTCCCCTTTCACAGAGCCAGCATGGTTGGTTTGTTGTTCTGGGCATTGAGGTTTCTAGTCTCTCGCGACACAGGCAAATTGTTGTTTTCGTCTGTGTGTCACTGTCACTGCCAACAATGTGGCTAGCGCTGGCAGTCTATTGACCAAGTCATTACGGTGAGAAGGCAATGTTCCCTGATCCATCAGCCCGCTGCTCCGGAACAGTTTGTCCCCCCCACCCACCCACACAGGCCCACAGAAGACTGAATGCGTTGGCATTTGAATATTGTTTAGTTTTTTGATAGCAAATGCCAAATTAGATGGACGATAAGAATAAACTGCCTGAGTTTTACTTCGCCTCAGTTTAACTTCAAAATAAAGGTTTTTGTATGTCGAGAGTGGATTGTAATGCCTATGGTCTAACTATGGCTCGGACAAGTTTTTGTTGTATCATACTCATTTTTAGTAGTTAGGACTTTCTGCGGAAGTCTGAGGTTGTCTGAAAGCCAGATATTTGAAGCATGACATCAATAGACTTTTATGCTTTCCCGGATGAATGTCAAGTGGTAAAGGTCTAGTTTATTCTGAGATCCAGAGTAGGAGTTTCATTTGATCTGGTCACTCGGCATGAGCTACTTATGACCGAAGGACAATGCAAGACGCACATGTTTTTCCAGTTAGGAATAAGTCGATGAAATGCATTTATATTGCCATTTTTACATTAGCAGTTGTCATTTTTACATTAGCAGTTGTCATTCAGGTCTATACACGCATCCAGCCAATAAGCCAAAAGACGAGCAATGTAGATTGAAGGAGTCAACCAAGCTCTCAAGCCTTCCAACTTAGACAACAATAATATGATTCAAATTAGCGTTCAGATATTACGACCATGGCTGCTGTAACCATATTAGCGTTCATATAATACGACCATGACTGTTGTAACCATATTAGCGTTCAGATATTACGACCATGGCTGCTGTAACCATATTAGCGTTCATATAATACGACCATGACTGTTGTAACCATATTAGCGTTCATATAATACGACCATGACTGTTGTAACCATATTAGCGTTCATATAATACGACCATGACTGCTGTAACCATATTAGTGTTTATATAATACGACCATGACTGTTGTAACCATATTCACGTTCAAGTTATTACGACCATGGCTGCTGTAACCATATTCACGTTCAACTTATTACGACCATGGCTGTGATGTGTCACCTAGATGATAGAGCCGTGGTGCATGTTAAAACGGACCTGTTCCTTTCCTGTTGATGTTGTTGATCTTAGAGACGGGGTTGTGGTTTTATCCCTCACCAATTTTCTCCATCATCCATCCCAGTCGTCCCTCTGATCAGTAACTGACAGATTACTGCTCTCCATCATTTGTTTGGTTTCACTGAAGGGGGTTTAAGTTCAGGATGATATTTGATGATGGTCACATGCTAGATCCCTTTCAGATTAAGCCCCTCTGGGAGCGGGTGTTTTAATCCTGTCAGAATGGGGTGTTCTTGTTATTCTCAACCCTCTGAAGCCTGTGTGTGTGTGTGTGTGTCTTTATTGCATAGATGTTGAGACCCTCAGATACTGTTGTCGTGACTCTACATAACAAACTCTTTAGCTGGACCCATTAGTGTACCTCCAAAAAAACAAAACGCTTCCAGTTTTGTCACGGGGATTAAAAATTAAACCCCCTTTTTTAGTTGCCATGGTTATAGGCTTTGCTTTTTCCTCGGGTGCAAAATTTGTATTCTGTTGTCACAAAGACCCACATTCCTGCTGGACTGCCAGCCTGCAGCCATGGAAGGGGAACACCAGCCCCGTCACTTCTGCAGAACTGTCTCTGTGTTAGAGGATCTCCGTCTTAAATGAGAATATTCACATTTAGCGCATTGGGGAGTGCTGATTGGCTTATTTTCCTGCACCATTCTTTGCGCTATTCTGCTTGGAGTTGGTGCATGTATGTTAAACTAATATATGGGACGTGTAAAGATAAGACGTGTAAATAAGCTAAGAAACTGTATAAACAGTCGGGTTACAAATTCACCACCATATACAAGTCTCCATCCCTTTCAAAATGTTCCTATTTTATTCTCTTTATTTACACACAATAACCCACATTATCTAAAAAAATAAAATTGCAACGAAGGTGTACAAAACAAATGATACATGCAAGAAAGTCTTATTATTAATGATCAGTCAAAATACCCCATTCAGATACCGGTAATTGAACGATTTGATCAGTGTGCCTCTTGCCTGGTCATTTGGTTTGGAGGAGCGGCATGACCTATGTGCTGTCTGGCTGGTGCAACGATTACCTTAGAGAACCTGTGGCATCATGTGAGCCTTACCTACTCAGGTAGTAGTTATCGGTCTCTATCATTGTTCCACTACTGTCTAACCACGTCCATTAACCAGTAATTGAGTTTTCCATGTATTTTAAGCTAACCACGATCACATGGTTCTAACATGGTCCATGGAGACGTCATTCAATCAGCTCGTCTCTGACCGTAAGGTCTAAAGTGGATAGACGAGGAGTTTAATCGGTACCACTCTGCCTTTGTCTTGATTCTCCTGTGTGTTTAGCATATGGGTACTCTGTGCCATGGCTGTATTAAAGACATCACACTGGAGCTTTACATAAAGAAACAAGAAATGATTTATTGGCTGCTGACCTTAATCCTGTCCCTAGGAAGTTCAGTGACCTCAGCATCTGCTTTCGCCCAGATCAATTCTATTTGGGCTGACTGACTGCCTGAAGGAGATGCCTTTCATTGACTTGCACAGCTTTATTTAGATCTTTAATTATTGGACGAAGTAGTTCCTTTATATCTGTATTGATCAATGGATTCATTCATCGTCCTGTTCCCCATCAAATGCATTCAGAGTAATTTCCACTCTCGGTTGTCTACTTCAGGACACTACTGGAAACGTATTTGTTTTTTTGGAAAATACATTTCTTGTGAGAATCGCTTCCATGATAAAATTTGAATTGAATGACAAGTGTCTATTTTGCTATTTGCTATTTATTAATTGTACTGTCGTTTCACTTAAATTGTTCTGCTGCTGTTACAGAAAAATTTCCCCTCGGGGATTAATAAAGTGTCATTCTATTCTCATTCTAAGTGTTTCATTTGACAGCCTGCTAGCGGATATTTATGCTAGCACGCCAATGCTCTGTGTTTGACTGTCAGCAATGTTGCTTGTATTTCCTGGTGCGGTAAAACCTAAACTGCGGTTCTCTTTGAAGAGTGGCCCATAAAGTGCAGCTGGATTTGTTGTGTAAAGGTTAAGTAGTTTACACTAATCTGCAGTAGGCACAGTGATTGGTCTTCTCCAAGGCTGGAGCGTTTGTGGTAGTCATTGTGTCACTACTTAGAGGATTATGGGTAAAGGAAAAGTTCCACAGGGTAGCCCCGCCCGCCAGGGCTTTTCCAGGGGACACCAGTCACCTCACAACCCAATTGATTTCCCACTGGACCCGTCTTTAGTCGTCCCTAAAGATTGCTAGTTAAAATCAGCGAGTCGACAAGGTGGAATGTCTTGTCTTTCTGTTTTTAACCTAATGTCTATCAGGTTGTAGCTGTAAGTAAGAATGTCCTTACAATACTTAACTAGTGAAATAACAATAAATAAATACCTTTGTTTTCACGACTTTGCATTTTGGCTCATCTTTAATGATGGTAATATCAGAACCTGAAAGTGAAATTAACACATATACATATATATATATATGTCTTTTTTTGAATGCTGGTCCTGCTCACAAACCCTTCAAATAATTAAAACTTGGTCCTGAAAAGGAGACATGAATCATCCCCGGGCTTTGTCACGTGACTCAAAATGTTTGTTCTGTGTCCATGAATCTCTATGTCTCCATACACACACTGTCCTCTGCACTGCTGAGTCATTAGTGAGGTGTTGTCAGTTGGGACAAGGCCTACAGCGTTAGGTTAAAGAGGAGTACTAGCCTCTCTGCCGCTTGCCAGTGAGAACATCCAGTATTATTGGCAATCACTGCAGTGTTGTGAAAGCCAAAGTATTACTTTGCGTTTGTCTTTTGGTTGGTTGGCTATCAGAGTATTTTTGCTGGTGCCTACTTAGATATTTTCAGACACGGGTCACCTGCTTATGGCCTTACTTGCTAATAAAAACACCGCCACTTCTGTTACCATAACTGCCTTTCTTTTAAGACTTGGATGGCATTTTGTCTCGATTGCCAGCTGATTTTGTCCAATCAACATGCCTCAAAATGCACATTAAATCTATTTGACTGATCAGTTAGTTTTGACGGTGCATTGGGCCCGAGAACCCTTATGGTAATTGCCGTGTATTACGAGCGTGCATGTCTTCACATGTTTTGGGTGGATTTCGTGCTTAAGATACATTGTCACGGCTGGTTAGAGCTCTGTCTCATTGGACTGTGATGGTAATCTCTTCATCGTCAGCTTAGTTGCTGCGCCTTTGAAGTTTTAAGAGTAGGCATTCTCATTCTATACCCTTGTTCCTCGATGCTTGTGTGTTTACATGCACCATAACCTGAATGTCATTTGACCGATCGATCGAGCACGTTCATTAATGGATTTATTATACTATTTGCTCCGACCTCAGCTGGTTTTTCAGTGTGTTTACATGTTCTTAGTGTAGGGAAGATATATGAGTGGTTTCTGATTGGCGCGTTGGCACACTGCTCAGCTGACTCAGCATATGCCATCTCAGATTTTGCTGCCGCTCTGTTTTCTGCTATGACTCATTTGATATTTCCCTTTTGGGTCTTGGGTTCCATATATGCTATCATTCAACTCCAAGCCTTCAGAACACTCCAGATGGTTCTGTAATGAGAGAGTGTTGTGGTTTCAAGGTGAATTGAGATTGGAGAGCCAAGCTATTTGCTGAGTAGTGTGTATATGAGGATCCAGGGCCGTAGGACCTTTTAAACAAAGCCTTTGCTTTAACCATGTTGAGGACTAGTTCATTAACCTGTCAATTAGCTTATTGATTGTTCTGGCTCTCAACATTACAGTTCTTCGGTGTGTTTACAACAAGGGCCTGAATTTGTTAAGCGATTGTAGTGATCAGTCGAACACACAGTGACCTTGTTCCCAGGAAAAATGTTGAAGGTCTGGTGTAAGTTTGTTTACATAACTGTCAGAAATCAATTTAATTTGATTGATTGGTAGGTGTTTCAGTTTAATATGTGCCGTGAGGAGTAGCCTGGGGAACTGGTTGTACACACTGGACCCCCCCGGTGTCGCCGGAGTTCACCAACCCCCAACCCCCCCGGTGTCGCCGGAGTTCACCAACCCCCACCCCCGGTGTCGCCGGAGTTCACCAACCCCCCACCCCCTCGGTGTCGCCGGAGTTCACCAACCCCCACCCCCGGTGTCGCCGGAGTTCACCAACCCCCACCCCCGGTGTCGCCGGAGTTCACCAACCCCCACCCCCCGGTGTCGCCGGAGTTCACCAACCCCCACCCCCGGTGTCGCCGGAGTTCACCAGCCCCCACCCCCGGTGTCGCCGAGTCCCCCCCCCCCCCCCGGTGTCGCCGGAGTCCCCCCGAGTTGTGCCGGGCTGTAAAATCAATGTGGTGGTTTGCATCATTAAGATGGACAGTAGGAGGCCCTCAGAGCCATTGAATGTGCCCCTGTTTCCCCATTCAGCTGAGCAATGATCACAGTAGGACGCTTAATTATACTTTATGCAAAATCAATACTATTGTCCACTTTGTAGCCGTGGAGGCACCAAGGGTTTAGTCTAGTGAAGAAAGGGACGGAGAATGAAGGCTACGTGAAAAAACTCTTCTTTTGCCCTCTAGAAAACATGGCATTTTCCTATCATGGCTGTTCTCTAGCATTTTAGGGTTGATTGCTGTCACATATTGAGATTGAGTGGATGGTTTTAGATTAGGTTCCACTTTATTGTCATTAGACAGTAAGAGTACATTACAACAAAATGCAATTTGCTTCCAACCAGAAGTGCAAAAAGATAAGCAGTACAGTGTGAGGATGTGTAATTGACATTGAAAATTAAATGTGCATGTGTTTATTTCAACAATTTAGCAAATAGCAAACGTGCAGAGGGCAATACAAACAGAGAACATCTGTGCAAGTGGTAAATGGATAGTTCAAACTGAATGCATTTTGCAAATTGTCAGCTGTAGTGGCATAATGTTACTTTTTATTTTTCAAATTGCAAAAATGTCATCAGCTTCTGTGATTTCATAGAATTTCATGTCACTATATAAATCCCATACACATTTCGATGAGTCTTGATGTAAATGTTGCACACCCCAAATATGGTTTATTATGCAATAATAGTAAAATGTTTGGACACACTTACCCAGAAGTTAGCCAGTTAAAAAACACACTTAATCGGTGAGTGTATTCAAACATTAGACTGGTGCTGTATATTGCTGTAGAAAGAAATACACACAAGCTCACTGAGATGGTTTTGTGTGAAATGGTTGACAACCATATCAGTGAGGACTGTCTCCTCCATGTCAGTCTGAGGCTTCCACTGCAGGCGTCACCCTGAGGTCCTGGTTCTGGGCTCTCCTATGTGATCCGAATATCAATGACCAGTCATCCTCTGCTCTGTTCCTTGGTTACAGTCTGGACACACAGACACACAGACACACAGACACACAGACACACAGACACACAGACACACAGACACACAGACACACAGACACACAGACACACAGACACACAGACACACAGACACACAGACACACAGACACACAGACACACAGACACACAGACACACAGACACACAGACACACAGACACACAGACACACAGACACACAGAGCAGAGTTACTTCGATGCCTTGAATGTCTTTCACCACTGCATTTACGTTAGCATGACTATTGGCTATCTCCATTAGTTGATGGATTTGACTGATAAGTCATGAGAAACAGCTGCAGACTATAGCGTAATGTTAAAAGTTAGTTGTCAGAACTATTCATGGTGCACAGTTGGCTATATAAATGAGTTTAATAGCTAACATCCAACTGTGAAATTCATGCACATACCGCCCAGAACTACCACACCCATCAGCTAGCAATACAATGTTAGCAAGTAGCAAGGACAACCATCACACTGCAGTCACCATTAGCCGGTTTTCCATTCACTGGCACTCCTCTATTACCATGACTTCAATTTTTTTTTAGTGTAGACCTAACTTTGTAAACAGCCAAAATTTGTGTTGTGTTAATTATCATAGATTTATGATTGTGAACTAGGAAAAACTTTTATCTTGAGCAAAGATACCATATAAACATTGCTCTGCTCCTGTAACCAAACTCAGCACGGCTCGTTTTTTCCAAATGAAGAGATCTATAATGACTGTAAAGCTGCATTACCCAGTGCTGTCATCATAGACCAGATGTTTCTCTGTGGTCTGGTCTCTGAGGCACACATGCTTGGCCAGAACTCCGGTCTCCACGTACCCGGCCTGGCCAACCAGTTGTCCTTAGCAGCCCCTTCCATAGCACCCATTAGACAGCAGACGTGCAGCACAACGTCCACCTCTAACCAGGCATGACCACCATGTGCCATGCATTTCTGAGCCTATGGGCACGTGGAGTGTTTGGATTATACTACATGTGCACAACCCCCTTCCCGCCGCACGAGGCAGGGTTCGGTGGTGTGTGGCAATCTGGTTCCTGCTCAGGAAAACGGACTGCACCTTTTACACTGTGGCGTAGCCTGGCAACACTAGAGGAGGGGAAACAAATCCCAACACCTTTCTCTCACAGCATGTTGACAAACAGACGGGGAGGTCTGAGGGTTTGGCCTGGTCGTATCCACAGGCAGGCGTGTGCGGACAGGCTGTCCTCTCTGTTTACTCCCGTCAGCCAGGCCAAGTAGAGGTCAGTGTACCAAGAGCAGCACACGCCTCCGCTGAAATATGAACGCGGCTGACATCGATGCCACTGCGCTCGGAGAAGGTCACGGTTCTAAACACAGCCCTCTGGAACGTCTGGCAATATAACTGAGACGGATATCACTGCTGTGTAGGACTACAGCTGAGTCACGTGTGACATTCACCTGGTACTATAGATCAGGATATTTCAGGTTCCAAGAGTGATGTTTACTGATGTAAGCCTGTCCTTGTTTATATGCCGGTTTCTGTGTCATGCTGCGGCACTGGGATTTGACCAGATATATTCTGTGTGCAACCTAACTGAGTGTCTGTGTTCCTCGGGAGAGAAACCGCTATGTGTACAGCGGAAACATCCGGAAAAGAAGCTATGTTGGTGTGGGGGCTGTGTGTGCTGGACTGGGGGGGGTTTGGGGGTGGAGTCTTCATATCTGTGAGTGCAGAGTGTGTTCTGTGCTGAGTACAGGGTGATGTCCCAGTGGCACATGTTTCAATAATGACTGGGCCCGTCACTGGGTAGGTCGTGTGGCCCGTAACTGGGTAGGTCGTGTGGCCCGTCACTGGGTAGGTCGTGTGGCCCGTCACTGGGTAGGTCGTGTGGCCCGTCACTGGGTAGGTCGTGTGGCCCGTCACTGGGTAGGTCGTGTGGCCCGTCACTGGGTAGGTCGTGTGGCCCGTCACTGGGTAGGTCGTGTGGCCCGTCACTGGGTAGGTCGTGTGGCCCGTCACTGGGTAGGTCGTGTGGCCCGTCACTGGGTAGGTCGTGTGGCCCGTCACTGGGTAGGTCGTGTGGCCCGTCACTGGGTAGGTCGTGTGGCCCGTCAGTCGGTAGGTCCGTTACGTCAGCTGAGTGGGCCTTTGCTTTTAATTAAGCCCTGTTCTCTACTCAGCTCTTATATGTGTTCTGTAGCTCTGAATGACATCCCACTATAAACCCCCCCTGAGAAACGAAACCAGTTTCTATCCTTATTGGATCCATTTCTAATGTTCACTAGAGCCTCCATGATGTCCCACTGGATTCATCTCATTTGTTCCCACAGACATTCAACTACAGAAAAGTGCAGACAATTAAGGGGACTTCGATTCCCTTTGTTTAACATGTGACCTGTGGCTCTCTGTGGAGGTCTGAAACGACAGGTTGGGGCTGTAGCCTGGCGTTGTCAAGGTTAATGGGTGTGTGGCTGCTGTCTACTCTGGCGTCCTCACTCCTCCATCATATGAACACAGCTGGTTCTCTGTGGTGAACACTGTGTGGTGCCCTGTTCTGCCTGTTAGGACACAGTCATATGGGAAAGCAGCAGGCCATTTAAACTATACAGTTGTCTTGACAACTCTTTAAACGAGATTACCTTTGATATGTACACGCTACTCACTCTAATACTCTCTAATACCCCTGACCTGGAAGGCGTGTAACATTTTTTATGTCGATCTATTTCAAACTCTTTTCACACACTCAAATGACCCACAGAACCGGACTTGCGTCACTACAGACTTTAGTAGAATATATCGTGAGCGTGTGATGATCATTAGGTCTGTTTATCTGTCTGTTGGATAAACAGTCTGTTGGAAAAGTGTCCCACGTTAACTTGGAAGGTGACACGCCTCAAATGACATCCCCCCCTTTTTACTCCATAAAGAAATGTTCCGGGACAAATCTGGCATGTCTATATAAAACACTAGTTTAGTGTAAAAACAGTGTAAAAACCAAGCGGGTTGGAGAAAGCGAGGCGTACGCGGGTGGGGAAATTAGCTTGGAAGCGGAGGAGGATGTAGAAAAGTGCTAGCAGACTCGAATGCTGCTTGGTTGTTATCTTTGCCTGGGCGAGGCTGTTACTATAAACACTTAACTGTGCTACGTTCTGCTCTGGTGAATAGCAGATTGTTGCCTGGTTGAACAGTTAACCTCCCCCTACATTACTTTCTTCTGGACTCCCAAGAGTTTACTAACAGGAGGTGTGGCTCTAAACTGCAGTTCCTAACATCCCATTTTATTCTTTGAACATTCGCGGAAGCTATTTGGGGTTGCCTCTGTGTTGACTGCCCCCTGGGAAGGGAAAATAGATGGTGAGGAAGACAGCCTGGCTGACATGTTGACCGACTCACTGTTCAAACAGTTCTCGGACCTCCTAGGTGGCCTGAGGTAAATCTGCTTCAAAGAAGTCTGTGACGTCATCCGTACCCACAGTGACACTGGGAACATAAAACACAGGACAGACACCTCCCCACCTCCTCTCCTCGGTGTCCAACCCCCCTGGGCATCTGTAGGAACAAAGAGGGAGGTTTTGGGCAATCATTTGCAACCTGAGATTAAAGGGAAGTGTTTGAATGAGGGGGGGGTGGTTAGTTAATCAGGATATGTCCATGCAGTCTGTTAAACACCACTATGTAAGCAGTGCAAATGTTGAATGTTTGTCTACGTTATTAGTCCTGATCTCCAGTGTCCTTCAGGAACGAGAAGGTCCGGTCCTAAATCTGTTGCTCATCCTCGATTTAGATTTTCAAAGTCGAATTCTATATTTGGTAACCCATCTTTCGCTTCCCAATTTTGAGATTCCCAGCATGTCCTCCGATGCACATTTGGCCAAACGGTTCTTATCAAACTACTCGTTCAGCCAGGTAGTATTTACGGGAACCTACACGCTTGGAGGACAGTGCATTCTCTTTGAGTTTGCAGGTGCCCAGACGATGCCAAGACAATTGCACAGCCCTCTGCAGAAAACCCAACCACTGTCAATATGCTGCAAACCAGGATGTTACTGGAAGGCAGTGACTAGTACTGTAGTGTCATTGGGGAGCCTTGGGTTAATATACACTTTCTTGTTGCATAATTGAGCTAGTGAATCCCAGCTAGAGCAACTTAAAGCCCAAGACTTTCACTATTGCATCCTGATGTTCCTTCACTGACTTTAAATGTTTCTGTCTTTTACAGCAAAGAGCCTCGGGCAAGGTGCTGTTTGACTTGGTGTGTACCCACCTGAACCTGGTCGAGGGGGACTACTTTGGCCTTGAGTACGAAGATCACAATAAGATGACTGTGAGTTAAGAGAAAGACTAGTGTGGTAGTTTATACTTGAAGCCTTGAACTGATTTCTTTGTGCTCTAAGTGACGTTTGTGTTCCTTCCCGTTTCCAGGTTTGGCTAGACCTCCTTAAGCCTATTGTGAAGCAGCTGAGGCGTAAGTACCTTGACTTCATTGGACATAGCTGGACGATGGGCAGTTAATTAAAATATTAATGCTGGTAGTACCGGGCAGAAGAAAATTAATCAAGGTCTTAATCAATCTTTAGAAGATAGAGACAGCGAGAAGACTTTGTCAAGTGTCAAAGTGATTCTCATAGATCCTTCAAGAGGATTTGTTGTTAAAATGTAAGCTCCAGTTAAACAACTACAATGAAGTCTTCTGAAATGCTTATTTTCTCGTCTTCAAACAACGGTTTGTCATTATACAAAATTCTGTTGTCCCAGTGTGACTCAACCCTGTTTTGGTGTCCATGTTTTTCCGTCCATATTCTGTCTATCGTCATGGCCGTGACACTTCTAATGTAACCATGCCATTATCTAACCCTCACAGGACCCAAGCACACCGTCCTGAGATTTGTGGTGAAGTTCTTTCCCCCAGATCATACCCAACTACTGGAGGAGCTTACTAGGTATGACAAAATGTGCGGATGCCTCTCAAATCTGCTATAAGATATCCTCATCTAAAGGTGCTTAACGGTTCAGCTGACCGGCTAAAGCAGAAGTGACTCGTGTGTTCCAACCTCCCAACCAATTTATTTTAGCAAATTGAAGTTGTCTGTGTTTTAATTATACTTTAATGGAGCACCTTGAAATGGTCTTGATTATTAAAATTGGACCAATGAAAGATTTATATTTTCTCATGATATAATGAAACATTAACCCTTAAGATAAGTAAAACTGACATTGGATCAGTCATAACCAGTCTAGTTGTAGTGTACACTTTGATCCAAACAGCCAATAAGTATGGGTGTGGTCTGATGTCAGGAAGCTGCTTTTCTGGACCTGTTGAATAATTGCTGTTGGCAACGAGGGATAATCTCCAAGTGTTTGTCGTCTGACGGGTTTCTATGTCATCCGGCTAGAAACCCAATGGACTCTGTTTTAACATGGTGCTTTGTCCCGTCTTGTCAAGGTACCTCTTCGCCCTGCAGATCAAACATGACCTTGCCTGTGGACGTCTGACCTGCAATGACAGTAGCGCCGCCCTGCTGGTCTCCCACGTCATCCAGTGTACGTGTCCGTTACTTTCCCGACGGCTCAGTGGACCGCAGGGCAGATGTGTGCATAGCGAACTCACGTAGAAACATCCTCGACACTGTCAAACAGGATGGGATGTGGCGTCGCAAGTTGAGAATCTGCGCGTTGCCATGGATACTGCTCTAGTCCTTTTCTGAATGAGATTTTCAATAGCCGAATACGTCAGTACCATGGCCAGGAACGTATGTACGGCAGGCTAGCCCTTTGAAATGTCTCTCATTCTCTGCCTGGATGCGAATGCTAGATGGAGCGGTGGAAGTAGGATGAATGAGGCGCAGATAAGAATGGATTCCATTTGCCTCATTTCTTTTGTCCTTGACTCTCTGTGGGGATGTATGCAAATAACAGGAATCACTGTCACATCATTTAATGACATTGGTATTTAATGACATTGGTATTAAAACATTGTTTCTTTTGTAGCTGAGATCGGGGACTTTGAGGAGAGCCAGAGTCGACAGCAACTGCTCAATAACAGCTACATTCCTGAACAGATGGCTTTGATGGACAAGATCATGGAATTCCACGCGAAAAATGGGTGGGTGGACGCGCGCGGGTGGACACAGAGCTGTGTTCAGGCATTATTTCGACTGCTTCTGGAAAAAGGAAATGTATAGTAAAAGACTTAATAGACCCATGTCTCGTGGGAAAACTTTCCACTGAATGCATAGTGTGTTTTGTTTCAGTGCATTAGCTGCCATGGAATTCTTTCTCATGTTTAGACTAGTACAGTGATTGTGGCCCAGAGGTGAATGTCTGCTTAATCAGTAACATGGCATGGGTCCTCAGGTCTGGAATCTACCTGGAGCTTACCACACTAAACAGCTCTCATTTCCATATGTCTAGTCACTAGGCAGGTTGGCACAAGGGAAGTGGCCGTGTGAATGAACTGTAGCTGTATCCAACACCCTGTACTTTGTTGTCAGCGGATTCTTCATTTAAGTGCAGCAATACTGGAGGAATACAAGATGGAAGACATCCATTTCCCATAATCCTCCTCATTGCTGAAGCAGGCCCACTTTGATCTTGTGCAAGGCCATGGCCAACCCCCAGTCGTCCATAGTGGTGTCATGATAGAGATGGAGGCCATGCAGATGACAACAAGAAAGGATTTCTGTTAGATTAGACTGACCTCTCAGACAGTAAAACTGCTGGTGCAGGTTTAAATCTTGTGAAACATATAGGAACCTGCGTCCCGTCCCATTCGCTCGCCCCGTCCCATTCGCTCGCCCCGTCCCATTCGCTCGCCCCGTCCCATTCGCTCGTTAGTGCACAGGAGCCTAATAAAACAAATACACTACTAGTTAACAGGGTGGTATCTGGAGTGCATAAGTGGAGGCCTCTGACCCTGACATTAGACCTGACCCAGACGTGTCCTTTTAGGGGTCAGACGCCGGCGGAGTCCGACTACCAGCTGCTGGAGGTGGCGCGCAGGCTTGAGATGTACGGGGTGAGACTGCACCCCGCTAAGGACCGTGAGGGCAGCAAGCTGAGCCTGGCCGTTTCACACACTGGTGTCCTGGTCTTTCAGGTAACTAGCACTGCATCCCAGGTTGATCTGGCCGACAAGCACCAAGTAAGAGGATGAATGGACTGTGGTTTATAATTAGAAACGGGCAGCTTATTTTTCCTGTGTTATGTTTTTATGGTGTAACTGCAAACTGGTGGTAAATGATTAACAGGATATGATAAACAAACTGTTGCTTATAGACGTTTTATTAGGTTTTTCTTTGGAGAGACATTGAGATAAGAGCTCGACACATAACAGCCCCCCTCGCTTCACAAGTCTGGATTAAGAGCTGGCCAGTTCTATTTGCGGAGCGTTGGACGGCATGTCACACACACACACACCGTGTTAAACCTCTGTGTGTGTGTGTGTGTGTGTGTGATCTTACATCCTCTGCAGGGCCACACCAGGATCAATGCCTTTAACTGGTCAAAAGTACGCAAGTTGAGCTTCAAAAGGAAACGGTTCCTCATCAAGCTCAGACCGGACCTGAATGTAAGTCTCACGATCACAGACATTAGTCAGATCAATGAATCCTGTCGTGGCTAAAGCCTCCCTCCCATGGGCTTCTGTTAGTGTGTGTTACATCTATATATGTCCCCCCTGCAGCAGAGTTCATATCAGGACACTCTGGAGTTCCTGATGGGTAGTCGGGACTGCTGTAAAGTCTTCTGGAAGATCTGCGTGGAATACCATGCTTTCTTCCGCCTCTTTGAGGAGCCCAAACCCAAGCCCAAGCCAGTTCTGTTCACTCGAGGCTCCTCCTTCAGATTCAGGTAGACAAGCTGACCCCTTGAGGCCATAAAATGTATAAGATATGTGTCTGTGTGTATCTCTCAGGGCTTAGGCGATTGATGAACTGACCGGTTCTTCTTCAAACCGGCAGTCTGAATCAAATGTTCTGTATGTCACCTGGATAAAGCTGCACCAGCTCTGCTGCTATATTCACTGACCACAATCATCTTCCTGGCTTCTTTTCTCCGCAGCGGTCGGACCCAGAAGCAAGTAATTGATTACATGAAGGACTCAGAGTTTAAGAAGATCCCATTTGACAGGTATAGACTTAATATTGGTGTTTTACATCTCAAACAGGGGTTCCCAACCTTTTTCCAGGGACCTCTAAAACCTATTTTACTCAAATGTTTTGCAGCTCCATTTTAGAGGTAACATAAATAAAAATGGTATTGATAAAATATTTGTACAATTGCTTAACATTATATAGGAATACTCATATATACTCTATATTAATACTATTAATACACAGCTATTATACATTTAAAGAAAAAGGTAATATTTAAAAAAAGAAATTGAAGTAAAATCTACTGCTGACCACCTGGATTAAAGAGGAGCACTGGATGAGAACCACAGAGCGAGTTGACAGATATCTGACATGTATCTGACAGGTATCTGACATGTCCACTTCTGTCATCCTCTATAGGAAACACAGTAGGGTTCAATACAGCAGCAGCCTGTCTCCACTGCCTTCGCCTCACCGCCCTCAAGTGCCAAAAGAAGTCAGTGTCTCCTTCAGGGTTTTTGCACACATTCGTTCTTCTGACGCTAACTGGCACATTGTGGAACCGTCCCTATCGCTCTGATATCTAACCCAGCATGTTTGAATCTAGCCTTGAACATGAAATATATAGTGCTTTGAACCGTGTTAATAATTCGGAAAATTAATAATGCATTGATTTAACACAAACTCAATTTCCCGATCTGTTAAATAACCTTTAGTCACGAGTTTGTCCCGGTTCTTTCTTCCTGTTCTCTATAGAACGAGAGCGACGCCCCTGGAGACGAGCTGGGCCTTGACTCTCCAGCCCGCCGTCACTGGAAGGAATCCGCGCTGGTGAGCGCCGAGGACCCGTCAGCCCTGCGTACCACAGGAAGCCCATCCAGCCAGAAGAACGGCGGTCACGGCGAGGACAGGCCCAGCCCCGGTGGAGAACCAGGCCCGGCGAGGCAGCCCCATCCGGACCACCTGAACACAGGTCCAGCCTCCCGAGGTGCCAAGGGCAGCAGCACGTCCATCCCCTACATTGACTGTAGTGATATAGATAGTGAATACGATGTGGCCAAGGGGCGTGTCACCAGGTCTCACCCCTCTGACCGCTACGGGGAGGAGCTAGGGGGCCCCCTCTGTGGCGGCCTAAACGAGGGGGGACCCACTCAGGGTAGGATGAGGTACAGGGAGGCCCATCCTTCCCCTAAATCCTCCCTCAATGCGAGTCGCAAGTTAGACGACATCGACAACCCTTCGCCCTCCTGGGGGGGTCCATCTCACGACCCTCTGCATAGCACTATGGTGGAGGAGTCGGGGCGAGGTGGTGCTGGCGACCAGCGTAGTGGTATTGTGCGTTACATGCTAGGCTCTAAGAGCGCCACCTCGAGCCCCATCATGAGCTCCTTCCACCGGACGGGCTCGCTTAGCCGCGCAGAGCAGAACGGGTACACGTCCAAGCCCCCGCGCTGGGACGACTCGGCCCCCGTTGGCGTTAACAGCCGGGGGGGCCCCTTTGGGCCCCGAGACCAGACCCCCTCCCACTATGGCAGCTATTCCCCCATTGTGGCCCGCTCGCCGCACTTGCAGAAGCTCCACAATGTCCGCAACCGTTCGGACACCGACCCCTTCGTCCTAAGCCACCTGCAGGCCCCCTCCACACCTTCCCGGGAGCTCCGTCCTGCCGTGTCCCGTACGGAGCGCATGGCTGTTATAGAGCGCCGCATGATGGCCAATGGCCTGTCCGCTCCCGGCCAGCCCAAGCCAGGCCACTTGCAGAATCTGTCAGTCCGGGCCTGTGTAGACCACCCCGGGGCCGTTAAGATGATTGACGGCTCCACCAGCAGCGGCACAGAGTCCAGTGACTCGGACGAGGCAGAGACCACCACGGGCAGCTCCAGCAGCCACCCGTTGACCTATGGTAACCCCATGGCCGTGAGCTCCTCCCCATCCATGCCCAGGAACAAGTACTCCTTTGGCAGCCTCCAGTTGGAGGAGGAAATGGAGGACGGCTGCCTTAACTTTAGTGATGATGACGGGGCCCATGTGTTCCGTTGTTAGGGCGACCTGGAGGAGGAGGCCGGGCATCCCTGGCTTCCCTGGCATCCTTGGCTCTGCCAGCTGGAGAGGTGGTGGCTCTTGTGGTTAATGTAGGAAGGGAATGTTGCTCTGGAGTGTCCAGTCATGGCATTATTAACTCCTGCCGTGCTCGACTGTCTCTGAGCTGCATACTCGGGACCAGCTGAGTATACCGAGCTCTGATTGTATCAGTGTTTCTCTACACATACCAGGTGTTACTCGAATAGAGGGGTCACCGTTGTCTAGTGCCAAGTCCTTGGAACAAGCCCTACGTAGCAGCAGAATTTAACACAGTTGTCAGACAGGGTTCCAACCCCCTAGGGCTGCTTTTGGGGTCCTAATAACGTGACCTTTAGTATGAAGTCAGTTGAAGTCAGTTGAAGTATTTTGGCAGTTGCACGTATGTCTTTTTCTCTGAGTAGATTGAACTACGTGGAGTCTACAAGTAAGCATTGTAGGGTTAACAGAGTTTTATTCAGAGTTTTATTGCTCTGTCTGATGCCGGGAAGTGTCTTTGTGTAACATTTTTAAAACTGACAGTACAGTAGGTTATAGCATGTAGATGGCATGGCCTACCTTTAACACAGTACGTTCTGTGTACTGGTTCTGCTATTCGAATCATTCTGGTGATTAGTTAGTCTTGTCATAGACTGGTATGTCTTAATTAGATGGAGGAACAGTGTCCTGTGGCGTTCTGTGTGATGTGGCATTGGACTCGAGATTCAGTAGTGATATTCAGGATGTTAGAAGAATGCAGGAGTATTGAGTCTGTCGTTTGTGATGTACATGAATCTGTGGCATGTATCTAATTTGTTTCCATAGTGACTGGTGGTCACATGTTTTGTCTGTTGTTGGGTGATGTGACGGTTTGTGCCAAGTCTCCTAATTTATGCATAATATGTTTACAGTAACCTTGTCTTCTGTACAAAAATTATTACCGACGGTAAATTCAACTAATTATTTCTGACGGGTGTTTGGAAATAGACTTTTTTCATAGTCATAGCTTGTTCTGCAAATTATCTGTGGAAGTGTTATAAAACGGTTGTAGGCCTCTTAATTGCCAGCACATATCCATTCCTGGCTAGTATCTTTGGACATTAGTAGTTCTAGTTGTCCAGCAAAGCTGTGGTTTTTGACCAGGTTTTCGACCTGAGACCTGAGATAGTGAGACAGGCCTTTGTGAAAGGGAGACTGCTTGTTTTGTGGCACTGATGCCCACTGTTGGCATTTTGTAAATCCCCTGTCCACCTAAACATCTCGTAAGTGCCCGTTCTCTGTGGTACATCGACTCCAGAGGTCTGCCCAGCTCTCTGCTTTTGCCCCTTCTACCACAACATCGCAGTTTGCTGTTTCCTCCGTAACAAAATGACTCTGCACTTTTGTGTTTAAATTGCTGTTTTGTTTTCTTGCTATCCCCAATTTTCTTTCTTTTGCTTCATTTTTCTCATTGTTCTCTGTTAACATTTCTTTATGGATTGTTTTTTAAGGATTTGTTCACTCAATATCACAGAGCTTTTTCCTCAACCTACCCTGTCCAAATGAAACACAGTTCTGTTTGGTCAGCATGCAGCACTCACAGGGTTAAGTCTCACTCTGTCTCTATTTCCCTGCTCTGTAAGCATGTTGACCTGTTGCTGTACCGTCCTCATGTTTTGCTGTTTTGTCACTGACTGTATGTACAAAAGAGAAATGGGTTTCGTTGGGGTCTCCTTTACTGCAGTGATCCTGGTAACTGTCGGTAGAGGGCGAAGAGGACTAGAATCACGAAATGTCTTCAAGGCGAGATTAAGCAGGGAACGTGGAGGCAGGTTTCAGTATGTGTCGCTTGTAATGTATTTGAAAGGCAATTTAAGGGCGGCGTCTCTCAAAGCTCCCAGGTCTCTCAGCTCATCCATCAATGTCACGAGCTGCTTCGATTGACCGCTTTCCGAGACGCTTTAAGTTTGGACTTTATTCACGTGTACATATATTGTATTTATTATCTGTCTTCAAGTCAATTATTATGTAGTGTGTATTTATTAACATGGTCTGAAATTAATATAAATAATGCCACGCTTATGTTAATTAAATTGTCACTGAGTGTTTTACTGGATTCCTTGATTGGCTCCGGTTGCAGTGTGAAGGAACTGTAAGGGAGTGTTACTGGATCACTGCAAGCAAAGAGACTGTCCAGCACACCAAGCACTTTCCTATGGCCCTCTGGGACATAACTGATTCTATTGGTCAGGATTCCAATTGAATCTTAGGTTACCTAACGAGATGTAATAAATAGTGGGGGTCAGTTAAACTCTGGAGGTCTATAGGTTAGGCTTGGGTGTGCAACTGTATTCATTAGTCTTAAATGCTGGTGTCACCTTATGGGCCGGGCTTGGTTCTATTGCATGTCCAAGAGGCTAACCCGGGGTGCGGGCATGGTGTTTCTGTTTTCATGCCCTGGCTGCCCTGTTTTTTTATGTACAAACCCTCACCCTCTCCCACCTGATGTAAAATACCACACCCACCGCAGACGACACTGTGGCACTTTCAGCAGAAAGGTAGGATCCGAACCATCACGACAACTGATTCCTGTCACACTGATTCCTGCTTACACACTCATATCACTATAACAGATGCAAATGGCACCTGCAAATGGCACCTGCTGATTGCGCTAATTGAACAATTGAAATTAATTGAACAAATAAAACAGAATTGATTTGAGTACAATAGATTAAGGGCACAGTACAATGGCCAGGGTGTTTCCACTAAAGCAACTGACTTTCTTAATGAAGTAATGAATGTAATGTAAAGATTATATTCTGGGACACATGAAGCACTTTGTGCACTGTGAATCCTAAAGTACTGTAAGACATGTCGTAGGTTATTCCTAGTTGTGAATTCAGTCGACTTTACTGCTCTTTGCCCCTTTCTTTCGCTCATTCTCTCACTTTCATAACACTTTGTATGCTACAGTATCCTGTTGATGTTTCTTTTTGACACTCACTGGGTTCCGATACTGATTTTACCGTCTCTTGTCTTTCCAAGAGACTTTCCACACTTTTTAACTTTGTAACGTTCTACAGTTGTACACTAGTGTCAATAAAGTTGACCTTCATGAAGTGGGACTCCGGAATCTTCTTTTCTAAAGACCCCGTGACATTTTCGCCTTCCCATCATCCTTTGCTGTCGTAGATATAGCCTCGCCGTGTTTAATGTTCGTAGTGCGTACGTAGTCGTGTTATACACTCATGTTCGTGTTTGTCTGTTTGTGTTTGGTCGCTGTGTTCACGTAGTTTGTGTTTACCCATGTGTGGTGCACGCCGTCACTCCCCTCCATTGTAGTGCCTAGTGTCTGTAGATTTGCCAGGTTAAATCGTTGTTCTGTTCATGCCAACGCGGTGCTATCAGAGGACTGCGGGCAGTGGTTGGGCAAGTATGCACTATTGTGTCGTCGCTAGAAACCAAGTGGCAGGGTGGTAGTTGTTTTAGGTAAGAAATGTCACTCAACCATTGTAGTTTATTGAACCCAGCAGCAGTGAAACTATGAGCTATCCGGTTGAAAGGCCGCTCGTTACATTGAAGAGCCCTAGAGGTGTCTGGACTGCAGAGTGAGTCACACCTCACTTGTCTGGGTGCGTGTAACTACAGCAACCAGCTGCAGGCCAGACGGTTACCCTCCCAAACACCTCCAGTGCTGCGTATGTATATTGCTTGTTTGGCTCTTTTCCCCCGGTCTCTCATCCGCCTCTCTGTTCCTTTGACAGGTATGGCGTCAAACAGCCCTCACCTGTCCGCCTCCTCCGCTAACTCCCAGGGTCTGGTGAACGGTCAGAAGCCGCTCCAGCTTTTCGGTCACAGTCCGGACGGTCGGCAGCCGTCCCCCCTCACCAGCCCCCTGCTCAACGACGCCGGGAGCGTCCGCACCGACGATGAAGACGAGGTTCGGAGGAAGGTTTGTGGTCCAGAGAGGCCCCCATGTAGAAGGCGTAGAGCCACAGAGCCGCTTTTGGGTCGTTGTAGTTCAAAATGACCGGTGACGTTTCTAGCGGCTTCAGATAGGCTCCAGTGAGGTTCGGTAGTAACTATAATATCAGAGGTCCAAGAGAATTGGGTCTATATATAGTTCTGTGTTGCTATGTCTGAGTCGTGTAACCGAGCTCTATGTCACAGAGACAAATGGTACACGGAGACCCAAGGCACCGGCTAAATGATAAATGTATCAACAGTGTTGTCACTTCAGTCCCAACACTCCCTCTTTCTTTCACAGAGGTTTCCTACGGACAGGGCCTACTTTATTGCCAAAGAGCTGCTGACCACAGAGAGGACCTATCTGAAAGACCTGGAGGTGGTGACTCTGGTAAGCCCCAATCACTTGTCTGATTCCTCCGCTCTCTCTGGGAGACACACGGCTCCTTTGTTAGTGTTTCTTCCCTGCTGTTCCCTAGAGGGAAATCATTGATTATTCCAGCTTGCTGATTTACAACAGAGCATAGGGCTCACAGAGACTAGAGAGATGTGTGGTGGTGGCTGTGTGAAAATACTCTGGGAATAGTTTGAAATGTATCGGTTTTTGTCTGTTTATTTCTGTTTAATATACAGCGTAATAAGATACACAGCATTTAATGTCCCAGCCCAGTGTTGGGGAGGCCTCTCATTTGAGTCGTTGTCTCTGTACACTCAAACGTGTGGACATCTTATTTTTTTCTTCCTGCGGAGATGTGAAATAAATCTGGAATATTAAAAGAAAGGGATAATTTAAAGTGCGTCGCAATCAAAAGTGAAAGATGCTGTTAGTGGCGATCTTTCTCTCTTATCTCTGTCTCGGTCACTCACAATGCCATGTCATCTCTGTCTCTCTCTTTGCTCCCCCTCCCCCATTGGCTGGTGTCGTTCTGAGTGAAGTCATCTGAGAAACAGCTGCTGGCTGCCCACTGTCTGTTTCCCGAGGCTTTTCGGCAGCACCCTATTTTTCTTATCCAAACACCGAGCTTTTCTATTTACATGTTAGTCATTTAGAAAATGCTTTTATTCAGACAGAATTACGGTTGGTGCTTCCACCTTAAGGGCAGTAGCCTTAAATGAGAATGTCCCGGGGTAATTTAACGAAAGATGGTCAATTGATTCCTTTCTTCCACCCAGGTCACTAAAGGCTTGGACCCTTAACAGGGCCAACGTGTGATAATTGCTTAGCAACGGAACAGAGCTGGTATTTTGGCAGCCACATGTCAGGTTGATTCAAATTCGATCTGGAATCAGATAGGCAACCAAATCCACTATAACCACTGCATGTCACGTTATTTCATTAGTAACAAATGTTATTTTTAGCTACGGGAAATTGTGAATGTCTGATTTACAGGATGAGGTGTGTGCGTGTTTTGTTCTAACGCAAGACGTCTCTTTCTCCATGCATGTCTAATACAAACGTGTGTGTGTGTGTGTCTGTGTGTCATCCCAGTCTTTTCAGGATGCGGTGGGTAGAGACGAGAATACTCCAGAATCCCTGAAGAGCACCATCTTCTCTCACTTCGAGCCTCTATACAAGTTCCACTCCGGTTTCCTCAGGGAGGTGGAACAGAGGCTGGCTCTATGGTGAGATGTCACCATCCTAAACATCCGCGACGAGAAAGGTCTTTCTTACTCCAGGCCGTCTCTCCTGAGAATGTCACTGCACTTAGCCTCAGTGCACTTGAGACATCCAAACTGCCAGGTCTGGTATAGGATTCGTTCATGGCCTGGCCTTTGTTTAACGAGGGGTATTGGCATTCCGTGCCCGAGGTCTCACCACAGAAACGCACCTCATCTCGGACGAAGGGGGGTTGCTACGGCAACAGTCGCGCTGCATCAAGGCACTGCTCCTCCTCCTCCTAGCCTGTGGGTTCCTCCATTGTCTCCTCCTCTTAACGACGTGACCCCCACAAACCCTGCGGGGATCCGTAGGGCCCAGCCGGGGGACTGTCACAGCCACCAACATCACACCCCGGTGAAGGTTATCACACCTAGCCTCAGGAGCATGAGACGGGCTACAGGGAGGAAGTGAAAACACGTCTGACCTCTGTGGCTGAGGCAAATGAGATCTCGATGTCTCTTTCTGTTTTACATATTTAAACTTGGCGTGTGGTTGAGCTATTTTAACCTGAATTCAGAGCAGGTACGGGATGTGTGGGTAAATAAAGGTTCCATTTAAAGGGCATTTTCCCATAGAGATATCCTCTCAGGGGTGGGCCTATTCTGTTAGGATTTTAACTGTAACTGTCCCAAAAGCGGTGTCTGAACAAATGACATTTCAAGCAACTTTTGTGCTTTCTCAGTGGAGACACCTGCTGGCGATGTTCAGCATTGTCGTTAAAGGAGACTTATTTTAATTGTAGACAATTGGAACTTTCTTGCATGAGTGCTTGAGCTCAAATGATAACGAAATGAATGATTATGAAATATAAAGTGCTTCACAGGAGAACTATTATAGCACAAACCATAACACTAAACACAATCATACTGAATAAATGTATTTTTTTCTTTTTGTTAGGGAAGGCCGCTCCAATGCCCACATTAAAGGAGACTACCAGCGCATCGGGGATGTTATGCTAAAGAACCTACAAGGCCTTAAGGTGTGTACGGTTCATGTTTCACATTGCATTGTTTTGCTCCAGAGCCACTGCTCTGAGACCGGATGCTTCTCCTACTAGCACCTCGCGTGTTTGTTTAAAGAATAAACATCTCCCTTTATTCCATTCTCTTGTAGCCACTGATGGCCCACCTCCAGAAGCACTCAAACGCCCTGATAGAGCTGGAGAAGGGGTGCCGGGCCTCCCGTCGCTTGGAAGTGCTGGTCCGGGACTTTGAGCTGCAGAAGGTGTGCTACATTCCCCTGAATGTGTTCCTCCTCAGGCCTCTGCATCGTCTCACGCACTACAAACAGATCCTGGAGCGTCTGTGTAAACACTACCCAGCCACGCACGTGGACTTCAGGGATAGCAGAGGTGACTGCCACTGTCACAGAGATGAATCACACTTCCCGGTGTCTGCCGAGTAACCCGCACACCCGCCCGCCGTTTGTTCCTAACAGAACTGCCTCTTTTCCCCAGCTGCCCTGGCAGATGTGTCCGAGGTGGTGGCCCAGCTCCACGTCGGCATGATCAAGATGGAAAACCTCCAGAAGCTTCTGGAGCTCAAGAAGGATTTGATCGGCCCTGACGGTCTAGTCACTCCGGGGAGGGTGAGTTAATCAGAGAGAAATTAGGGGTGAACAGTTTGCAGGTTGTTTAGTGTCGGTGTCAGTCTGAGATGTTGTTTAACTCTGGATGTTGTGACTTGTGTTTCTCAGGAGTTCATCAGGTTAGGCTGTCTCAGCAAGCTTTCCGGGAAAGGCCTCCAACAACGAATGTTTTTCCTGGTAAGATCTGCAATGCAGCCGATTTCCTGTCCTGGTGAATGACTTATTAAATCGATTACACGGTCCAGTGAGCCAACAAGATGGGCGGCTTTGAAAAGCATACCTCACCTGTTTGTCTTTCGTGGACCTTTCTAGAAGAAATCCATTTAAGACAATATCCCCACGTACGCAGTTGTTACTGTAGATCATCTACTAAGAACGGGGCTGTTAATCATATTAGAGAGATTGAAAAATATCTTGTGCTGTTTGGAGCAGGGTGCATGTCGAACCAGCTCATTTATTAACAGAGCTATAACGTTCTCTCCATTTTGTTTTCCTGAGGGTGTTTGAACCATTACTAACCAGTTAATGATTGTCCTCCCTGTTTTTTGGCTTCCCGATGACAGTTCAACGATGTCCTCCTGTATACGAGTCGCGGGATGACTGCAACCAACCAGTTCAAAGTTCACGGTCAGATCCCTCTCCATGGAATGACAGTACGTGTCTTTTAGCTTTTGGTTTAGCCTGCGGCCTGGTGCCCTGACGTAAAGCTCGGCACACTAACGTAATCATTGTAATTATTAACTGGGAAGGCACCAATGTGCCGCTCTACCTTCCTGGACATCTGTCTCGATCTTTAGTGCCCTTTGCTTCATTGTTTGATTGATTGTGGTGATGTCATTTATAGAACTGCCTCAATCTCTCTTCTGAAAAAATTGGCTACAATACTAAATACTGGCGACCACACTACCACAGTGTTATACGTTTTGTAACTAATGCCCCATACAACACCCACCACTGCAACCTTTACACATTTGTCGGCTGGCCGTTGTTAAACACTCAGCCTCTGCTGGGCAAAGTCCCGCTGTACCTAAGCTCTCTAGTCACCATAGCTCTACCCACACGCAGTCTACGCTCAAGCAGGTACATTGTCTTAGTCACCCCAAATGTCTGCACCAGTTTTGGCCGCCAAACCTTCCAATTTTCAGCTGCCAATGACTGGAACAAATTACAAAATACCCTAAAACTTGGAACCCTTGTCTCACCCGGTGTCTTCAAAAATGAAAAATATGTGCTTCTTGTATTTTCTCTTTGCCTCACACGCACTCAGATTCTCTCCCACAAGCAAATGTGTCGTGTCCTGTCCTGCCTTGTGTGTTAACTGCCTGTGTGTGTGTGTGTGTCCAGGTACGGGAAAGCGAGGAGGAGTGGGGTGTGCCCCATGCGTTCACCCTGGTCGGGCAGCGCCAGTCCGTAGTGGTGGCAGCAAGGTGAGGCCGCGGTCCAGAACCACCTAGGTTCTGTATTAGTTGTCAAACTCTTGTCCTAGAACACCAGGCCCACAGGTTTGTGTGTCTTCGTGTTAGCTGCATACTGGTGTCCCAGTCAACGGATGACCAGCAACCAATAAGGCCTTTGTGTAAACCCCAAATAAACATGAATTATTTACAGCGCACACTTGTTCAGAAAAATAACTGCCTGAAATATTTATCAGGTCAGGCTTAGCACTGGCAGATAAGAAGTGGAATGCCATTTTAGTTTTGTTTGTTTCTAGTTTCTACTGTGTTTGTACAGTAGCACCAGTCTGCAGGCATGGCTGCACCCACTGCATTTTCTGGTTGAACGGCTGTGCAACCTCCGCTCTTATCGTTCTCTCACTCACGGCCGATCTGCCCTCCCCACTCCAGTTCTCTGTCTGAGATGGAGAAGTGGATGGAAGACATTACGATGGCCATCCACCAAGCAGAGAGCAGCAACGGTCCGACCTCTGACCTCCTTGCCAGCAGTTTGATCAATAACAGTAAGTTGGCCGTTCACAGTAAAAAAACACAACATTTGAACGGTCTTAAATGAACCAATGATATTGCCATCATGAAGTGTGTATTAACCATTTCTTAATCACAATTCCCATTTGCATCAACACTTGTTTATTATCAATCAAGTTTTTAATGTGTTGCAGAAAAGAAATCAATTCACTGGTGTAATTTCTCACCAAAAGATGGACTTGTCATTGATACAAATAGGCACATCAGCAATACCTGGTATAATTACACAACACAGGATATTTCAGGAAATTTGTTCAACTGTATGATATACTAGCTCACTAACATTTTCATAGGTAGAGAATGAAAATTGATAAATTGAACAAACTGTTTGGAAATACCTTATGAATGGTTTCTAAATGCATTATGAATGCTTAATAAATACCTTATCAATGGTTTAGAGATGCCTTATGAATGCTTCATAAATGCCTTATGAATTGTTTATCACAGACCCTCCCCCCCCTTAGATAAAGTGTGATCTGCTCCTCTAGAATGGAGTATAAGTGTTGGGCACTATAAGGAATTCTAGTAGTGCATCTGAGAAAATCAGTTTCCAATCACCATGTGTGGATGCTGAACTCTCCTTTTACAGTTCCTCTTTCTGCCGAACGCTAAATACATTTCAGAGCGATAATTGACAACCTATTAGTCTGTATATAGATTGAATATCATTCTGCAAATGTATGGTTTATACATTGATGCAAACTATTTACAATTTCCATACATCTGTAATCCGGAACATGCCGCTCATTATACAGCTATCAATCAGGTTTTACAGTCAGATCCGTTTTTTCCCCACGTCTCTCTCGCTTGTCTCTGGGATTAACCGCTTCCCGAATTTCCCAGAATCCCCAACAGAGGACTCCTGTCAGGAGGCGGAGTCCGAGGACGACTTGACGGCGTCGCGCACCTCCCTGGAGAAACAGGTCCCTCAGCGTGGTAACACCACAGTGCACGTGTGTTGGCACAGGAACACCACCGTGTCCATGGTGGACTTTAGTGTCGCCGTGGAGGTACCAGAACCAGCCGTGTCCTGCCTCACCTTCTCCCATCTCTCTCTGTCAGTCTGTGTGTCTTTATCTGTGTGTTTCCTTATTAAATGGGAACAGTGTCCTCCGGTATCACCCGCCCTCAGTGGCCTGTGTCATTCTGACATTATATTATGTTAATGATTTCTCAAGCTGTTCGTGTTCTCACTTCTTACTTGGTAATACCCCTTCAGATTCTAGCTGTTGCTTGCCTGTTCTGCTGTAGCCTCAGCAGAGCGCAGATATTAGCATGTGTTGGGCTAACTACAAGGACACTGTTCTCATAAAGTGCCCCCCTGTGGCTCTCTCTCCACTTTGGTTTCCACACTCTACTGTTGCTCTCTCGTGTGGTCGTACCCTCCTTTTCTCTCTTTCACAGCCTGGCCTGGACTCAACGTCAGCCCCTGTGTTCAGACCCTGCGTTCAGCCCCAGCTGTGCATGCTTGTGTGTACACCTACTTAGTCTTTCTGTCTCTGTCCTTCCCTCCCTCTCTCTTTCTTGTCTCTTTTTTTTCTGTGGGTCCGTCTGTCTGTCCTCCGTGGTAGAGGACCCTAGTCCAATCAATGATTCAGGGGCCTCACTCTTGGGGCCCAGCAGTGGCCAGGGACCAGTGCCTCTGTCTGTTGTCTGCTGGTACCGAGTTCACAGCCTCTCCTTTAGTGATTCCTGCAGGAGTCTAGAGGTAAAAGACCCAGGAAGAGTGACCTTCCCATTGCACTGTAGTATCATCATTACGCTAGCACCCTATCTCCTGAGTAATTCTTCCCGCAGCACTTTTTTCCTGTAAAAACCTGCAAAGTAACTAAGCAAGATTAGGGTTAGCCTAATATGATAATGCTGTATGGGCAAATTAGCAAAGCATGGCGCTTGTAATGCCAAAGGTTTTGGGTTTAATTCTCGAGGCTATCCATATGTACTGATGAATGACCGTGTCACTGAATCAAGGCGTATGCTAAATGGGTTATACATCCCAGCTAGCACATTTGATACGTCATACATTTCCTGACTATTCAAACTGAAAAATCTTTAAACACCATGAAGGTACCGTTAGGAAAAGTTCGATGTTGCAGCTACGTGTTGAAATAACTACATGACTTATTTCTATTTCTTATCTTTATCTAGAACCAAATATAAACATTTGAGACAGAATCTGTACAGGTAATGGTGTATGCAAAATAATCAATGGACATACATGCTCTAACCACACTTAAAGAAACATTCTGTTCCTCTCAGTAATGCATATGCTAGCTGGGAGTCTGAATTTACAATAAATGCTCCCTATTACCACTAGATGGCAGTAGTTCAATGTCTGTGACCATAGAGGTCAGTGTTGGGTCAGTGACTACACTCTAACTGGTTAAAGTCTGTTTATAGCTGTACTTATAAACTACTGCTAGGAATGAACCGAGGCCCCAGGCTTAATCACGGTGGGCTTATATACACAGCTGACAGTACAGCATATGCATTTACTTACCTCCTACGTTATATGTTTGTTTCTATGGCCTCGACTGTTTTTTATTTCTGTCATATTTCCATTTATATAAAATATACAAATGAAGTTAACTGACTGCACATCTTTGTTCTACTGTAGAACCAGCTGTCAGGTAACCTGTTGAGGAAGTTTAAGAACAGCAACGGCTGGCAGAAGCTCTGGGTGGTCTTCACTAACTTCAGCCTGTTCTTCTACAAGACGTACCAGGTGAGGGGGAGAGACATCTCTTATTTCTTCATGTCCGTCTGAGATGAAAACCAACGAGTTTGCCGTGTCCTTGTAATATTTTCTGTAATGACCTAAAATGTCAGACTCAAAGGGACTATTGATGTTGACCGGAGTTATCGCGACACAATTTCATTTAAATAATCTGTAGATACCTTTTTTATTCACTCATGTGATCATGCGGCGACCACAACCAAATGCAGACACGGAATGTTTATACACATAAAATATTTGTACTGTTTATAGTTAAACTTCATATGAATGATTTGCATCAATGCAGCACACACACAGTTTAACACTCCACCCAAGACTAGTAAATTGCTGCTGAGGTGGAAACTAGCCAGCTAACATGAACTTTCAAGAAACAAAAGTAGCAATTGCAGAGAAACATGCCCATACAACTGATTTCGATAACAATCACTGTTATTTCGGGCCAGTATGAGGAAAACATTAGGGAAAATGAAACAAGCTAAGCATGTAGGACAGGGGTGGCCAACATAAAAAAACACAAACTTCGATATGAACGTAAGAGCCGCATGAAACCTGAATAAGAGCCACATGCGGCTCGGGAGCCTCTGGTTGGCCAGGCCTGATGTAGGAGGTAGAGTAAGCTAGCTAAATGAATCCCTGGTATTGAGAATTATCAAGAAGTCCGCTCTCCGACCCTGAGATCCTTGACGCGTGGAAAGTGTTGTGGAGAGCTGGACACACACCTCCATTATCATCAAACAACATGAGTGATGTCAGGTGTATCGGTTGTAAAAGTCATCACCTCTGTGAAATAGCAAACGCTTACCTGCACGTTCCACTCGTCTCTCCAGGAAGACTATCCTCTGGCCAGTCTCCCTCTGTTGGGCTACTCCGTCACCATTCCCACCGAGTCGGAAAACATCCACAAGGACTACGTCTTCAAACTGCATTTCAAATCGCACGTCTACTACTTCAGATCGGAAAGCGAGTACACCTTTGAGAGGTAGAGTATCTTCAGCATTTTGTAGAGTACATGGAAACGTTGTACGCTGGATGTTACTGGGCGAGAAACCCAACGTGTCTTTACCTCCATACAGGTGGATGGAGGTCATTCGCAGTGCCACAGTCTCAGCCAGCCGCAGTGTGGGCACGAAAGAGTCCCGTCTTAACTGATCCAATCAGCGGGGATCTCAACCTGTCTCCGTGCATCTGGTCCTCACTGTAACCTCGGATAAGAGCTCAACACGGGCCACAGTTGTCATGCTTGGGCTGTTTCCTTTTCTACATGTATATCTGGGACATATCTACATTAAGCAGGTTCCATGCACAATCCTGGTGCTTTTTAATGCTTTAATGGTGACATGTCCGCTGGTTTAGACTGCATCAGAGACTGCATTTTAAACATTTTTACTCTGCTCTGAACCTCTTTTTGTAGGACGTCATTTTATACTGTTTTCTAACGATCTGAAAACCACTTACTATACTTCTGGTTTTACATTTTGCCATTGGATTGTTTTTATGGTAGAAAGACGTTGATACATCGATTTTGCATTTTAAAACTTCTTTTTCATACCTGGTTCGAATATCACTTCATCCACAAGGTTTTTTGTGTCCTTGTTTGTTTTATGGAGAGAAAAAAAACAGAAAGCTGCTTCAAAACAAAAACAGCTTGAGTGCCAAACTTATATATACCATTTTCCTAGACAAGAGGTATTTCACCATCTTCTCAGGGGCCCTGAAATATTCCATGTATTCGATCTATTCCAAAACCAGCACACCTGATTAGACTTGTCAGCTCATCGTCAAGCCCTTAATTAGTGAAGCAGCTGTGGCTCTTCAGGATTACAGTCAATTGTATAACGTCTGAGGGTCCCTGAGGAGAATGTAGAAGACCTAGTTCCCTAACTAACTGCAATTCTATTGTTGCTAAGGATTTTCAAATGATCCAAAACAGGACACTATTTGCTTTTATAAGATGTCTCTGGGAAATATTAGAGACCTTGTGAATATATATGGATGTAAGATCTCAGAATATTTTGTTGTATTACTGACATAACTCTAGAACTATATATAAAGTAATCCAGGTTTTCACCATCACCTTTACACCAATTACTGTTAATCAAATGTTTCTGTTCTTCGTTATATATATATGGACTCTTCCAGGGGATATTCTGAAGTCAATGATGGTCCACCCTGAATTGTGTGAGACATGTTCATAATCTGTGCATTATGAAGGAAACTTTATTAGAAAGCTTTAAAGAATGTGTGAAACAAAATATAAACTTTCAGTTCCAAGCGTCATTGTCCTCACTTGACTATGCTGCCTCCTGAAATGTACGTAGAAGACCTCTAGGAGAAACCTAAATGGATTTATGCATATGACGACAGGGTTGATGCAATGTAGCATCCGAGAGGGGACGCCTGTGTTTTTTCCCATATTGTGGGAATGCTGTGTTTTCCCAGAACTGAGGATTCTTTGGAAATGAAAGCAATAAAAACCTAAATTGACAATTGTTCTGGGTTCTTTGCATCACCCACTGACTAGTTGAGATGTGTGTAATGCCCATTAAATCACTTTGTTTGTATCTGCTTCACCTATAGATGGCATTGTTGCTCATCATGATAAGGTTTGCGCCATCGTGATCTGTGGTCACTTATTGCAAGCATTAAGTTATTGGTTTATATCTTGTTATTGTTTCTGCTTGGGTTGAAGTGTTTCAGACCAATTTAAGGCTTTTTGCTATATTGTAATAATACACTTCAAATGGGGATTTACAAGGACGCATTATGCTTACTAGATCCACGTCTGAGCATGTAGCATGTATTACACATAGGTTTACACATTTCTCATAACAATAGTTACAGGACAAGAGTGGCTACTAGTACTGACAGAGAGTGTGTGTGTGTGTGTGGTGTGTGGTGTGTGTGTGTGTGGTGTGTGTGAATAAATGGAGAGGGGAGGAGTGTGGACTGGCCCCGCCACTGTTTCCAGAACCAAGCACGCGGATTACGCCTTCAAGCTGGCGTCTCGTGCACTCACCGTAGGGCGACCGACCAGGAGACAGACCAAGGATCGCGGTATGACACGGTGACATCACCGAGCAATGGTTCATAATGAAAGTAATAACTCAACGGTAAATGTACCCGCGGCGGGATATCGGAGTCGGTCGCAACCGTGATGACATCAATAAACCCAGCCGAACCACCACATCCCAATATGATCCAGCCGCGTACTCCAGGTGCGCACTAGTAGCGTGGGACTGCTGCGACACCCCGACAGGCCGGCGGATTAACCCAAATGTTACTCTCCTGTGAGGTTTCATCAATTCATAAAGACTTTAATGAAAGGTAGAACGCGAACATGTCTGTTCCAGTACACCCGGAGACCAGGAAATTTACCAGGGGACTGAGTAAACCTGGTACCGCGGCTGAACTAAGGCAAAGTGTCTCGGAGGTCGTCAGGACCTCGGTACTAGTTGTAAGTACTCCATTTATACACGCTATTTCTAGTCACAGGGGTCAAGCTACGCCGTGGTATCGCTTTTGCACAAGCAGTCATATTCATTTTCTTATTTCCACAATGAATTTCTGTCAAACTCTACGTGAACATATCTATTTTAATTGACCAATCACCGGAGACGAGTTGGTTAAACACAGCTGATGTTTGGCTGGAGAATATGCACTGCATTTCTGACTCCAGATCAGTTACTGGAGCACAAAGTATCAAAGTGAATGTGGTGAAAGTCTAGTTTCCTCATATATGAGTCTTGAAAACATGAATACAACTTGCAACACAAGAAGACTTCACATGTTTATAATGTGTGCCGAGATGCATGGAGTTCTTAATACAAGCATGTGTATTCAACAAAGCATATTAATTTGTAATTCATTTGTACTGTGTATAATGCTTTGTATGCATGCATACATACATCAGCTGTGTGTGTGTGTGTGTGTGTGCGCAGTCACACACACACACACAAGTGTATACATATACTGTATTTGTTTCGTGTTGCTCAGAGTAATTGTTCTAACTTAAAGTTGCTAGGTAACCGAAACTAACACCATCCAGGCTCTATGTCAGGGAAATGGAATCCTGACTTAAGATCCCAGACTCACAACCACACCTTCATATGATTTATTCATCTTCTCTCATGGTTCTAAGCCAGAGCGTTCTGGATGAGGAGGAGTCGAGGGATACGAACGAATGTGAAACCGCTGTGATTCCGACTGAATTAGAGCAACTCCCGAGTTGAGAATGCAGCGTAGGCCTGCCCTGGTCTGGATATAACTGCTGCGAGAATATCATTTGACATCCTCTAGCTAGTGGCCCATTCACTAACCAACGTACAATCTGGTGGGAGGCATGGAACTCAAAGTAAAGCTCTGCTGTTCTGGTGAAAGGCACGTGGAGGCCCTCGGAGTGGGAAAGAAATGTGATTGTACACGAGACCACCAGCAACGCACACACACACGTATACACACACGTATACACACACACACTTGCGCACACACACACAAGAAACCTAAAATTAATTCCTCCATGGAAGATGTTAATGCCCTCTGAAACACAGAAGGACCTCTCTCAGCAAAATAAAGGACATATTGTGATGGATCCCTAAATCGTGAACAATTGTATTTCAGTCAGCGTTTAAACCGGAATGTCATGCTGAATTCAACCGGTCCTCTATGGTCGGTAGATATTGTATGCTCAAACTGATCATGGGTCAGACTAATTCAGTCGTTAGATTTTTGGGGCTTTTCCTCTGATAAGCCAGTCTGGGATGTGTCTGGTGCCCACGGTGGGTTGAGTCCCATTGTTTATTGTTGCAGTAGAGGGACAGGGCCGTCACTGGCGGGGCCGTCACTGGCCGGTCCTTATGTGTCTTTATGCATGCACACATCTCGATCTGTCAGTCTCGATCTGTCAGTCTCGATCTGTCTGTCTCGATCTGTCTGTCTCGATCTGTCTGTCTCGATCTGTCTGTCTCTGTCTGTCTCGATCTATCTGTCTCTCTATCTGTCTGTCTCTGTCTCACACTCTCTCTCTTTCTTTGTTTCTCTTTCTTTCTCTCACACACACACACACACACGCACACACGCACGCACTCTCTCTCTGTTAATGCTATTAGAACCACTGTCCTCAGCTTTGAATTTATGCTGCCTGTGCTGGTGGTAACCATTGATAAACAACAGGACTTCACACTTCCTCTGTCTCCTTCGTATTCGAATAGAACAGAAACACACTTGGCCACATCGGAAGAGATTCCTTTCAGTGAAACTGTTCTGTTACTGCTCTTTCCTTATTTGGAAATGATCCAGTCAGTCAGTGTGATGTAATTCAATGGTTCATGTGGGATTTCAGCTAATGCTGATCTCTGTAGATCCACACTGTCTCTGTTGTTCTGGAAGCCAGTGGTGTTTTGCCAGAGATGACATCTTACACCACATGAAGCCCAGTTTATACGACCCAGACATGTAAATGACAAAGCTGCGCTATCAATCAATCAATCAAATTTATTTATAAAGCCCTTTTTACAACAAAAGTTGTCACAAAGTGCTTTTACAATCACCAGCCTGAATCCGACAGAGCAAACATCAACAAGTTGAACAAAAAAACAAGTTGAACATGTTGATACACGGCGTCTAGGAAAAACTCCCTGAAAGTCAGATTTAGGAAGAAACCTAGAGAGGAACCAGGCTCTGAGGGATCACCAGTCCTCTTCTGGCTGGGCTCGGTCAGTTCATGACAATACAACAAGCGAGGTGTGAATATCTGAGAAACAAAATAGTCCGGGATGACCGGGAGGGATGATGGGTTTGATAGGCTTGGAGGAAGAAGCTCCGTTTGCATCAGCTGTTCCGTCAGCCGCACAGTCAGGGGCCCCAGGGAGGATCCAGCATATGCTCCAAGCTGGAGCGGTCCCCCTGACAGAAGTGGACACAAACACAGGGAAAGGTTGGACACTAGTTCCCGGCACAATAGTATACCGAACATAATACTTTAAAAGGAGACAGGAGGGTTAGTGAGACAATGGCCATGAACAGGTAAACCCAGGACAAGTCCAGACAGATGTTAGTAGAGACAGGACACAGGAAAGGTTAGACACCCTGGTTCCCTACGTCCCCGGCACCATAATATAGCAGCATAGATCTTAGAATGAGACAGGGGGGTCCAGTGAAGCTGGGGCCCTGAACAGGGTAAACCCCGAAACAGGGCCCAATAGGCCGGAAAACACCCACCCACTATGCCGAGCATCAACCCAGGGACGCCAATCGACCATGACCACTCGGGCAGGTTTAGTTTTTGCTCACGAAGTTACTCGAGCTGGTGGAACAAACAAGAGCTATAGTGAGTCAGTGACATCCACACCCCAAGGAGCATATGGGAGGTTTAGTTTTTGCTCACAAAGCTACTCGAATTGAGGCTGCAACGGAGCACTATAGCGACCGAGTGACTCCTCCCCACAGTTAACTGGGATAATCAGAGTTTAATTCACCAGCTACTCGGATTGAGCGAACAAAGGAGAGCTATAGCGAACCAGTGACTCCTCCCCCACAGTTAACTGGGATAATCAGAGTTTGTTCACTAGCTACTCGGATTGAGCGAACAAAGGAGAGCTATAGCGAGCCAGTGACTCCACCCCCCAGGCAGCAGCCTGGAGGTATCGTTTTTGCTAAAAAAGCTACTCGAGAGGCAACAACAGGGAACCATAGCGAGCCAGTGACTCCACCCCCCAGGCAGCAATCGAGAGGACACCCCAGGGGAGATGTGAACCCGCAAGGCAAAGACAGCAGGGCAGAATGAGATCCGAGCCTTCCGTTCACCTTCGTACCCTGGGCCATATTACACTCAACCATAGACCTTACTAAAAAGATATGTTTTTAATTGTGATTTAAAGGTTTGAACAGAATCTACAATTCTAACCCAGATTGGCAACTCATTCCATAATAGAGGAGCTCTATAGGAGAAGGCTCTACCTCCAGCTGTTTGTTTAGAAATTTTAGGTACAATTAGGAAACCAGCATCCTTTGATCTAAGGTTACGCGTGGGTATGTATGGCTGGACTAATTCAGCGAGGTAGGTGGGAGAAAGTTGATGTAAAGCTTTATATGTTAAAAGTAGTACTTTAAAGTCTGCCCTAGCCTTAACAGGCAGCCAATGTAAAGAGGCTAAAACTGGGGTAATATGGTCAAACTTCTTAGTTCTAGTTAAGATTCTTGCAGCCGTATTAAGTACTTATTGAAGTTTGTTTATTGATTTATCAGGGTAACCAGAGAATAGAACATTGCAATAATCTAATCTTGAGGTAACAAAAGCATGGATTCGTTTTTCTGCATCAATTTTTTCTTGAAATATATTTTATGTGATCGTCAAATGAGAGATCCGGGTCAAGGGTCACTCCAAGGTTTTTGACAGTTTTTTGTGAAATGACTATACATCCGTTTAGGTTCAGCGTAAGGTCTGTCAATAAATCTCTCTGTTTCTTAGGTCCTAAAACTAGCATTTTCAGTTTTATCTGAATTTAGGAGCAGAAAATTCTCTGTCATCCACTTTCGTATATCTGAAACACAAGCTTCCGTAGTGGCTAATTTAGGGGCTTCTCCATGTTTCATAGCAATATACAGCTGCGTGTCATCGGCATAGCAGTGAAAATTGACATTATGTTTTCGGATTACATCACCCAAAGGTAACATATAGAGTGAGAACAGAAGTGGTCCTAAGACTGAGCCTTGTGGAACACCAAAGCATACCTTTGATTTGTTAGACAAACAAACTGAAGTTTATCTGATAAATAAGATCTAAACCAATCGAGAACATGTCCTCTTAGCCCAACAAGGGTCTCCAATCTCTCCAAGAGAAGGGAGTGATCAATAGTGTCAAAGGCAGCACTAAGATCAAGAAGCAATAGGAGAGATGCAGAACCTTTGTCAGAAGCCAATAAAAGGTCGTTTACCACCTTAACAAGTGCAGTCTCAGTGCTATGATGGGGTCTAAAACCGGACTGAAGTTTTTCATATATATTATTTGTCTTCAGAAAGGCCGTACGTTGTAGTGAGACAGATTTTTCTAGGATTTTTTAAAGAAACGGGAGGTTTGATATTGGTCGGTAGTTTTTTAGGATGTCTGGATCTAAGTTACATTTTTTTAGCAGAGGCTTAATTTCTGCAATTTTTAGTGAGGTTGGCACTGATCCGGAGGACAGGGAGCAATTTATTATGTTCAACATTGATGGGCCAAGCACAGGAAGTAACTCCTTAAGTAATTTAGTTGGAATTGGGTCTAGTTGACAGTTGGTTGATTTTGAACTATTTATTAATTTTGTAAATGTTTCAAGAGACACAGGTACAAAAGATTCAAGAGTCGCCATTGGCAGGGCAACTCTGCGGGCTCTCAGGACAACAAAGTTTTTGAGAACTGAGGCAGTAAAGGGTACAATTTGCAATTTCTTTTCTAATGTTGATTATTTATTCATCGAAGTAGTTCATGAATTCATCACAACTAAAGTGAAGACCCACTTCATTGGTTAAACATTGCTTTTTAGTGAGTTTTGCAATTGTGTCAAATAGAAATTTAGGATTATTTTTGTTTGTGTCGATTAGATTAGATAAGTAGGCTGATCGAGCACTTTTAAGTGATTATCGCTAGCGTTATCAGTATAGGTTTTGTTTGTCACAGAAGGCAATGGAGAAATCAGATGCCTTCTAAACTGTTTGGCAGGTGGTGTGACATTTCCTGTCTCAATCAAACTGACCATCTGACAATCATCAAACAGTTCAGGCTCTCATCCGCTCAGCAACCATGTAATTGTCCATTTCCCTCATCCGCTCGCTTGTCTTCTGTTGCCCTCCATTATACTTAATCTTCAGGCCTCATTTGCAGTAACGTTTCCTCGTGACGTGTAATGAACACTCGTAGCAGTGTACGGCCGGCTCAGGGGGAGTAACAGGGATTACACGTGTCTCATACATGACTTTCATTTTGTAAGCAGCTCCGTCTGTCTTCATTTCGCTATCCTTAAGTACAGTCAACAGGACAGAGCGTGGCTTCAGAGAGTCATGGCTGCACTTCCATCAATCCTCATGTTTCCATTTTGGCTAACAAAGGCACCTGCAAAGTTGCCCTTTTCTGTTCACTTCATCTGTTCCCTCGTTAATTTTGTATCAGATAGGTGAAATGGCATGCACGCTACATCACACAGACGTCTCAGATGGTGGTGGTGGTGAGAATGAGGCCATGTCACAGACAGAGGGAACATTGTCTCCTGTGTAATTTCATTAGATGTTGGAGCTTGTACCTTATTATGTGTGAGGTGTGTTTTGTGACATGCCCTTTACCCACTTCAGTGTCCAGTCAGATGTATAACTCACTGTGTTTGCTTTACCTTCAGTGTTTCTCATGACTGAGTGACTGTGGATGAATGTCATCTTCTCTTTGGGGTTATGAAATCAGTAATTGGTTGGTCCTGTGAGGCTGTTTTATGGATGTTGCTGATTCCAGTCAGGACAAGTGCTCATTGGTGTACTGGTAAATGACTGCTGCCCGTCAGGATGACAGCTGATTGGTGGACTGGTAAATGACTGCTGCCCGTCAGGATGACAGCTGATTGGTGGACTGGTAAATGACTGCTGCCCGTCAGGATGACAGCTGATTGGTGGACTGGAAAACGACTGTTCCCCGTCAGGATGACAGCTGATTGGTGGACTGGTATATGACTGTTCCCCGTAAGGACTGCTGATTGGTGGACTGGTAAATAACTGTTCCTCGTCAGGAGGACTGCTGATTGGTGGACTGATAAATAACTGTTCCTCATCAGGACTGCTGATTGGTGGACTGGTAAATGACAGTTCCCTATCAGGACTGCTGATTGGTGGACTGGTAAATAACTGTTCCTCGTCAGGAGTCAGGACTGCTGATTGGTAGACTGGTAAATAACTGTTCCTCGTCAGGAGTCTGGACTGCTGATTGGTGGACTGGTAAATGGCTGTTCCCCATCAGGACTGCTGATTGGTGGACTGGTAAATTACTTAGATGTCCACTAGCTGTATCCCACTGGGCCAGACAGGTGATTAGTAGCTTGTCACTCTATCCCTCTATCCTTTTGTCCCTCCCTCTAATGCAGCCAGGCCTGCCACCACACAATGAGGACTTTAAAAGGCTGCATGGGCCTGACTTCACAGCTCATAAAGGTCATATTACCCAAACCCAGACCAGGCTGGTGGTACAATACGCATGTGGGTTGGCCTATTATTTAATCATGGACTGTCTCCAGGATAGACTGTACACTTGCCAGTTGAACAGAAACAACGATACTAGGTTGATTGTTTATTCTGTTCCGGGGTACAGATGGTAAGTCGGGGATCCCAATAATGCTTGAGCCCATCTGACCAAATAGACGTCCACATTCCTTGATGCTGGGGTTTGTCAAAGGCGAAATGTAGAGACCGGCCAGACCACTCTAACCCAACTTTGGTCGCATCTTAGTTTGACAGTGGTTGTATGACCAGATGTAGCAGAGCTACTAACCCCAGCGGGGGGCCATGACCTGCGTAATACAATAGACTCCATTGCTGCAAATCCACCTAAATCCACCTAACTGTGGAACCGGACGAGTTTCAGAGGCCTTGTTTTCTCAGTTAAATGCTCTCTACTAGATCGGTGCACTTCAGCAGATCTCAGTCAATAGGATGGGATCTCAGCAGAGATACTCAGAATATAACAGAGATACTCAGAATATAACAGAGATACTCAGAATATAAGTGCTAGCTGTCTTTAACGTGCTGGCACACAGCTGGAAGGCTTCTTCTGTTTTTCATTGTTGAAATGTCCGATGGGTTCGAGCTTAATATTCCGAAGCTATTCAACTGTATTGATATCTTTAAAGTCTGTATGTCCCAGCTATGGCCAATAAAGCATGTGTTGTGGTCACGAGGTTCTAGTAAAGTAAAGTGAGGAAAAAGACATCCACAGGGCTGTGTGTTATAATGGACTGTCTGGCACAATGCACCCTTCCAAACCAGAGCCACCACTCTACCCTCATGGTCAGACAGGAGATACAGACCCTCTGTTCAGATCTGGGGACAGAGGGTATCTGGGGTCCACTTCAGATGTAGCAGTGAACAGAAGGTAGATAAAAATGGTGTGAGTTTCAGTAGTCAGCTAGTAGGTCTATATGGACCCATTAGAGAAGCAATTCACATCTTGGCAGGCAAACAAGAAGCAACGTCCTGTAGAAGGCCAGAAGCAACGTCCTGTAGAAGGCCAGAAGCAACGTCCTGTAGAAGGCCAGAAGCAACGTCCTGTAGAAGGCCAGAAGCAACGTCCTGTAGAAGGCCAGAAGCAACGTCCTGTAGAAGGCCAGAAGCAACGTCCTGTAGAAGGCCAGAAGCAACGTCCTGTAGAAGGCCAGAAGCAACGTCCTGTAGAAGGCCAGAAGCAACGTCCTGTAGAAGGCCAGAAGCAACGACCTGTAGAAGGCCAGAAGCAACGACCTGTAGAAGGCCAGAAGCAACGACCTGTAGAAGGCAAGAAGCAATGTTCTGACATCCTGGCACTAATACCCCAGAGTTCTCTAAATCGTTTTTCATAGTTGCCTTGTCAAATTCACCGGATAAATATTATTCACCAGAATTTGTTTACAAAAAATATTAAAAATGAGATTTTTGCTCGCTTGTCATAAGTGTCTATATGACAGCTAAAAAGAGAAAATCACACTCAAGCCACACTCAAGCCTGGCACTCACAAGTGATCCTGCGGTTATGTTGGCGGTTGCTGAACCATTTCCTGTTGAAACTAAACGTTTAGGGAAATACTCTTTCTCCTTTGTTTCCCATCTCTTCTCTCACACTCTTGATTGTGTTCACTGTTGTTGGGCACAATAGACCATTGATCTCTCAGCTTAGCCTTGGATTCCATTTGTGCACTGATTTAAAGGGATCAGTTGGAATCACTACATACATTTCTGGACCTGTAAATATACAGTATTTTATACATTCTGGAATAGAACAACTAATAATCTGATCCAATCAGAAACCTTTTTGCTTTTTTTACTACGATTTTTGTTAAACAAATTTAATGTTGACCAACAGAACAGCTTCAGGATGGTTGAAATTACAATTGATAGCGTGGCTGGTCACTTCCTGCAGCCATAACTCTGAGATTGTGTCATATGAGTGATGATTTCTTCAATCTAATCCATAGTCATTGTTCTACTGTTAATTCCGGCTTTAATGGCTCTTATGTAATTGTGCTTGGTGAACCTGAAATAAGTCCGTTTCGACCAGAGGCAAGAGAACGAAACGACTCTTTCCACTTGCAAGCTCTATGAGCGAAAACACTAAACGTTGCACCCCGTGGAATGCCTCTTTGCCCCAAAATCTATTGACCCTGCCCAAACAGGAAGTGCCCGTGACTTCCTGTTGCCCATCTCCTTGTGGGAGTAGGGAGCTCGGAAAGTTTCTGGATAGATGTTGTTTCCCTTAGCTGTACTGTGTGGAAGCAGAGCAGACTGACAGAAAAGCAGAGCCCAGAGAACCCAGTCCTGGGAATTCCGCCCACAGTGACTGTTCTCCTCCATAGGGCCGGTCTGTTTTGGGAACACATGGGAGGTTACCATAACAAAGTGGACAGGTTCTTCAGAGCCTTGCGTGATGGTGTTTTCCGGTCAACAAGTGCATGGAACCTGTTTTACTTTACAACCTCTCCACCAAACTTCGTCTGCTTTGCTTTTTCACTTTTAAATGTCTTCATGGTAATAATTGTTAGTTTCTTTCGTAAGGTCTCAAAACACAGACTGAAGCATAGAATAGTCAGGCTTGCGATCGCCTAGTTCAGACTTGTTGCTGATGTGAGATTTGTTTCTCTTGAGTCTGGAATGTTCTCTGCTGCTTTGACTGTTTGGTTCTGGTGTTCCCTCATCCATCTTGAATCCGAGTTATTTGGGCGTTCTGAGCTGTTGGGTGGTCGTAGCGTCAGTCATGTGTACTGGATGGCTTAAAAACCTCCTCGCGCGAACCCCTCCACCTCAATTCATCAAAGTACCTCTTAATATCCGCTGAAATGCCTAAATGTGGCAGATTTTACACTCACCATTTATCTTTCTACAGCACCATTACTCAATGAATCGTTAATTCATATTCCGATATCTTTAGTTTTGTATCCTTTAGTCATCAGGGTCCATGTTTGGTGAAGTTACGGGACTGACTGACTGACTCAGAGCCTTTCTGCCTATTTCAGATCTGATTACGTTGCAAATCCAGTTTTGTGACAAAATGCTAATCGGTTAACTAATTAGACATTTCTGTTCTGGCTGAAATGGTGCCGTAGTTACAGGCCTGCATATTGTCTGGTAATGTGTCTTCTCCACAGCCCGTGGAGAGAAGCCCCCTTAACCCGAGTCCCAGAACCAAATCTTCCCACAGGCTCTTAGTTCTGGAAGAGATGTTCCATGCATCCTAATCTCACATGCCTCTGCCTTTTTCGGTGTGACTGTAGTATGTTGAGAAAGCGCCTTGTGATTGAAGCTTTGGCATAGAATTAAGCCCATCCTGTTTCCTGCTCCTTTGTTATGGAGTTCTAGTCAGGCCTGAAGGCTATGAGTCTCCATCAACCTTAAGCAGTGGAGAGGTAGAACAGAGTCCATTAAAGGTAACAGCAGTTCCCTCCCAGCTTTGCACAGGAAGTGAATCAGAGTGGTATCAGGAAGCCATTCTGTCTGTGAACAAACACTCACTCACACACACACACACACACACACCACTGATCCATTGGCCTGTGAGTGGCTGGTCCTATAGTATTAGCCAGGAGGTGAAATTGCTGAAGCCTAAAAGCTTTACTGGCGTGATCATCAGCGTACTGCTCTCTGGACTCCTCCGCCACCCAGCACGCAGATTAAACTGGAAGGATTATTTTTTTCCCAAAACATTACGTGGAACAGTGCAGAACATAGCGGAGAGGGAAGACAGCTTTGTGCTTACTGCACGGGGCTGAGTGTGGGACGTTTGTAATCTAGATTCTAGAACCGACTAGTGGGGAACACATATATTATATACGGTTGTTTATTTTAGTTTTTTTGAGGTTTGTTTATTCTTTCAACCGTTCTGATTTCTCAGTAAACAGCAGTTTTCTAGCCACCACTTAACCACTTTACAGTTGTATTTTGTGGGAACCCACTACCGACTCCAAAGGGTCAAATTTGAAGGCACTCTTTTTCCATCCCTGTCATCTGTTTTTCTCCTCTAGGTGGCATTTTCTCTTTTTGTCAGCCCCCCCTCGTATTTTCTTCCTTTCTCCACCTTCAGATCCCTTAGCAACTAAAACTAAAATATTTACTAACACTAGTATGATTTGGCAGATTAAGCATTTACTGTACTGGTCATTTGTGTTGTGACAAACCGTATGCAATAGTCTGGCTCTATCTCCTCTGAAGAGAATGTCATATCTGCCTCACACCCACACACCCTCACACCCACACACCCTTACACCCACAAACCCTCACACCCCCACAGTGATTTACTGACCAGTCATTGACTCTCTCCATGGGGTAGCCAGCCTACTGTAGACATAGTGGTATGAAGTGAACTTTGTCAACAAAGGACTTGATGGTAAATATTAGGTAACCAATATGATTCTATTGTGTAGAATCATATTGGTGCTTAGAAGTAGCCGAATGATCTTGTATGGTTTGTGTTTATCTTCAGAAACTCTGCTCACAATTCCAGAGCTCCACCAGCATCTGATTGGAGTCTGCCTACAAAGTGAAAGAGATAAAGGGTGTCATTACATTGTCTGTCTGTCTGTCTTTCTGCCTCCCACATATCTGATCTCTCTATGGTTTCTCTTCCTATACGGGCATGTCAATATAAAAACCATTGAGACCTGCTAGGTCCCTCCCTTCAGTTTGATTCAAAGGGATTGAACATCTCTCTGTCATGATCAGTCCTGCGCGACTTGATACTCTACGTTGGGGGGGGATCTATATGGGATGAACCCCCCCGTCTACATAGCCAGTGAGGATAAACACCTACCGTCTTCTAGTAGTTAACTGCTGCATAGTTAACATTCCTCTGTCTGAAGCTTTTGGCTCAGGACAGTGGAGGGGGGGAGGTGGGGTGTCCTCCTCAGACAGGGTGGAGGTGTAGGGGTCGGTTTTCAAGTTGCCTTGCCTGGGTGTATTAGGGTGGTGTTTGTGGGAATGTTTTATAGCCTGGAAAGCTGTCAGGCATTTTAATCTGCACTATAAAGTAGCAGTCGAGTTGTGGCCTTTTCCTGACACAAGGCCATTGTACGGTACCTATTACTCCATACAGCCTATTTACAAACTGTTTTAAAAGCACTCTTGATGCAGTCGTGATCACGTTTTGCTCGCGTAATGAGTCACATAAGTCAAAAACAATAGGGAAAAACACAACAGGATGAATTGAAGACATGAACCGATGTATTACCTGGCAGGAAATCATCCTCGTTGTCAATATATTCTCTGCACCAGTGAAACACGGTGAAAACAGGGCTCTACTTCAGGCCTTGTTTTTGTTTGCGCTCAGCCGGTCTTACAGGGAATTACCATGAGGAAACGGGGCTGCTCTGTGCTTGCACTTTGCTGCTATGACAGGACTGTGTAAATAAAGCACGGCTGTTTATGGATGGCCTGTGTGTTTAAGCCACTGTGAATCTGGCTTGTTTGTGATCGAGGACACAGCACTGATCCCAGACCAAAGACTGTTTAGCTCCCAGATCCCCAGTGTTAGGAGGAGGGTCTGGGGAGCGTGCTGCCTCTTTCGCGCCTCCTCCTCCCATCTCAGCAGTAGAAATAACCGGAGCAAAAAAATATCTCTGTTTTGTCTTAACCTCTTAATAGTTTTCCTATTGATTGCTCTCACAGTACCTCATTTGCATACCTGTCTCTCCCCTGACTTGCTATTTAATTGTTCTTTAAACGTGGTATTTTGTCCATCTCTGCTTCTGTGGACAGGTAACCACGATGCCTCGAAGCTGAGACCCACCACTGGTTTTGGCTGATTCAAGACCTCCTTTGGTCTGCCACTCTGTGATCTGCTTACAGCGCTTTGGCCGCCGCCAGACTCCGCTGCCATAGGAACCAGCACACGGCTTACTGCTTTTATAAGAGCCACTCTGATCCCAGAACAGTGTGCCTGAGCTCAGTGTGCACGTTAAAGCCTGGAGGTCTGTTTTGTGTCCTGGTCATGTGGAGCACAGGGTCCATCTGATCAGTTCAGAATGTGACCTGTACCGATTCATTGGCAGCCTGTGAGACTAAACTATTCAGTTCAATATTGACTGACCCAGTCCAGGCAGACGGGCAGTCTTTCTAAAACGTCCCGTTGCGTGTTTTCTCTCAGTCCGGATGGGTAGGAGGCTCCAAGGGCCTTTAGACATTACTTGCCATTTTTTGATTTTTCACCAAATGCTGAAATGCTGAAATTTTTTTAGGTCAACGTCTGCTGACTTGAGATACAACTGGTCAAATTAGAACAGCATTAAAGGATCTGTGTGGTCAAGCAGAGCGGGTTGAAGGAGAAATGACGTTTATCGCTTCGGACGTTTATCCCACTGGGTGTTGAGGTGAGGCTCAAACGGATTTTCACTGATTACAGTTGGAAAAGCCGGGGAAGATTAGCTGACCCAAACAGCCTCCGTTCTCATAGCCTGCTGCTGTATCACCTCTGTTCAATAAACAGCATCTGTCACTCTCATTATCTGTGATCCTGTTATATGAGGATCTCCTTCCTTTGCGCTGTGAACGTGGATAGGACAGGAGCATATGGCAGACATGCAGCAAATGTTCGCTGAGCACACAAAATCGCTGTATTCCCTCACCGTGTGAACGAATAATATCCCTGGCTATTGTGTTCTCTCTCTCTTTTCCTCCCTCTGTCTCTCCCTTTCTTGTCCAGTGAGTACTGTCCTAGGCTGCTTGTCACTTTGGTTTATATTACCATTAGCCCAGCCGTTGCCGCGGTGACTCCAGAGCATCCTCCCCGTCCCAGCATACCCCAGTTGTGTGACGATTGCTTCCTGCCATTCTTCCTTCCCTCTGCTCCAAGCCTGTGTGTCATGTTACAGTGGTATTTCAGTCGCTATTTGTAATCTACTTCTAGGTGACAGTTATTATTATTCTCTGTTTGTTTTTGTATATCTTGTCACAAAGCGTCTGTTGGCAAGGAAGTAGCAGTTAATCCCTTAATGATAATAGTTTAAGAGTGGGGGTTTTCCCAATCAGTCCTCAGGAAACATATCCAAGTCGCCTAAAAACTGTCTCAAGTCTTTGCCCTTCTTCACCCTAAAATAATATTTAGTTTAGCATTTTGTATTGTATTTCCAGTAGTAGGTCTTCTGTATGTATGAAGGTTTACTTTTATATGTTTTCAAAAGTACTGTGAAATTGTTTGGTGATGTTTGTTTTTTCTAGCACTTTTAGTTTGCCCAATCATTACAGTCCTTTGCATCACCTGCATCTCATAGTCATAACAGCATGATGGCAGCTTTTGAACATTTAACACTGTGACTGACAACAGGCTGCCGCATACAGTAATGTAGCTGTTTAAATATGAATGCCCACTTTATACATTCACCAAGATTCACTTGGGTTGTGTGAACATGAATCGGAACTATTCTCACTTAATCCAGATATATTGTAGTTTTCCGAAAAACAAATGCTTTCTCACATGTAGTCGAAACGTAAATCACATTTCTACGGAATGCCCTTTGAAGCGTAACTGCTCATTAACTACTTATATACAAGCACAGTAGTTTAACCACTGATTATGCCTGGTTCATTTTAAATGGATGCCGTTTGTATAGATAATTACTGATTGAAAATGTGGTCGCTGGTGGGAACTGGGATTTGGGACCACGCCTCCGTGTGAGATTAGCACAGTAGAAAAGAACAAATGTGAAATCACGTATGTTCCTAATCGCATCGTCTCTATCAGAGGCGGCCCCAGGGTTGAGCAAGTGAGGGCTTGTGTTGATCTCACCTGGGCGAGGAGGACACAGTGTGGCACTTCATGTTGGGACCTGTCCTTATAGGCCTTCGTCACAGGGAAAGACTCCAGACCTCAGCCCATGTTCCAATGCCCTGAGCGCCTATCACTCTGTGTGCCAACCCGTTCTTTTTTTAGTTGAGAAATCATCAACGATGAAGGACTTGCCAACTACATCATTGAGTTACCGACATATGTTACTTTAAATGCTGTAGGGGCTGCTCACCAGTTAGAAAGACCGGCGCTCATTAGACGCCTGATTAACTTGTCATCCAGAAGATGTGCCTCCTAGTAAGGGCAATGTCCCCGTCACTGCCCTGCTGCATTAGAATTGTTTATCTAGAACAGAGGGCAAAGTGGCCTCCACTGGTCCTCCATAGCATCAAAATGAAATGATTGCTATTTGAATTGTTATCATCACTGGGTTATCAGGTTGTCCCATACAGTCTCAGTGTAACAAGTGCAATGCTTTGACCAAGTGAACCACAGATATCCACAAAGTTATACTTTTTTGTCTTCACCTTTTCCTACCACTAAATCCCTCACTATACCTGGTGAACTGAACAAAACACTGCATTATCTCCTGCATCTGCATTGAGGAACATACTTGTGTTTTTCCCAGAGATCGCAGGAAACGCTGTTTATTGATTGATTTGTAGGTGCTGTAGCCTCATGTGTCCTGGGCGGTTTGTACTACAGCCACTGTACTATTCCATATCTGCATGTCTGAAATGATTCAGTAGGTACTTGTGCTTCGGTTTTCCATTGCTTGACATCACAATGTTATCAATGGGCTTTTGGTTCCCTCCGGCACTCAGTTGCACCGGTCATGTTTGTGGACTTGGATGTGGTTCTAGGCTGAGCAAATAATGTAAGCAGGAATTCCAGTAACTGTATTTGCCTTTACTGCGGTCTTTGTGGCTGCGGTCAGCCAGTCCGAGTGAGAGTACTGATTGTATTCTCAGTGTGCGACCTGCTGTCCATAGCTGTGGTAATAAGCTGTAAACAAGAGCCGCAATGTGAGTCGCTAGTTTGAGAGCTCAGACCCAGGCGCTCCGCTCTGTGACAGATGAGGGCGTCCCAAACTTTGTAGTGTCTAACTAGAACCGTTTGTGATATGTGAAATACAAGCTTAAGCACAGATGTGTACATGCAGATGTTATTATAAGTATGAAAATGTTTTTTAAATCACTACAAAACAGTAGTGTCATATGAACAATTGCCTTTAGGGGGCAGCAGCAGCATTGAAAGTGATTCTTCTATGTTGGGAAAACGTTTGTCGTCTGTTTTGGAAGGTGCGGCTGAATGTGAAATACTTACCTGTGATGGAAAACCTTTTCCAGGCTACACATTTAAAATGGTTACATGCAGAACAGAGAGAATAAGTGAACAAAATCAAATAAGCAGCTGGATACTAGAAAATACGGAAAAAAAACAGAATCTGAAATGCATTAATGGTCAGTGAAGGTTATGCAAATAAAATAGCCCATGCAGCCAATAGAATTCATTCAGATGTCTGACTAAAATGACTTTGCAGTTTCCTTCCAACCAGATCCTCAGCATTATTCTTAGTAGCCTATTTTAAAAACCTCGACTATTTAAATGGGCCAGTGTTTCCTGTGCCAGATCTGGTTGGCCGATGGGCATGGAGGTTTGGCATCGCTTCAGACTACTGCTGCTGCTGCAGTGGGTACTGCGGAAATGACAGGGCATAGCCTGGCATATCTACTGTGGTCTCCCCAGCAACTCTTTATCTACATCCCAGGGGACGTAGGACTGAATACAGTCACTCTGTGGGATGCAAGAGGACCTCTCAAAAGACTAATGTCTTTTCCAGCCTTCTGTACGCTTGACAATCTATGTGGGGGGTAAAAGAAAGTGTGCTCGTTTAAGTGTGTGTCTTTGTACAACGGGTCAAGTTATTTCTGCCTTACACAGTGGCAGGACTACAAAGTAAAGGAAGGAGTGCCCCAGCTCCTCAGGAGAATGTGTTGGTTACTTCTCCAGGGATAAATAAACCATCCCAAAATACCCAGAGAGAGGAAGAGGATGTGGCCCCTTTTATTTCTGCTGCTCGGCCGTTTGGAGAGGGAGAAGCTAACCGCGCAGTCAGATGCAGGTCCAAACAAACTTCTGTCACGTTGACCTCGTTTTTGTGACCCGGCAAAAAAATATATATGACCATGGGAGAGGTGAGCTTGACCTGTGCTTGTTGTATGTCAACTAGGCTTCTGTGTTTTCAGACTTGCAGATGGCTGTGTGAGGTCTCCTGCAGTAGGAGGGGATTTTGGGCCTGTAATGAATGTCCAGCTTGATTCTCTGTCCCGTGTGTGTCTCTCCTTAAAAGCCAGTAGGAACCCTCACATCTGGCCTTCACTGTTTCATGTAACAGCCTGTCAAGGCTATGATGTCTGTTTCATTTTAGATACCCTTTGACCCCCGACCAGGCAGTGGGTCCCTCTCCAGGAGGTTAACATTGGTCTTACAGACGTTGGGTTTGGTTCAGGAGGGTTGAGTCGTTCTGAAGGAAAGAGGACAAGGCGAGGGTTTTTGTTATCACAACGATTTCGACATCAGAAGGAAACAGCCGCTTCCCCTGCAGGTTCCCCAGAGAGTCCCGGCCGAGAAGAGACACTGTTTTCTGACCTACAGCCGATGTCACCGTTGTCCTCTTCTATAGGTTGTCAAGGCCCCCCCCTCACCCTTTACGCGCACATACTTTGACACACACACACACACACTTAGTTTCCATGCAGAGCTCCTAGCCAGGGTATGGAAACACTGCCAGCTGTGTAACTGACCTCTGAGTCGGACACTCCTCAGAAGAGATGCCAACTTCACGTGTCTCCCCCTCTCCCATCCTCTGATCCAGGACACTTTATAGGGCTGTGCACTGTAGTGTGCGCAATGGGACATTCCATCTCTCCACTATGGGGGGGGGGACCCCTTCGACCCTTCTCTATCCACATGTGCTGCTTTTGATGTTTTTAATTAGACCCCACCCGTTCTTTCTCGGCTTGACGTCGCCCTGCTGTCATGTCATTTGATGTGTCCGTACGGGGGGGTTCACGGACCAAATGTGACGTACTGTGTCCTCAGGTGACGAGAGGGAACGGAGACTGGAACACATATTCCTTATACAGCGTGTTGAGTGTTATAGCTGGGCCATTATATTATTGAGTAGAGAAAGTGAGCAGTAATTTTAATGTGTGCATATGCATACTGGTGTAATGTTCACATTGCAAATCCCACTACTCTAACAGCAGCGCCATTTAAACCAGTGGCGTAGACCTTTGTGAACGTGATTGTCGTTAAAACCAATTACATAATTTTGCAATAGTTTACTGCACTTTTAGATCGGGGATATTGGTTACTCTTGGTTACTCTTGAAAAATAATCCGCAGTGGAGCGACAGGGTTCAATTTGGCACACGTACAGATGTGTTTTCATCTTGGTAGAAAGTGCTGAGCAGCGCAACAATGATCACATGACGTATTTGATACAGAGATTAAAGAACTGCTCATCCTGACCATATTGATCAGGAAAAACAAGAAATCTACCATTTTTATTGTATTCCGTCATTCAATCATTTCAAATGTATCCGGCATGGTGGAGGGAGGGTGTAATCTGTGTCGGGCTGTGACCCAAAGAGGACGAGCAGACAGGCTTGAGAGCAGCGCTGGCAGCACTATAATCCAACAGTCTACATTAGTGCAGCAGAATCTCAGACAGAGAGTCAGTCCTTATCTGGATGTCAGCAGCTGGCTGGGACTAGACACAATGTTCACACTCCAACATCCACGCACTCCGACACATCATGCATTAAGCTTATTAAATCCTCCAATAACTTGCTGTTACTCATTCCAATAGTTACAACAGTCCACCCCTCTATGTGATGGTTCATAGTCACTGGTGTACCACAGATGATTGAACAGCCAATCATGCCTCCTCACAGACCACATATTATCTCTGGGTTCTGCTGACCTGTCTCAGCTGTTTCTGTGGGCCACTGAGTTTCTTATCCACCTCTGGGACATGTTGTTTGTTTGTTGTCCAGAGGAGACTTGCTGATGGCCCGAGGCCAGAATAGAGGCACTGCAGATCTCTGACTCAGCTGTCAGCATCACCCAGCATGACCTGAATTATTCATCATTAAGCAGCACAACGCAGAAATGAACAGCAGTACTGTACACTATTGTACATACACACACACACACACACACATACCGATACATACACACACACACACACATACCGATACATACACACACACACACACATACCGATACATACACACACACACACACACATACCGATACATACACACACACACACACATACCGATACATACACACACACACATACACACACACACACACACACATACCGATACACACACACACACACATACCGATACATACACACACACACACACACACACACACACACAATACACACACACACACACATACCGATACATACACACACACATACACACACACACACATACCGATACATACACACATACACACACACACACACACATACACACACACACACACACACACACACACATACCGATACATACACACACACACACACATACCGATACATACACACACACACACACATACCGATACATACACACACACACACACATACCGATACATACACACACACACGCACACACACATAACATACACACATACATACACACTGGTTGGTTGGCAGAAGGATGATTGGTTGTGATGGTGGTGATTGGAGGGGAATTGCCGGTACCCAGCAGGACTCCACCAGTACTCATGACCCACTATCCCCGGCACATAAAACTAGTTGCTGAAAATAAAATTAGAGGACCATGACTCTATCAGCTGTTTATGTCCCATGTCCTCACAGGCCTCCTGGTGCCCTGGCCTCACAGGCCTCCTGGTGCCCTGGCCTCACAGGCCTCCTCGGGCCCTGGCCTCACAGGCCTCCACGGGCCCTGGCCTCACAGGCCTCCTGGTGCCCTGGCCTCACAGGCCTCCTGGTGCCCTGGCCTCACAGGCCTCCTGGTGCCCTGGCCTCACAGGCCTCCTGGTGCCCTGGCCTCACAGGCCTCCTGGTGCCCTGGCCTCACAGGCCTCCTGGTGCCCTGGCCTCACAGGCCTCCACGGGCCCTGGCCTCACAGGCCTCCTGGTGCCCTGGCCTCACAGGCCTCCTGGTGCCCTGGCCTCACAGGCCTCCTGGTGCCCTGGCCTCACAGGCCTCCTGGTGCCCTGGCCTCACAGGCCTCCTGTGAGGCCAGTGAGGCCAGGGCCTCACAGGCCTCACAGGCCTCCTGGTGCCCTGGCCTCACAGGCCTCCTCGGGCCCTGGCCTCACAGGCCTCCTCGGGCCCTGGCCTCACAGGCCTCCTGGTGCCCTGGCCTCACAGGCCTCCTGGTGCCCTGGCCTCACAGGCCTCCTGGTGCCTGGCCTCACAGGCCTCCTGGTGCCCTGGCCTTTGACATACTTGTATAAGTCAGTGTTTATTCGAACTGCAATTCAAATATTAGTCATAATTCATAATGACCTACAGTCAGTGAGCTGTGTATTGTTCCAGACATTCCCAGAGTGCACAACAAGTCAAAATAATGTGTCCTTAAGGCCATAGATTTATTTCAAAATGCCACCTAATGTAGCTGATATTTGTGTTAATGTTCCCTCAATAATAAACCATTCAATGTGACAGTGTTGTTTTTGTCATATGATAGAGCCTATGATAGAGTTTTTGTCATATGATAGAGCCTAACGATGTGCATTGTGCATTCCAAACACGCACGCACGCACGCACGCACGCACGTACGTACGCACGCACGCACACATACAAATCCTTTAATGTGGTGTCGCTAAGGGACATTATGCTCTTTTAGTGGCTGTGCCTTATAACTAGTGTGTGTGTGTGTGTGTGTGTGTGTGTGTGTGTGTGTGTGTGTGTGTGTGTGTGTGTGTGTGTGTGTGTGTGTGTGTGTGTGTGTGTGTGTGTGTGTGTGTGTGTGTGTGTGTGTGTGTGTGTGTGTGTGTGTGTGTGTGTGTGTGTGTGTGTGTGTGTGTGTGTGGGGAGCCTTCCAAAACGGCGTGAATACTCTCTTCATCAGAAGCTACAGTACCGATCCAGTTCCCCCACACCTCACAGATATATGCAATGGGTTAACTGAACCTACATGACTTTGGTAGTATGAGTTCGTGCAGGAGACTGAAAGCTTTCGTTCCTCTCCGTCTGCACTGTGAGCTGCTCAGCTTTGTCCCCGATGTGAGCTTGGTGACATGACGGTTTTAGTGCTGATTACTTCACACATGTTAAGCCGAAAAGCCGCATTTCCAGCCACAGACAGTCTCCTGGTTTAGACTGCAGGCCACGGCGGACTGTGGGAGTGTGTTAAAGCCATGACCCAGAAATGAAGGGATGAATATCCAACCGATCAATGAGTGCACGTTGGAAGTGCTCTCCGTTTATCTGTTGTTCTCTGTGTCTCCTTGGAAATCCCACGATCGGCAGACTCAGCTGAACCGCTCGGCAGTTCATCTCGTTCCGCCGATCCAATGTAGTTCAGTGTGTCATGGGCTGCTGAAATATTTACACGCACTTCACAAACACGCCCGGAGAAAGCACTGCAGATGCAGCAGATGTGTGTGTTCTGATCTGTGTTGTTGGCCCTCAGTCTAGCCGTTACAGGAACTCTCCTGTTCTACTTAGTTGGACTGTTTTGACACGCCTGAAGACCCCCACTAATCTCTGGCCGTTCGACGTTGAACGGGACACAGCTTTTATTTGCATACATTTGTGTTCACGGGATGAATGCCTTGCAGAACTGAACTCGTTGTACATGATTTCGTTACGGCCTGTGTTCTCCCTGGTGCGTAATAAAAATAACGACATTGTCTGGTGATATGCTACTTTCTGGTTACCTGTTGTTGCTCCACGTTATGTTATTCAGTAGCTACTGGTGGTCCTGTGTGCCGGACCTGTGTGCCGGACCTGTGTGCCGGACCTGTGTGCCGGACCTGTGTGCCGGACCTGTGTGCCGGACCTGTGTGCCGGGCCTGTGTGCCGGGCCTGTGTGCCGGGCCTGTGTGCCGGGCCTGTGTGCCGGGCCTGTGTGCCGGGCCTGTGTGCCGGGCCTGTGTGCCGGGCCTGTGTGCCGGGCCTGTGGTAGAGTGTGGGCCCCACTTGTTGCAGCGGGAACCAGGGGCCTCCTTAAGATGGCAGGGCAGGCGTGACTGAACAGAACCGGACAGTGTCCAGTTTCCCTGTCCGTCTTGGTCTTTCCTTTCCTCAATCAGGACATGTGGCAGTGGCTATGTCAATACCAACTCCTGACTAGGAGATGAGGAATGTCATTGTGTCAATAGCATATAACTGGGACCTGTCAGGCTGTCTCCATAAAGTCCTGTTTTAAACATGGGAGATATTCACGTTGCTTGCTCTGTAAAACCCATCCCTCTCATTCATTTATATAGATTTTTATGAAAGTTTTCCCTGGTCCGGTTGGTCTTTAAACAGCATGTTTTCATGGATGTTTTTTAAGCCCTAGGCTGACTTGTTGTTCTAGGACCAAATCCAGTGTTGCTGTCATGCTCTTAATATTCCGTTGCCCTTGGCATAGCATAGAGGCTAATATCCAGCTAGAGGGTCATATTTTATTTATCATTTACTCTCTGCTTGATGTCTCAGCATGGATCTGTATATGTCCTTGGATGTGTTTTGTAAGTAGTGGCCTTAAGTAAATGCACTGGTCATTACTGTACTGGCTTTTCTACCTTATCTCATTCAGCAGGTTATAATGGAAAGCATTTTCACTCTGATGTTTGAACACAGTCAGATCAACTTTTTATCGTGCTCACACTTAATTTATAATCTGTCAAACCTGATTTATCGCAAATCTATTGAATGTGTGTTAGGAAATGTCTGGCCAAGAGAGTTACCTTGACATTGACTTTTTAAGGTTTCATTAATAATACAAATATTACTCATCATTAGAAATAAACGCCTGCCTGTGTCAACATTTTCCATCTGGATGGATACAGAGCCGGGGTTAGTTCACCTCATTTACTCCATAGTCGTAGGTCGTTTGATGTTGGTCATCATCTCTGACCCTCCACTTACATCATCAGAGTGCACTTGCTTCATTGTATTTAGATGTGGTTATGTCAAAAAAATGCACTCACGTGTTCTCTGACTTAACAATGGAAAAATATTTTAATGGATAGACAAGGGGAAGTGAAAGCAAGAAGAGTGGAGTGAGTGAGAGAGAGAGAGAGAGAGAGAGAGAGAGATTCACAGCTTGGGTAGCTATGCCGTTTGTATCGAGGCTCAGCATTGGCTGAAGCTGCAGAAATCCTCCCAGCAGCCCCCATCCCTCTCCTGCTGACTGAGTCACTCCTCCTGACACCGGAGGCTGGCACAGATCTGCTCTGCTGGGGCTCTGACTGACACGCCGTATCCCTGGATAAACTCTCAGTCCAGCCTCCCCCGGCTGACAACCCTGTGTGTCCATGCCCAGGCAGCAGCCTCGCCCTGAGGGAGCTACGCTAGGACGTCGTGGAGCCGCGTGTTGAGCCGCGTGTGGCCGGGTTTCAGGGCGAACCAGGCTGGAGCAAGGCTGTGTCCGGGAAACTGGGTCATGGTCTGGCTCTGAGGGAGCTAGTGCGTGATGCCTGTCGGGACCGGGAGCGATGGGGTGCACCACCAGTGTGGTCGTGTTTGACGGACTGCGTACCGTCTTGGAGAGGAACTGCGGGTACATCTGTAAGGCTGGTGCCGCCGAGCCACCCGGTCAGACGGAGGCAGAACAAGAGGCATCTAGAGTCCCGTGGCCAACACACAGGTTGATGAAGGTGTGTGTGTGTCTGTCTGTCTGTGTCTGTCTGTGTGTGTGTGTGTGTGTGTGTGTGTGTCTGTGTGTCTGTGTGTCTGTGTGTCTGTGTGTCTGTGTGTCTGTGTGTCTGTGTGTGTGTGTGTGTGTGTGTGTGTGTGTGTTTGCCGGCCAAACTTTAGTTTGTATTGTATCTCTTCACCTATCTCTGCTAAACAGTATGAACTCTCCTGTGCTTCTCTCCCTAACGATGAACAGCTGTCAGGTCCTCCTTTTAATCAAAGATTGAATCAAAGATTGAATGAGAGATTGAATCCAAGCAGTGTCCAGAGACAGGATCTCAGCTCTTAAATCCACTCGACTATCTTCCCGTAACCGGTGACGGTTCCTATAAACCCCCAACATTCACTTCCATGGAAACACGTGACTGGACATATTGATTAAAGACGTTCCAAACATATCTCATTCAAAACGTATATAAACCAAGTCTCCTACTCCTAATGGCCCCTGGTCTGTCGGAAAATATCTTCATTGTATTTTTATAACCTCTTACGCTTCCATTGGAGATTCAGCCTCTATGCAGTTACAATAGTTTTCATTTTCTTATGAATGTATTCGCTTCTTCCATTAATTGGCGCAGTGACTTAATCTACAGAACAGATTTTAGTTTTACATTTTTGTTGATGCACGAATTGTCATATGGGACATGACTGTGCTGTGATAAACCCTGTGCAGAAATGGAGACAGTAATCTCTGTGTCTGAGAGAAATCAATAAACCCTCCGTCTCCTAGCTTGCTGAGCTGTCCTCTGTTCAACTCGTACCAGCCACTGCGTCCTGACCGCTGTCTCTGGGCTGCACCCTGTTCACTTTGTAGTGCTCTGTCCTCTGGGCCCTGATCTGAATTAGTGCACTGGAAAGACAGTAAGGTTCCTTTTGGGATGCGGCCTAACCGTGTCTGATTGATGCTGATGGCTCTACTCCCGGGCTAAATGAGACACTCATTGGCTAATCGGAATAGATTGAGGGGGAGCTCTGTCCTGGAGAGACATGGGAAGGTATACACACTCATTGGCCACATTACACCCAGACCCCTCCTCTCAATCACGGTCCTACAGACAAACGAAGATGGACAGGAATGGAGGCATACATTAACTGTTTAGGTTCACGGTAGAATATGCAAATGGGGTGGTTGATGGAGCTAATGGGTGGACAACAAACACGTGCTATAATTATAATAATAGTTTTAGATTGGCTGTGTTTAGAACAGCAGTTCAGTGTAGTCATTGCTGTCGATGATTCATTGAAGCGGACCATAACATCACGTTCCACTCCATTTAGCTCAAAACAACAGTGGATACGCAATCACCAGCTACAGACAGTTGGACAGTAAACAGTGAAAAAACATATCCCGGTCCCAAGACTTCTGGCATCATTTATTGTCATACTTACGATTCTCTGGACCCGTGATGCCCGGTGTTAATGGAGCAGGGTGGCTGGGGGGATGGGATGGGGGGGTTGTCGTAATGTTTAGGGGATTTCCTGTCATACAGTCGGATTTTTTACACCACAGTGTATCTGAACTATGCAGAAAAAGGCAGAGAGAATAGTGACGTCAAGTTGGGCTACGATTAACAGACTTCTCTAGGCGTGGAGTGAATCTCTTGAAAACAGACCAAAGAAATGTGTGGTTGAACATGTGAAATGACTCAACTGCGTTCCAAGTGTTTGTAGTAGTAGTGGTGGCGGTGCTCTCTATACAGTGCCAACGTAAGAGTCTCTATACGGTGCCAACCTAAGAATCTCTATACGGTGCCAACCTAAGAGTCTCTATACGGTGCCAACCTAAGAGTCTCTATACGGTGCCAACGTAAGAGTCTCTATACGGTGCCAACCTAAGAGTCTCTATACGGTGCCAACCTAAGAGTCTCTATACGGTGCCAACCTAAGAGTCTCTATACGGTGCCAACCTAAGAGTCTGCACAGCATTACTATGAACTGAACCATGTTGATAATCGTCTGGATAAATGTCATTACTGGGGTATATATAGCTGTTCTCCTATCAGATGGTGACTTTGATCTTAAGGTGTGTGTGTGTGTGTGTGTATATATGATTATCAACATATATTCACCAGTGGAAACTTCCCCTGTCCCCGGCATAGATGGTCTGTTTTAAACACTTTGGGCGTCTACCAGAACATCAGCATTGAAAACAATGTGCTGTTAGGTCTCTAGTGAGATCACTCCTAAATACCTTTCACACACTGTGGCCTCACAGTACAAAAAACAGAGATGGTTAGCCTGCTTGCTAAACAACTAGCCGGCCAGCAACAGTATTGTATTGGTCATTGTTGCTTCCAGCTTTCTAGTCCCAGGCCATTGTAAAGTAGCGTATGTTAGGGTGTTTCCAGACATACTGGTATCGGAGAATTTCATTTCTTCTTTTTCTTCTTTTATTCTTTGGGGCATTTTCATGCTTTATTGTTTTTGAGAAACAAAAAGCAGGGAAGATTAAGAGTGTGCTAAAATGGTGGAGGTCAGAATCGTACTCACGTGCAGCGGTAGACATGTGCGCCAGAGGCAGTGGCCGAAACCACCGTGCCACCCCAGGCACGGGAGAATATTACCACTTGCCAATTTGGTAGGTTCCTGCACATAAGATTTTCCACAATCATTTTGTCTGCCTTGGCGAAGAGCTCATGTATCATTGTCATGTTTAAGAACAACGTATCTTCGTCTAGCTGCCGGCCGTGTTTTCTCTTCTACTGTCTTCATGTTTCATTTCCCAGCTTGTTTCTGTGACCTGAGTTCATCATATTCAGTACTGACAGTGATGGGTGTGGACTGACTGAGTCCTTATGTTCTTATCTCCGTGCAGTCGGTGTGAATTGTCCATCTCACCTGACGCCTGGGAGCTCTGCTGAGAAGGGTTTCGATCTTGCTAGGATGGGATGTGTTTGGTTACATTCCTGGGTTACACCCACCTTGTGTTCCCCTGGCTCCTGCTGGGAAAACAAGCCCATAACTATTGCATCAGGCTTTAGATGTAACTCAGTCTGCTTAATCAAGCCTCTCTGTCCAGCTTGGCATGGGATGACTGTGTGTGGGCGTCTGGGATAGGCCTTGGTAAACTCCACTCCAATCTGAGACCATGCAGCCGTTCTGTTGGGGCTGATATCATCATATTTACACTAATAATATAGGCTAATCAAATCATTGTTATACTGAGGTAATAAAATGTCCCAGACTGCTGTTATAGACCCTCTAATAACAATTTCAGTTTATGCTATTTTCTAAATAAATAAACACGGTGATTCTGCGGTGACGCAGAGTAAAACCTGATAAAAGTCCAGGATTGACGTTGAGGGCTAAATTACAGGAAGGAACTCTGTTGTTATTGACGGTGCTTCGAAGTGTCGATGACAACAAGGAAACTGTAACGATGATTGGCGGCCCGGGCCACGTTTTGGCCCCTCCCTCCTTGGCGCATCATCAATCGGTTGATGAGCATTAATATTTAAAATACACAGCTTCTCCATGTTACTGACTCAATGGAAAAACAGCTGCGGGTTTCTGCGGGAGGAACGTACCCGGATCTGTTCTATATGCTATCACAAACACAGAGTATAGGTCTGTAGCGTGTTGGGGGAGGAACGTACCCGGATCTGTTCTATATGCTATCACAAACACAGAGTATAGGTCTGTAGCGTGTTGGGTGAGGAACGTACCCGGATCTGTTCCGTATGCAATTACAAACACAGAGTATAGGTCTGTAGCGTGTTGGGGAAGGAACGTACCCGGATCTGTTCTATATGCTATTACAAACACAGAGTATAGGTCTGTAGCGTGTTGGGTGAGGAACGTACCCGGATCTGTTCCGTATGCAATTACAAACACAGAGTATAGGTCTGTAGCGTGTTGGGGGAGGAACGTACCCGGATCTGTTCTATATGCTATTACAAACACAGAGTATAGGTCTGTAGCGTGTTGGGGGAGGAACGTACCCGGATCTGTTCTATATGCTATCACAAACACAGAGTATAGGTCTGTAGCGTGTTTGGGGAGGAACGTACCCGGATCTGTTCTGTATGCAATTACAAACACAGAGTATAGGTCTGTAGCGTGTTTGGGGAGGAACGTACCCGGATCTGTTCCGTATGCAATTACAAACACAGAGTATAGGTCTGTAGCGTGTTGGCGGTAGAACGTACCCGGATCTGTTCTATATGCTATTACAAACACAGAGTATAGGTCTGTAGCGTGTTGGCGGTAGAACGTACCTGGATCACAACTGTTCTCTGTTTTTACATCCACCTCCTTGGTTCATGACATCAGTAGAGATTAGAAACAAATGAGCGCAGACGCCAGTTGATCTCAAATTCCCACAAAACGTTCGGCTTGATGTGTAATTCACTTGAGTTGTGAGGGAATACAGTCCCAGTGCTGCAATGCAGAAGAGAGGAAACCTCTTTGAAGAACTCTCTCTCCGCTGTAGATAAGGGCAAGGGTTGTACCCAACAGGTCCAGTCACTGTTTATACACATTACAGCTCCCCGAATCAAAGTCATTATCAAATGTTATTGTGTTCTGGTGTCTTGTATATAACTATATGGTTAGACAGTAGAGTTGGTACGCTCTACTGCTGGGTGAGTTTTTCCATCCAGAAGTTCTCTCATGCGGATTTGTAAATGTCGCGATCAATAGTCACCACGCGATAACTCATCTGCATTTGGCAGAGAGCCCGATTTAATAAACGTGCGAATGTTGTAGGCCTGTGTAGATTAGATTACGGTGTTTGGCCTAAAGTCACTAGGTTGTTCCTCGCCAGACTTTGTCAACAATGTGTGGTGGGCTTTACATTGCGTTAGTAAATGGAGCGATGTTATACATACATACTGTTGAACATGATGTCAAATGTACAGGCACAACGTGACCCAAACCAAACGTACTTGTATAAGTCGTTAGCAGGATGACGTACGAAGTTCTGGCGCCGACATTGCAGACAGTGTTGATCATAAACAAGACCTGTCATGACTCTGTGAAACCCAGAGAGTTCTGGCACCTGTTGCCACGGTGACGACACAGACTTTTAACTCATTGCGTCGTTGAACCTGCCACCTACTTCGGACCTTCTCTCCGAGCCTCTGTGCCTGGGATTTGGCTGGAGAAACACTGTGTATTTTAGGACCTGTATGTGAGCAGTCTATTGGGGATTTGGGACCGGGGGAGGGTTAAGTGGGGGGCAGTAGGAGGGGAACAGCTGTAGTCTTCGTCCAGCCCTATTCTCCCTCCTCTTTCTTTTTACGTCGAGCTCTGACACAAACGTGAAAAGATAACATCCTCCCTGTTGTGGCCCACCAAGGAATCTGGAGGGTGGACCCTAGTTCTGGGTGAGTTTAGTAGGGCTATATGAGCCAGGGAATTCCCCTCAGGCAGATGGATCAACAACCAGAGGCCTGTACTGACAGGAGACAGACCTAATGGGATGGCCCCCGCGACAACCTGGAGGCAGTTGGCCAAAAAACCACACTACATTTGTGTCTCAGGATGCCCTCAAACTGTATATCAGGAATTGAAACATGGTCACTGTTTGTAGTCGTACCATCTAAAGAGTCACCATCTTGGGTTTTGATTAAGGAGTTGGTATTCAGGTTACATTTTTATTTCTAAAAGTTTTCAACTGACAAGGGGAAACCGGGCTTGGGGTTTATATGGGAGAAGTGGATCTGGGTCAGGCTTTGTAAGATATGTTTTCTGAGACGCAGATTCCAGCTAATTTGATGTTTACATGGAGACATGGACCGCTTGACCCATCAGCTGATGTGGAAGTATGTGAACCTTCTGAACGGAGTCCAGATGTTTGTCTTATTCTCATGTCCTCAGGGACATAAAACGCTGCCAGTCTTTTTTTCTGCTACGGTCTGAAGTTAACTTTTCTCTGTTACCATCTCTGCTCATCTATTTGTGGCTGGTTTACAAAAGGCACGTACTTGTGGAATGGACTGTCTATTGTTGGACTAGGAGAACAGTGGAATGTCTCTCTTTGTCTGCCGTCCTCAGCCCTTTGTCAATAAGGTGCAGGTGGGTTGTGAGGGGTCAGATGACTTTGGCGTGTGTGTGTGTGTGTGTGTGTGTGTGTGTGTGTGTGTGTGTGACTGAGGTGGTTCTGTGTACGCACTGTACTGCCCCGTTCAAGCTGCACAGCTGAATGTGGGAGGGGCTGTCTCTCCATAGCTTGGGTGTGAATCCAGGACTGTGGCTCATAGTCGGTCAGAGAGAGGAGAGTTGGTGCCAGAAGTGTAAGAGAGGGAGAGCTATATGGGCTCCGGAGAACATCTCTTCACTTACCCTGAATAAAGCTTTTCTCCACTGGACATGCTGACTTCCTATTGCTGCATTTTGGAATTTAGCGATCTTTAGCCACAGCTGTTGACAATGCAAGGAAGGGCTAACAAAGCTGCTAAGAAGGAGCTGGTGATTGAATCTCCCCAGCAGTACAAGAGTTTGGCTGGAGCTGATGCAGAGGTGGAGGCAGTGGTACCGGTGGTGGTAAGTCACTTAATGGAGTTTGGCTGGAGCTGATGCAGAGGTGGAGGCAGTGGTACCGGTGGTGGTAAGTCACTTAATGGAGTTTGGCTGGAGCTGATGCAGAGGTGGAGGCAGTGGTACCGGTGGTGGTAAGTCACTTAATGGAGTTTGGGTGGAGCTGAGGTGGAGGCAGTGGTACAGGTAGTGGTTAATAACTTAAAGGAGTTTGGGTGGAGCTGAGGCAGAGTTGGAGGCAGTGGTACAGGTGGTGGTTAATCGCTTAATGACAGAGTTACTTAGAGTCATGGTTCTGTTGTGACTCTTTAAATTCACTAAACCATGTTGGTTGTGGGTTTACTTTTAAAAAAAACTTGAATATAACAGAGAATATTACCTCAGTGCTTATATAGGATGTGGTTTACAGCCAAACCCATATAACACTAAATGACAAGCCACATCCATCCATGTCATGTTAAATTTGTTGTTTGGTTGGTTGTTGTGAACTCTAGACCTAACATAGCTGTTGTCAACCGGGTCAGGTGCCTGGAACTTCTAAGCTGGACATGCCCTGCTACACATGGTTTGCCTGAAAATCTGGTCTCCTTTTATCAGATATCAATTATTCCACACAATGGTGCTGGCTCATGTTTCAAAGTGCTTTGTGTGCGCCAGTAAAGGGGAACGTTGGACTCTGCTGATGCTAAACTTGCTGCATAAGCAAGACGAAGGCATTCTTTAGAGGTAATTACTGTAGTGTACACCTCTTGTAAAAGTCCTGTCTTTCCTCCTTCGGCTCAAAAGTCAGTCATAATAAACGAGGCGCTGTTCAGTCCAGGCCAGGTTGAATATATCCTTGGGTTGTTTCAAAATGACCAGAATGTTATCTGTGAACAGTGTAATGTAATGTGAAATCTCAACTGTATCTATACAAAGGTGTCACAGAGAGACATTGTTCCTCCAGCTAGCAGTTGAGCTGACAGCGGTGCCAGGGACTGGTGGGGGGGGGGATGTAGGGAGTTGCACTGGATGAGGTGGCTCCAGAAATAACTGTTCATAGGGGTTGTGCTTTGTTTCTACGGTCAGATTTACAAATGTGAACCATTGAGAATGTGTCACTCACTTGGACTGAATGTTTAGGGCTTCGGTGCTTACACACATTTTATAATTTTTGGCATTTGTTTAGAATAGGGGATTTTAGTCTGTTTCAAATGAAATGCACTATTCATGATTTAGTCACTGACTGATCCTTACCTTGACCTCCTCATGTTTTACTTGGCTACAATGTCTACAGGAAGGGATGATGATGATATGGTCATTTATGTCCAAGGCGGTTGTAGGAGGATCAGAGTTGCCAGAGGACTGCATTGTGGTTAATTGCTTTGTGTCGTGGGAGTGAAAGTCGCTGGGCTCCAGTCAGTCAATAGATATTTTCTTATCCACTGCCTAGTGCCTACCGTGTGGTTTGGCTGAATCGGCACATCTGATCCCTGACATAGGCATATGGTAAACCTCAACGTTGATGTGGATGTGGGAAGAAAGGTTGACACAGGCAGTGTGGGTGGGACATTTTGACTGTTGAGGGATTCCAACAGGAGGTTGAAGAGTATTCTAATAATGGAATTATTACATGGCCTCTAATGTGGTAATGTCAGACATGTCCAGTCCAATGTATAGTTCTTCCTTTTGTCATAAATAGTGATTGGAGATTACAGTTGGCTACTGTAAGGCGATAATTAATGTACAGTACTGTGGTAAAACATCCGGGCAGTCACCTGACCCTCTAGGTGCGTCCTGTCCATGGAGTGTCTGGGAAAATCACTGTTTAACCACGTTTCTATACTATTGGTTGTCTTACGATTTAACAGTAGTTTACCCCTGTAGAAGAAATAACAGACATTTTCAATGCGTTCGTTTAGAAGTTGGTTGGGCTTTCTTAGAAACAGAACATGAATGAAGGCAGAGAGTCTTTATTACACAGGGCTCTTTGTACATACCAGCGTGGAGATAACAGCTGACAGGATGAGTTCTGGGACGTTGACAGGGTTAACCGTCATTCAGGGTGTTAAAATGTGTTAGTGTGACAGGCGCCCGATTATTAAACTTTTTAAAACACCTGTGTGTTTTCATGCTTACGTATAAGGATGTCCAACAAGGCCGTTTAGGCTGGTCGCTGACTGACTGGAACACACGTCACTTGGCCATATCGTCACGCTGACCTAGACCTGGACCTCTCCAGTCAACTGTCAGGTGCTGACTTTTTTATTACCATTTTCAAGAGCGTCCATCTGAGATCATCACGCTATTATTATCAGTCCCAGATGTGGTGGCAACATGCAATCTGTACTGCTATTCAACCCCGAGACCTGGCTAGCGATACTCTTCAGTTCACACCTCACTATCTCACTCTCTGAGGTTAGCACACAGGCCAAATGTTTCAAGTTGTAACCATCATGTAGTAGAGCTGTACAGAGTTTACATTCGCGGTCTGTATCTCACAGTGAAGAACGGCTCGAGTCTGACCTGTGTTGTCGTACACATCATGACAAAGGATATCATGAGTTCAGCGTGGCTATTTTGAACGACCGCTCCGTGTCAGTGGATTTATAAAGTTTCGTGTATGTTGTCATTGAGCCAAGTGAATGTGGTCAGTAGCAGCGCTGTTGATGTAGCAGCTTACTGGAACTTAACTGTTGTGGTACATCTTGTCTTCGCTGATACTGCTACATTAAATGAATACGCTACAAACGATTCTCTCTGATATTACCAGCACATTCTTATCTGCATACGGCATAAGGTTGATCTGGTCGACAATGTTGCAATGGTTTGTCTTTAAACCACATTCTGTACGTACCACATTCTGAGCCGGGTTGGTCCGTCCGTAGTGACGGAACACAGTTATCTGCCAGAGTGAGATGATGTCATTATGATTCTTCCCTACCATCAGTGCGTTAGCAACAGTGGATGTAGGTATACTTCTGAGGTTGCCATGGAAGGGCTAACACAGAGCATGTGTGGATATGGCCCCCACAGCTACAGATTCAAACCTCATCAAGTTTCAAACCTGCTCCACTGTCCGTCCGGATGTGCATTACTAATTGTTCTCTCGAAAATGTCCACGTTGTTTATGGCTGAGTTGCTCTTGATAGGGATGTGAAATGATGAAGGGAAAAGTGAATTTGTCACAACACCGGCTGTCCCCGGGCAAATGGGCTGCTTCACAGGCGTCACACCTTCCGTTTTCACTCATACCGAGGGTAAATCAGCGGTCACTTCCCACTATTACTGTGTTTAAGCACGTTTCTCTGTCACAGCTTCTATGGAGCTTTCTCCTTCTTCTCTTTAACAATGGCTCTGTTAAAAAGTGTTGTGTGACCCTGAAGTCCTGCTGGATCGTGACTTGCTGGTTAGATTTTCTCCAGACGGATATGATCTCGCTACGCTATTATACTGTACTGTGCCTTGGATCGTGTGTTCTTGATTTCTCCTCCACATGTCATCTCCCTGCTGCCTGATAATGGATGGTCTGTGTAGATACTCAGCCTGTATATTAATAGACCCTGTGCTCTCCAGGTGAAGCCCAAAGTCATCGAGCCGCTGGACTATGAGAGTGTACTGGTCCAGAGGAAGACCCAGATCCTCAGCGATGCCCTCCGAGACATGCTACAGTTCCCCTTGGAGGACTTCCTGGTGAGTGGCCTCTGACCTTCTGACCTCTCACTACAGTAAGGCACAAAGGTCGTGGTCGTGGTTGTTCCCAAATGGCACCCTATTTCCTCCATATTTGTCTACTTAACTAGGTCACGAAACATATGGTTTCCACTGATAGTGAATCAGGTAGTCTTGAGGAATGGGACAATTGCCTGGTCCGAAGAATCCTGGTTCTGTTGACTTTAGCCGCTCGCTCAGACCCCAGACCTCAACCCAAGTGGGCGTGTTTGGGGTGAAATGGAACAGGACCTTTGGCTGCATGACTGTTCTGCTGTCAGCCCCGCTTTCCTTCTGTTCAGAACCTCAGAAAATCTTTTTGCTGTGTAGTCTTGATCTGTGGGATTTATTGGTTTATTTGGCCGCTGTTGTGTTATAGTGGGGGCTATCTCTATCTGTTGTGTAATGGTGAGGGGTTATCTCTATCTGTTGTGTAATGGTGAGGGGTTATCTCTATCTGTTGTGTAATGGTGAGGGGTTATCTCTATCTGTTGTGTTATAGTGAGGGTTATCTCTATCTGTTGTGTAATGGTGAGGGGTTATCTCTATCTGTTGTGTAATGCTGAGGGGTTATCTCTATCTGTTGTGTAATGCTGAGGGGTTATCTCTATCTGTTATGTAATGGTGAGGGGTTATCTCTATCTGTTGTGTAATGGTGAGGGGATATCTCTATCTGTTGTGTAATGGTGAGGGGTTATCTCTATCTGTTGTGTTATAGTGAGGGGGTATCTCTATCTGTTGTGTAATGGTGAGGGGTTATCTCTATCTGTTGTGTAATGGTGAGGGGTTATCTCTATCTGTTGTGTTATAGTGAGGGTTATCTCTATCTGTTGTGTAATGGTGAGGGGTTATCTCTATCTGTTATGTAATGGTGAGGGGTTATCTCTATCTGTTGTGTTATAGTGAGGGGGTATCTCTATCTGTTGTGTAATGGTGAGGGGTTATCCCTATCTGTTGTGTAATGGTGAGGGGTTATCTCTATCTGTTATGTAATGGTGAGGGGTTATCTCTATCTGTTGTGTAATGGTGAGGGGTTATCTCTATCTGTTGTGTAATGGTGGGGGTTATCTCTATCTGTTGTGTAATGGTGAGGGGTTATCTCTATCTGTTGTGTAATACTGAGGGTTTATCTCTATCTGTTCTGTTATAGTGAGGGGTTATCTCTATCTGTTCTGTTATACTGAGGGGTTATCTCTATCTGTTGTGTAATGGTGAGGGGTTATCTCTATCTGTTATGTAATGGTGAGGGGTTATCTCTATCTGTTGCGTAATGGTGAGGGGATATCTCTATCTGTTGTGTAATGGTGAGGGGTTATCTCTATCTGTTGTGTTATAGTGAGGGGTATCTCTATCTGTTGTGTAATGGTGAGGGGTTATCTCTATCTGTTGTGTAATGGTGAGGGGTTATCTCTATCTGTTGTGTAATGGTGAGGGTTTATCTCTATCTGTTGTGTAATACTGAGGGGTTATCTCTATCTTTTGTGTTATAGTGAGGGGGTATCTCTATCTGTTGTGTAATGGTGAGGGGTTATCTCTATCTGTTGTGTTATAGTGAGGGTTATCTCTATCTGTTGTGTAATGGTGAGGGGTTATCTCTATCTGTTATGTAATGGTGAGGGGTTATCTCTATCTGTTGTGTAATGGTGAGGGGTTATCTCTATCTGTTGTGTAATGGTGAGGGGTTATCTCTATCTGTTGTGTAATGGTGGGGGGTTATCTCTATCTGTTGTGTAATGGTGATGGGTTATCTCTATCTGTTGTGTAATGGTGAGGGGTTATCTCTATCTGTTCTGTTATAGTGAGGGGTTATCTCTATCTGTTGTGTAATACTGAGGGTTTATCCCTATCTGTTGTGTTATAGTGAGGGTTATCTCTATCTGTTGTGTAATACTGAGGGTTTATCTCTATCTGTTGTGTTAGAGTGAGGGGTATCTCTATCTGTTGTGTTATAGTGAGGGGTTATCTCTATCTGTTCTGTTATACTGAGGGGTTATCTCTATCTGTTCTGTTATACTGAGGGGTTATCTCTATCTGTTCTGTTATACTGAGGGGTTATCCATTTCCCCATTCAGCAGGATGTATCCCTGAGTCATCCTCACATGTTCCATCGCCATATGACACCATAATGCTCAAGCCCAATGATATAGGGGTCCTGGCCTGGTCGAAGCCCTTCAGGAAGAATGAACACATTGGACGAGGTTCTCAACAGCAGCAGGCGTGACATTTATCTGTAAAACCTGACCCTTCTTTACTCTCTCACGATCCTGCTGCAGTTTCCATTCTGCTCACACCAGCTATACTTGTTTTTTCCACACTTTTTCGTTTGGATTTACAGAATGTTGAAAAATATTGATTTCAAGAAGTGTTTGATTTCTTCGATTTTCTCAGCATTATTTTCCTTTTCCATTGTCTTACCAGAAAAGAAGAACATTGGCTCTTCTGCAACCCACATGCATTCTAGACATTTTTCATAGTTCTTCGTGCAGCAAATAATAGAACTTGACACATGCTTCCTAGATTCTGTCCCTTTTGCGTTATGATTAATGCCCCAGTAATTTGTTTTGTGCTGTGCAGTCAAGACACCAATACTGCAAACACTCCAACCGGAGTATTGTGTGGGCTGACTGGGCCGGGTCGGTGCTTGTCTAGGCCAGACAGCTGGAGCACGCCGCTCAATGACAGAACGGAGCCGCTGACCAGACGTGTGTACGGGTCTCTCATGACACTCCAGTGTAACTCACAGCTGTAACTCACAGCTCTGGCCTTGGCCCTGCGGTCCCTCGTCACACTACAAGCGGAGCGTTGTGCGGAGAGCGACAGGTGATGAGTTTCGAGAGGGATAAAATATCCGAAGACAACGTGACTGAGCCGCACATCTGTTGAGGTTACTCGACTCTGAACACTTCTTCTTACGAGCAGTTTTATCCGGTTGTGTGTCAGGACCTTTGAGTTGTGGCCATTCCCTGTTATAGGCAGTAAAAAGGGGGGATTTCTCGTGCGGTTAAACTATCAGACACTGTTGACTACGAAGTGGTGGCAATATATAAATACCGTCATGACGAGGCAGCCTGTATCTGTAGCCTCTTTCTGGATGGTGTAAAAAATAATTGGCACTTCCTCAGCTCTGTAACCACAGTCATGTTTCCCGACCCTGCTGTCCTCTCTATACACCCTCTGGATACAAGGCCTCTCACCCTGGAGCCAAGGCCTCTCACCCTGGAGCCAAGGCCTCTCACCCTGGAGCCAAGGCCTCTCACCCTGGAGCCAAGGCCTCTCACCCTGGAGCCAAGGCCTCTCACCCTGGAGCCAAGGCCTCTCACCCTGGAGCCAAGGCCTCTCACCCTGGAGCCAAGGCCTCTCCACCCTGGAGCCAAGGCCTCTCCACCCTGGAGCCAAGGCCTCTCCACCCTGGAGCCAAGGCCTCTCCACCCTGGAGCCAAGGCCTCTCCACCCTGGAGCCAAGGCCTCTCCACCCTGGAGCCAAGGCCTCTCCACCCTGGAGCCAAGGCCTCTCCACCCTGGAGCCAAGGCCTCTCCACCCTGGAGCCAAGGCCTCTCCACCCTGGAGCCAAGGCCTCTCACCCTGGAGCCAAGGCCTCTCACCGTTGTGGTAACATGGAAAACAAGGATTGAACCATTTACATTAATAATTATGAAACACTGTTTACATTATCTCCGGCTGGTTTTGATCAGCCACCGCTCTGCATTAGTTGAGCTAAGCGCTGGTTCCTCCACGATTTGCTTCTTAGGGAATTTGTCTTGGATTACTGGAAAAGGAAGGGAATGGGACGAGATGGGACCCCAGCTTTCCAGCTTTCACACTGGCCATAAAGCTTGGAGATCAGGGATGTCACTGGATTAACTCCCGGGAACGTCCAGACACTTAGCTTCCCATTTGGAACCACTTCATAGTGGATGGAATATATGAGTGACGTGAGAAGTATAATGGTTATTTCCAGAGGACTGCGTGGAGACATCAGTAGTAGAATATGATCAGTTATTGACCCAACATCCCCCGTGCCACATGAGAGATGATGGTACCAGGGACATCCAGCTGGATTCATCCCTGGTGTGTCTTTTCCATCGAGAGCTCCACTATTCTCCACACAGCCTCACATCCACAGTACTTCCTCTTGTCCACTTCCTGACTCCCTCTGGCCTCCTCCAGTCTGCATGCCTGTTTGTTTCTGCTGCTTAAATTACGGAAAGATTACCATCTCCCAGCAGGAAACCTGTTGCTGGGGAGAGGAAATGGGGGAGATGGGGAGAGCTCCACAAACTGGACCTCGGTATTGTATTGATGGCAGGCAGCAGCGGAGGAAGAGCTCCACGGTAACGATTTCATTAGTCACTGATTACTGGCGTCTGATGGCTATCTGAGTAGTGGTTGGAATGCTGAATAGTGGCCATATTTTTATTTGTAATTTCATCAGGACTGCATGCACTAGTTGCTTGGTGTCCACGCCTTAGATAATAACTAATAATAAATAATAACTAATACTCTCAGTAGAGAGAAGGATGGGATGTCCGTGCTGAGCTCATATTGGAGCGTTGCTTTCCCTCGGCTCTGCTGGAAAAATCCTGGTTCTGTGTCCTCCAGAGGTCAGACATAATGACTAAAGCAGACTGATAAGTTTGGTTGCAAACCAGGGGGATTTACTGCGTTCTTAACGAGCTTACCTTAGTTGCGTTATAAAAATGTTTCACTGGAAGTCAGGTACCACAGCCCAACCGTCATGGTTGGCCTTTTGAACAACGTCCAGTTTGTCTTTGAAAGGATGTGAGTTGAGTGGAGACGCTGTTTGTTTGGCCGTAGGATTTTTTTCATCCATGTGGGGTTACAATAATTGGTCCTTACTTTGAAGGATTCTACAAACGATGATCTTGTATGGTTATCATCTAGGGGAATATCTAAGTGAAATATGTCAGACAGGTCTAAAAACAGAGCTGAAAACTAGGTTACGATCCTAAATGGGATGGCAATGCCCTAATAAGAATTCAGGACAACATAGGGGAGATTAGACTATTTCTATTCCATAAGTCCTCCTACATTTGAATATATTTCTAATATCAACACAAACCGAAAAGATATTCACCAAATTAATTGTATATCTCAGTCCATATTACTGACAGAAAAGTGATACTGACTGAATTTGTTCTGTGAAGTATGAGAAGTAGGTTGGAATAGAGATTGCAAGTCTAAAATACTATTTTTAGTTTCTTCTAACCAATTTAAGTCGCAGATGAACACGTATTTCTATTCTTTTTCCTTCAGTTGTCTCTTATAGTGAGTCAAACCTATATCTCTGGAATTTCACAAAGGGTCCAGCTCCTCAGGGGGAGGGGGTCAAATGGATACAGGGTCCAGCTCCTCAGGGGAGGGGGTCAAATGGACACAGGGTCCAGCTCCTCAGTGATAGGGGTCAAATGGACACAGGGTCCAGCTCCTCAGGGGGAGGGGGTCAAATGGACACAGGGTCCAGCTCCTCAGGGGGAGGGGTCAAATGGACACAGGGTCCAGCTCCTCATGGAGAGGGGTCAAATGGACACAGGGTCCAGCTCCTCAGGGATTAGGGTCAAATGGAGACAGGGTCCAGCTCCTCAGGGGGAGGGGTCAAATGGAGACAGGGTTCAGCTCCTCAGGGGGAGGGATCAAATGGACACAGGGTCCAGCTCCTCAGGGGGAGGTGTCAAATGGACACAGGGTCCAGCTCCTCATGGAGAGGGGTCAAATGGACACAGGGTCCAGCTGCTTGGGGAAATGGCTCTAATAGTTGGCAGAGCGCCAAGGTGTGCCTCAACAATATCATTGTCCTGTCTGGAGCTTAACAATGTGGACAAGAGGAGCGTCCCATCCGGACCCGTCCTCCCCCACTGCCCTGCTGAACCCCCCCCGCCCCCCCCAACAGACCTGAGACCATTCTCTAGCATGGAATAATATTTGCAGGAGTGTTCGGTGAAACTATGTCCAGCTGAGACCACAAACTGTAGGAGTAAGAAAATGGGATGTTGGGAATCTGTTGTGTCATTCTACAAAATGTCTTCTTTCTCCTTAATCTGTGGTGACTTGTGTTGTTTTCGAGTTCACTTTCAGAGCATCACTTTACACGCGTCCAGTACCGTAATCTAACCAGAGTCTGCATTTTTAATTGGCTAAATAAAACTGTTTTACATCCACAGATTGCGACTCAGAGACGCCAAGGACGAACCCTCTACCCGACAGTGCCTGAGAACGCCGGGAAGGAGGCGCAGAGTCTGTTTGTCCAAGAAGTAAGATCCCTATAGTGCAATAAACTATCAGGCATTAATCTGAGAGCAGAGCTTTATGGACAGTGAGGTGTTGGCATTGAGGAGTGCCATTCTCTGCTGGCACCGTCTCATTAACACATCACAGTAAGCACAGATATTAGTGTTAGTCTTCAGTCTGCTTCTGGCTTGAACTGTACATGAAGATCATAGAAGATCAATATGTATGCAAAAAACATCAGAGCGTACGCACAATGGATGGTGTTCTGCTAAACCTAGATTCCATTTCACCGAGCGCATACTTTAGAGACCAGTGGTGTTATTGTTCTCTACTGGCAGGAGTAGGGTTGATCGGTAGAGAGACCAGTGGTGTTATTGTTCTCTACTGGCAGGAGTAGGGTTGATCGGTAGAGAGACCAGTGGTGTTATTGTTCTCTACTGGCAGGAGTAGGGTTGATCGGTAGAGAGACCAGTGGTGTTATTGTTCTCTACTGGCAGGAGTAGGGTTGATCGGTAGAGAGACCAGTGGTGTTATTGTTCTCTACTGGCAGGAGTAGGGTTGATCGGTAGAGAGACCAGTGGTGTTATTGTTCTCTACTGGCAGGAGTAGGGTTGATCGGTAGAGAGACCAGTGGTGTTATTGTTCTCTACTGGCAGGAGTAGGGTTGATCGGTAGAGAGACCAGTGGTGTTATTGTTCTCTACTGGCAGGAGTAGGGTTGATCGGTAGAGAGACCAGTGGTGTTATTGTTCTCTACTGGCAGGAGTAGGGTTGATCGGTAGAGAGACCAGTGGTGTTATTGTTCTCTACTGGCAGGAGTAGGGTTGATCGGTAGAGAGACCAGTGGTGTTATTGTTCTCTACTGGCAGGAGTAGGGTTGATCGGTAGAGAGACCAGTGGTGTTATTGTTCTCTACTGGCAGGAGTAGGGTTGATCGGTAGAGAGACCAGTGGTGTTATTGTTCTCTACTGGCAGGAGTAGGGTTGATCGGTAGAGAGACCAGTGGTGTTATTGTTCTCTACTGGCAGGAGTAGGGTTGATCGGTAGAGAGACCAGTGGTGTTATTGTTCTCTACTGGCAGGAGTAGGGTTGATCGGTAGAGAGACCGGTGGTGTTATTGTTCTCTACTGGCAGGAGTAGGGTTGATCGGTAGAGAGACCGGTGGTGTTATTGTTCTCTACTGGCAGGAGTAGGGTTGATCGGTAGAGAGACCGGTGGTGTTATTGTTCTCTACTGGCAGGAGTAGGGTTGATCGGTAGAGAGACCAGTGGTGTTATTGTTCTCTACTGGCAGGAGTAGGGTTGATCGGTAGAGAGACCAGTGGTGTTATTGTTCTCTACTGGCAGGAGTAGGGTTGATCGGTAGGTCAGTTTCTGGAAGCCAGACAGTCAACAGGCAGGAGAACAAACAACTGATAAACATAATCTTGTTCCAAAGTAAATAAATGGTTCATCTGAATGTTTCTGTTGTCCGGTCTCTCAGAGTCCTGTTTGAAGGAATGTCCTGGACCTGGTTGGCTTATAGTTACACTGCAGTGTTTGTGACGATTAAAGGTGATGATCAAATATGAAGTTGATTTCTAAGGTATTTCATGATTATTAGACGAAGTCATAACAGGCTCTGGCACAGCACCAGGGATCGTCAAGTATCAATCAGTAATATTCTCAAAACTTGTACTTTGTTAATCTGTTGAACTTTGTTTGTAATGTAATTTTTCTCATTAAACCGCACAGGCACAGGTTTTTTTCTTAGCCACAGGAATGTTCTTAGCCACAAGCCTAGCGACATAAGTGGATGATTAAACTGGTTATGGTTTCTCACATCAACTTTATTAATACCTGAACCGCCTACCGAATGACATTGGCTTCACTCAAAGTCAGTCATTGTCAAATCGAGCTATAAATAAATACAACCAGGTTAAAGGAATCTGTCTGATCAACTGAACTAATAAGCTTAAAATGACCAACTTTACCGACATTCAACTCTCTGTAAGCCTAATGCAACCAGCACCTGACTCTTCAGGGTATCTAAGTTATGGATAAAAATGTAAAAGACGCCCTTATAGTAAAATGTGATGCAATATCAGCTAGCAGTGGAGCTAATTATACAAACAGGATAAATTTATCAGTCAGTGGAAATTAAATTGTATATTAAATATTTACACTGGTGCATGATTTATTTCGCATGAAAATAAATTCTGGTAGGTTGCTATGCAAATTGATCTTACCGATTATTGTTACAAAAATGCCTCTTTGGGTTTCTCCTCTTTCTAACTTTATTACTTTTCTAAGCTACTTTATTGAGTGTGCATTTATTAGTACATAGGTGCTTTTTGTTTCAACCAAGCACTCCAAGTCATTCTGAATACTGAGGTGCTTGTTTGTTTCATCTAGCACTGTAAGTCACTCTGAATACAGAGGTGCTTGTTTGTTTCATTTAGCACTGTAAGTCACTCTGAATACAGAGGTGCTTTTTTGTTTCATTTAGCACTGTAAGTCACTCTGAATACAGAGGTGCTTTTTTGTTTCATTTAGCACTGTAAGTCACTCAGAATACAGAGGTGCTTGTTTGTTTCATTTAGCACTGTAAGTCACTCTGAATACAGAGGTGCTTGTTTGTTTCATCTAGCACTATAAGTTACTCTGAATACAGAGGTGCTTGTTTGTTTCACCTAGCACTGTAAGTCACTCTGAATACAGAGGTGCTAGTTTGTTTCACCTAGCACTGTAAGTCACTCTGAATACATCTGCTACAGGATTCAAATGTAATGTAAATATAAATAAATGGCAACTGAACTACCTAACCTTTAAATTTGCCAACATTGTACTGACATTCAACTCCCTGTAAGCTACAGACAACCAGCAGCTGACTCTTCAGGCAAGTGGGTGTCTATGTTATAAATATATATATATATAAATATATTTATATATATATATATAAAGTAAAAACACACTTCCTTACACTATAATGTAATGTGATATCAGCAGGACAGCTGTAGACTACAACTATTCCTTTATAGCTTAATTGCTATATATCACATTGAGAGCTCTTCTGTCAACAGCACGTCTCTCTGTATAAATACAATGCAGGATCGTGTTGCTATCACATTTTTCTAACTGTAAGATGTCATCAAGTTGTTGCCTAGGCTGATGGGAAAGTCCTCTTGGACGTTCCATTAAGTCCCAGTTCCTGAGTGAGGCTTTAATTTCTGCTCATGATGAGCATTTCCTTTGATCCCTTTACTTCCTTCCTACAGATGGACCAATCTGATTGGACCGGTAGCAAAGGATTCCCAGAATCAGGGGTTGTTTCAGAAACAACTTGATGTTTATTGAAAGAAATCGACGTCATGCAGGGTTTTTTTCAACTTCTCACGTTTTTATGACAATCCAAACTCATGTTATTCCTTGACATGGATTTTCTGTTGTGTGTGTGTTTTTTGGGAATGTTTATGGTTTATATAGAACGTTTGTCTCTGATTACACGTATAAACCGCTGATTATGGGTTTTATTTCAGTGCATCAAGACCTACAACTCCGATTGGCATGTCGTCAATTACAAGTATGAGGACTACTCTGGGGACTTCCGTCAGCTTCCAAAGTAAGTTTGTTTCAATATCTTGACCAGTAGCACATTATAATTAATGCGTGACAGAGTTTTGACGGACTCTTCCGGAGCTATGTAGAAAAGCTAACCACATAGTCCAGATGTAGCACGTTTGGTGTCATTCAATCAGCTTTAGTCGCTAATTCAGAGCTTTTGGCATAGCTACTTTCAAGGAAATGCAGGTTTTATGTTAACCGGCAATAACAATAGTGACTTCCTGTTTGGACACAACTCTCAGGTTATTCTTGGAGATTGGGAGTTTGCCAGGGGTCATTTGTTCCACCTTCTGCCCTATGAACTATAATTTCCGTGTCGTCATACTGGAATTTTAACAAAATTAAACTGCTACCCTGAGACTTGCTAATGATGACAACAGCACCTGGTACCACTGGGTGGGAAATTGAAACAATTAAATGACAACATTAAATAGGTTAATGGCTTAATGTTTGGGGCTTTTATTTCTTGCATCAATCAATCACCTATCATATGTGAGACCAGTTAATACTTTATCCACATCCCTGTGTTTTACAGTAAGGTTTCCAGACCAGACAAACTTGCTGTCCATGTTTTCGAGGTGGATGAAGATGTCGATAAAGATGAGGTAAGTGAATATCCTAGTGGAAAGTTAAAACAACTTAGCCATGCCTCTAATGCTGTATCCATTTCACTCTCACCTGCCTTATTTTACCTAATAATACATATTTTTCTGTCAGTTTTCCAAGTTCCCCAGTTATGTTGTTCTAGTTCTCCATATTCTTCTCAAGCCACTTCCAGGCCAGTGAGGAGAGCTACAGTCTCTTATGGCTGAGGGCTGTTTAATCTAAGTGGAACTGGATATGTTAACAATACTATGGACAGGAAGGATTCTGAGTGCCAGCGTGTCCAGACATGTTCCCACTAAGGACTGTGATTAGAGATGGGAATAGAACCAGGCAATGTCCCCGTTTCTTTACTGTCACAGACGTCTAAGTGTCATAATAAAGGCATCCCTTCACTTGTATTCTTCCAGATTGTTCCTAATGAAAGACATTTCTTTTTACATATTAATGTAACAATTATTAGAGTTATTCTGAACTCCTCTGTAAATGTACTGGATCCTTTACCTAAGAAACCTGAAATATGTTCCAGTTCTCTTCAGATTAGGATGTCTGTCTACAAGGTCAAGAGCTTGGGTCACTGAAAGGCAGACCGCGGTTTGGGTCTGAACCCAGACGGTGTCTTATCCAGACCAGGACCTAGAACTGATATTTCATTGAGAATTAATACATTTAAATAGAACATTTCTGCTTGAACCGGCACAACATTTGTAGCCTTTACGGTACTGGTTTAGTGACCCGGGAAACTCATGCGGTCTAGATCGTCTATTCTGATAAATGACAATCCAGACTTTTGGTTGAGAACGCGAGCCAGTTTGACCAAATTAAGTGAATACCTTTGGTCCATTGTCATTTGATGTACCTCCCCATATTTAGTTATGTTGAATAAAAGGAAATATAAATATATAATGTACAGAGTTTCAAAAGATGTAGTCTGAATCATCAACTTTGGTTAACCCAAAGGGTTAACCCAGCAGTACTTCATGAACCTAACAAATTGGGCCTGATTGACTAGATCGTATGCTAGCAACCATGAAATCCAAAATAAATGTGACGTTTTAAACGTCGGTTCAACAACAGTTCTGTATATCTTGTCAATAGATTGCCTGCCTTGTAGAGCGTTCAATCAGTTCAATCAGAAAACCAACAGGAACTCAAATTGTCTTCTCTCCTACCTTAAATCTACTGACACGTAGTTACTCTACATCACCGTAGCTAAAATACCTCAGAGGCAAATTAACAAGAGTTCCACGCTGTTCTGCAGCGCTAACAAAATATCAGATGTCTTTTAGAATGCGCTCCTAGAACGTCCCCGAACAACCCCTCTGAGTGTCGCAATCACCAGATCCTGTTTGAGTTATTTCTACAGATATGGAACTGATTTTTGGTTTCCTGCTTCCATCCCAGTTTGTTAATGTCTGGCAAATGATAAAAGCATTGTAATGTGTAAATATCCCATTTTCATGTACAGTTTGGCAAATAGCCACATTGGTTGTCTGGCCACCTCTCAATTGCTCTCGGCTTGTTCTCCGCTCTGCTTTTCAAGCATAACTTCATGTGTTCACAGCTCCAACTTTTGTCCCATGTCACGACTGCCTGATTAAACAAACATGATGCAAATGTTAGCAAGAAAAAACCTATGGTCTTTGAACGGCAGCTATGTATAATTCTGTCCTGTGAACGATGAAAACAAACGTTTTAGTTTTTTTAATGGTTGTGTGGTTCGTGGGAGTTGATGCACACTAGAGAGTCTATGGAGCCACCTGTGTTCAACCGGGCCCAGAAGGACGGCCGGATTACTGGCGCCTATAGAACAGAGCAGTGCTCTCCAGAGCATGAAGCAGACTGTCCATGAGGTTTTACTACCTGCTATTCAACTGCTAGTGTCTAATAATGGCTGTGTCTGTTACACGTGCATTTTCAACTCCATGTTTTCTCACACCCTGTCCCCTACATGATCTCCGAAGCCAGTTATTCTTTCATCAGGGTGCCTGACGATGTCAGAGACCATGTTTAGTTCACTCTTCACACTGCTGTTCAGACCCCGTCGTAATACACACAGGGAAGTAGGCGTGCCCCAAGCAGATGATAGATTTCCCGAAAATAAATCCACACTCACACACACACACACACACAGACACGCAGGGACCCACGCCCCACGTCTGGTCATGTAAAGACAATAGCACAACTGCTGGCAAAATGTGTAATTGATTATAAAAGGATGATTACTGTAAGCAGACCCCTGAACCTCTCCAGGTCCCTCCTCAGAATACTGGTGGCTCTGCCAACACTTTGAAAAGCCGTTTTATTGGAGCAGGAAATCATTATGCCAGACAGTGTCATCTTGAAATCCCATTCATTAAGTTGAGTTTCTAAAAGCGCCTGGAACAATTTGTTTTCACTGCTGGAGTCTGTCTAGGACAAGAGCCTTAAACTCTCCGGACATACTGTTCGGGTCATGAGGACCTGATGGAAACCAGGGTGCGGCTCTCACGGTTCTTCCTCTCCTCTTCCATCACTACTCCGCTAATTTGATTTATTTACACAGGTCATTATGTCTCTGGAAGTCTTCACGAATTTCATATGGTAGCCATGTGTTCATAAATGCCCTGAGAGATTTACGGTATTGTCAAGTCTCAGTGAAGAATCCGTCAAGTATAGATGGTTATTTGGGTATGTAAGTATGTGGCAGTTGGTGGAATGAGCTGGCAGTCAGACCACCGGCCAAATTAGGTTTTCTTTAGCCAGTCGTTATTTTTAACAATTTTTGTAACATTACCTTACCAAATAATCTCCTGAAATGCCCAGTTTGGCGGGCTTGCAAAGTATAGTTTGGATGTGGATGTTTATTTGTCTATACTCATCAGGGTGTTTCGTTTGTCTGCTCCATGTCTCCTTCAGGACACAGCCTCCTTAGGTTCCCAGAAAGGAGGTATCACCAAGCACGGCTGGTTGTACAAAGGCAACATGAACAGTGCCATCAGTGTCACCATGAGGGTGAGTCATCCTGATGATGTCACTAGTTATCTCAGAGGATGCACAGTACACAGTGTACCAGATGCAGTGTTGGGGTTATTACTCAAAAAAGTAATTAGTTACAAGTTACTAGTTACTTCTGTCAATTGTAATGAGATGACTTTACTAGTTACTGCATTTGAAAAGTAACTTCACTAACTTTTTACTTTACTTTCCCGTTTATTAATTTACCATGAAGATACATGGACAAACATCATAGCCATATCATCACTTAGCCTTCTGCATAGTGTTTGTATAAATGTAAAATGGCATGTAAAACCATGAAAGAACAATATCCCTGTCTGCACAAAAATATGCCTCAATGTAAAATCCACAAACAACAGGATAAAGGAGCCTTCTATTTCACTAGCTATGACATCGTAAGTGTGTCTTCCTCTCACCCTCTAGCAGGAGAGAGCAGCCTTCTCGCGTGTAAAACTAATGCTGTCTATCCAGTGCAACTTTTGTTGTTCGCGGACCAAATGTCCGCGGTGGTAGACACATGATCCATGGAATCAAAAGTTACTTTGAGCTCCGATTCCATGTCAGAATAACACTTGTCCAGGTAAAAGGAAAATGTTTTCCTATCGGGACGTTGCCTTGCGAGTCGCGGGCAAGCACACACACACACACACACACACAGGCTGCATGCACGCACCACATAAACAGATCATAACTTAACACACAGTCAAACACGGCTTGGGTAACGCAGGAAAGCGCGTTCCTATAGTCTAGTAAAGAAGTGTAGTTACCAATAATTTTAGTGTAATGCGTTACTTTAACTCGTTACCAAAGAAATAATATTGTTACTGTAATCTGTTACTTTGTAACTCGTTAGCCCCAACACCGACCAGATGTCACGGAGTACCAGATGTCACGGAGTACCAGGTGTCACGGTGTACCAGGTGTCACGGTGTACCAGGTGTCACGGTGTACCAGGTGTCACGGTGTACCGGGTGTCACGGTGTACCGGGTGCCACGGTGTACCGGGTGCCACAGTGTACCGGGTGCCACGGTGTACCGGGTGTCACGGTGCACCAGGTGCCACGGTGTACCAGGTGCCATGATAAACTCTATTGTAAATGTTAACGTTCAGACATCTTGTTTGTTGTTTTCTGATAATATTCATGACATTTCTTATCATTTTTTCTCCTCTATCCAGTCTTTCAAGAGGAGGTATTTCCACCTAACGCAGCTGGGGGATGGTTCTTACAATCTAAACTTCTACAAGGATGAGAAGATCTCCAAAGAACCTAAAGGAACCATCTTCCTGGACTCGTGCATGGGTGTTGTTCAGGTAATTTAGTGGGCTGTCTGGGGCGATGATCACACCGTATGGGATCTATTGGGCTGTCTGGAGTGATGTTCACACTGTATGGGATCTAGTGGGCTGTCTGGGGTGATGATCACACCGTACGGGATCTAGTGGGCTGTCTGGGGCGATGATTACACCGTACACCCTCTTAATGGATTCTGAGGGATCTAGTGGGCTGTCTGGGGTGATGATCACACTGTACGGGATCTAGTGGGCTGTCTGGGGTGATGATCACACCGTACGGGATCTAGTGGGCTGTCTGGGGCGATGATTACACCGTACACCCTCTTAATGGATTCTGAGGGATCTAGTGGGCTGTCTGGGGTGATGATCACACCGTACGGGATCTAGTAGGCTGTCTGGGGCGATGTTCACACTGTACGGGATCTAGTGGGCTGTCTGGGGCGATGATTACACCGTACACCCTCTTAATGGATTTTGAGCGATCTAGTGGGCTGTCTGGGGTGATGATCACACCGTACGGGATCTAGTAGGCTGTCTGGGGCAATGTTCACACTGTACGGGATCTAGTGGGCTGTCTGGGGCGATGATCACACCGTACGGGATCTAGTGGGCTGTCTGGGGCGATGTTCAAACCGTACGGGATCTAGTGGGCTGTCTGGAGTGATGTTCACACCGTACGGGATCTAGTGGGCTGTCTGGGGCGATGATCACACTGTACGGGATCTAGTGGGCTGTCTGGAGTGATGTTCACACTGTACGGGATCTAGTTGGCTGTCTGGGGCGATGTTCACACTGTACGGGATCTAGTGGGCTGTCTGGGGTGATGATCACACCGTACGGGATCTAGTGGGCTGTCTGGGGTGATGATCACACCGTACGGGATCTAGTGGGCTGTCTGGGGCGATGATCACACCGTACGGGATCTAGTAGGCTGTTTGGGGTGATGATCACACCGTACGGGATCTAGTGGGCTGTCTGGGGCGATGATCACACCGTACGGGATCTAGTGGGCTGTCTGGGGTGATGATCACACCCTACACCCTCTTAATGCAGGATCAGTTGGGCTCGTTCAGCCAGACGTGCTTCCCTTCCAACGCTTTCACTTTCCTATATTTACCTGTGTGCTATTTTACATAGCTACATGTGATATATGAATATAGTGAATCACAGTGCAAGTTGAAGCTAGCGACTGGGGATCAATGAGGGGAAAAAGCATCATTGCCAGAACCGAACCCACGTCAACGGGCTGAAACCTGAGCTCGCCGGTCTCTTCGTGCCTCATCGTTTACTGCTGACTGAAAGGAGGTGAATGCAGATGTCATACTAGCATTCGCTGCGCAGCAGGCTAGCGATCAATTCCACATGCTGGAGCTAGCAGGCTAGCAGGCGTGCAACTCCCAGTCCCAAGACGGACTGGAAGCACCAGCGTTATGTCTTCAACAGACATGGGGATGGAGAATGTCTCGTTTTTATCCACTAAGCAGTCGACGGACATTAAACAGATACTTTTAACAAAAGGAGTAATCAGAGTGGAGTTTAGAGCTCGGCCCGGGCTTCCAGTCTCCTGGCCCACGGAAGGGGATTTTATTGGGCCGGAGGTGGGGGCTCCCTTGAAGGAGATGGGTGGAGGTATCGAGGAGATCAGGTGATGGGAGGGACAGTGGAGCATTCAGTGTGTGCCGCCTCTGCCCTCTAGTCCCGTTCACAAACGCTGTACCACTCTGTCATCTTCATACTTCATACAGATTCATGATTCAATCTGTCCTTTTACAAACCTCTCTGTCATAAATCCCAGCCATTGGTCACAGTTCATCGTTCTTTTCTCCCGACTCCTGAAGTTCGGACGGATGCTGCTTCCATCATGAAATAAAGGGGAAGGTTTGGTTTTTCGGTCAGTTGTGAAGGTCTGCCGTTCCCTCGACACAGGACTGGTCTGTTTTTCATTTGGCTCAAGTTCATCATTATACGGCCAAGATGATGGCGCTAATTATAGAGCTCAACAACTGGTCTTGCAGGGTGGATCTGCTCCTGATTAACTCTGCAATTATTGACACATGGAATGACTTCATGCTCCCCCGCTGCTTCAGCACACTTCACCCTGCTCTTTAATGAAAGGCCAACACACACACACACACACACACACCCCATGCATACATACATACACACATACACACATACACACACACACACACCCACGCATACATACATACATACACACACACACACACACACACACATACACACACATACATACACACCCACACACATACATACACACACAAACACATACATACACACACACACAAACACATACATACACACACACACACGCACCCCCATACATACACACACAGACACCCACGTACCCCCATACCTACACACACAGACCCCCACGCACCCCCATACATACACACACACACATACACGCACACACACACACCAACACACACACACACATAGGCACACAGAGGAATACCTACACAAACGCGCTTGCATGAGCACAAACATAGCGGGGTTTCCACCTTACCTAACATATCAGGTCTTCCGGCCCTGTGGGGCCGTCTCTCACTTAGACTTGAGTCTGACCTGAGTTCAGGTGTCCTGGGAAACCCGGCTGTTGGCCTCTATCTCCTGAACGACGGGTCCAGTGTCTCCCTGACAGGCCCATCATAAGCACTCCTCACAGTTTCCATGATGAGGGTAACGGAGGAGCGATCCAAGTTCCTCCTTTCCTTGTGTGTAAAGTCGGGTTGCTCTGGGCTTTGTGTGCTGAAACATTGCTACCTGCATACTTGACTCATTTGCACTCTGAGTTCTTCCAGTTGTCACAGGGGAGTTCAGGGTAAAGCTACAGCATTGAATGTGACCTTGTGGGGTGATTTATCTATTAATTTGTCAAAGTAGAACAGTTTTACAACTGTATGTTTACCGGAATGAAGTCTTCCCCTCCTTAATAACCCTGGTTATTTGTCACTCGCCAAAGACGCTGATCTTGTCCCAAACACCCACGTATCGAATGTTTACCGTCATGGCCAATGACTCTTCCTCCCTTTCACCTCGCCCTCCTCAGGCTAAAAGCCTCAGCATTGTTGCAATAATAACCATGGTAACTGAAGCCTAGCCAGATGTAATGAATGACTCCACTGGACCTCCCACCCGTGGCTAACTCTGTGATTCATATAGAAGTGAGAAGGCGGTCTTTTGGGGAGGCTGTTTACACAACAGTTGAATTCTCTGCCTCAGGCTTCCTGGCAAATAGCCGTTTGAGTTCAAAAGGTACAGAGAATGGCTGCGCTAGTTTACAGCGACTTACGGAATCGCCAACGTTGGGAGGTGGGCGGTGTGAAAATTAAGACATTCCCAGGCCCACCTGAGATGTGACATCACTATTGCTGGCTGATTGGGGGTCAAAGGTTAACTCCAGCGCTGCAGACTAACTCCCCTCAGCAGATTCAATCCCTTTATAAGAGCTAAGCTTCCATCCTGGCAGCACTATGCTAAGCTACGCATATGGAAGTACTTTCATCCTATGGCAGCACTATGCTAAGCTACTCATATGGAAGTACTTACATCCTATGGCAGCACTATGCTAAGCTACGCATATGGAAGTACTTTCATCTTATGGCAGCACTATGCTAAGCTACGCATATGGAAGTACTTTCATCCTATGGCAGCACTATCCTAAGCTACGCATATGGAAGTGCTTTCATCTTATGGCAGCACTATGCTAAGCTACTCATATGGAAGTACTTACATCCTATGGCAGCACTATGCTAAGCTATGCATATGGAAGTACTTTCATCTTATGGCAGCACTATGCTAAGCTACGCATATGAAAGTACTTTCATCCTATGGCAGCACTATGCTAAGCTACGCATATGGAAGTGCTTTCATCTTATGGCAGCACTATGCTAAGCTACGCATATGGAAGTGCTTTCATCCTATGGCAGCACTATGCTAAGCTACGCATATGGAAGTGCTTTCATCCTATGACAGCACTATGCTTTGCTTTGCATATGGAAGTGCTTTCATCCTATGGCAGCACTATGCTAAGCTACGCATATGGAAGTACTTGCATCCTATGGCAGCACTATGCTAAGCTACGCATATGGAAGCACTTGCATCCTATGGCAGCCCTATGCTAAGCTACGCATATGGAAGTACTTTCATCCTATGGCAGCACTATGCTAAGCTACGCATATGGAAGTACTTACATCCTATGGCAGCACTATGCTAAGCTACGCATATGGAAGTACTTTCATCCTATGGCAGCACTATGCTAAACTACGCATATGGAAGTACTTTAATACTAGCACCATGGACACTTTTATTACAGTAATGTCTTTTTCTTCCCTTATGTGTCTCTATTACCATGAAAAATGCCTTGAAGCTTTTGTAAATACCGGCTTTATGTGCGATGATGCTATCATTGTCAATATGTACACATACCATTGGCTTTCCCAAGATTTCTTTTCTTTAAGTAAGTAAGCAGATGAAATGAGACAGGCGGTCCTGTATTTTTCTATTCAGAATCTTGAGCCATGGTAAATGTAGCTCCAATGAGGGTGAAGACACTACTTGATTCGATTTGTTGATGTGTGCTCCGTTGGGTTTCAGGCTGTCGTTGTAAAAAGGGCTTTATAAAATACATTTGATTTGGTCAAAGAGCCATGAAACGAATCGTTAATCTACGCAGCAACCGCCTTCTGGTAACTTGGCAACATTTTGGATGTTAACTTTGGATGGTGGATTGGAACTTTGGACCCGCTTGATTCACAGTTGGGCATTTGTTTTTTCTGACTGTAAGAAACTCAACACTCACTAGACCTTGCACAAACTTTTAAAAATTTCAACGCAGGTCATGCTGTTTTTTGCAATCCGGCATTACTTTTACCGGAGAGCGTGTTTCTCATGGGAGTTGAACCCAGCAATGCACCGTAACTCTTCCTAAATATCTTCTATCTGTGCTCTAGTCTCACCTAAACATCTTCTACCTGTGCTCTAGTCTCACCTAAACATCTTCTACCTGTGCTCTAGTCTCACCTAAACATCTTCTACCTGTGCTCTAGTTTCACCTAAACATCTTCTACCTGTGCTCTAGTTTCACCTAAACATCTTCTACCTGTGCGCTAGTCTCACCTAAACATCTACTACCTGTGCTCTAGTCTCACCTAAACATCTTCTACCTGTGCTCTAGTCTCACCTAAACATCTTCTACCTGTGCTCTAGTCTCACCTAAACATCTTCTACCTGTGCTCCAGTCTCACCTAAACATCTTCTACCTGTGCTCCAGTCTCACCTAAACATCTTCTACCTGTGCTCCAGTCTCACCTAAACATCTTCTACCTGTGCTCTAGTCTCACCTAAACATCTTCTACCTGTGCTCTAGTCTCACCTAAACATCTTCTACCTGTGCTCTAGTCTCACCTAAACATCTTCTACCTGTGCTCTAGTCTCACCTAAACAATGTCCTGTGTCTCGTCTTCTCCCGTCTCTTTCTGCTGCAGAACATCAAGGTGCGGCGCTTTGCCTTTGAGCTGAAGATGCAGGACAAAAGCACCTATCTGCTGGCTGCTGACAGTGAGGGAGAGATGGAGGACTGGATTAACACACTCAACAAGATCCTACACAGCAGCTTTGAGATCGCCATGCAGGAGAAGAGAAATGGGGACATCCATGATGGTGAGGCAGGTGTGTGTGTGTGTGTGTGTGTGTGTGTGTGTGTGTGTGTGTGTGTGTGTGTGTGTGTGTGTGTGTGTGTGTGTGTGTGTGTGTGTGTGTGTGTGTGTGTGTGTGTGTGTGTGTGTGTGTGTGTGTGTGTGTGTGTGTGTGTGTGTGTGTGTGTGTGTGTGTGTGTGTGTGTGTGTGTGTGTGTGTGTGTGTGTGTGTGTGTGCGCGTTTTCAGGGTTCATAGAAAAGAAGTTAAGAGCTAAGCAATAGGCAGGCTTTTAATTTCTGTGTGAATTCTGTTAAAAGAGTATCCACCTTTCTTTCAACAATATTTCTGTTACAAGAAGAAAATGCTTTTTAAAGTGACTGTAGTAGTGAGAGAACATCTCAAGGTTGACTTCTGTCAGACTGGGGGAGGTCGAGTGTAAATAAGGTACTTAGTCGACAGTCTCTGAAAGTATTTTATTAGGACCCCTTTAGCCAAAGTAGCAGTTAATCTTTCTGCAGTTTAAACAGAATAAATCAGAATAGACAATATAAATGTAGACATTAGCAGAAAACTCACCTTACAAATACAAGTCATACTCTCCAAGAAAGTCTGTGCCTCTTCACACTCCTCTTACTGGTAGGTGCTGTTTTATCAGCTTTCGCTAGTTTTTGTTAGCCGGCGTGGGTGAGATGAAGTCATACTTCTTTATCACTGTGTTCCCCAGCCCCGGTTTTGTTTTGAAACTGTTTGGTGGAATGCTGTTTAGGTGACGTCAAAATGACAGGTATTGCACGAAAGAATGCTGCGTTCACACTGGCATTCCAAATCTGATCTTGTTTTACACAAATTGGTCTTCAACGGTCTGGAAAACTTGTGGAAAAAGAAAGGGGAGGTGTGGATTACTTTGTCTGTGTGAAGGCAGCGTATGTGGCACAGAACACAAGACAACGTTGATTCAGTGTTTACTTGGACGTCACCCAGACATTAGTTCTCCTGGTCTTTGGTAGTGGGGCTGCTGCTTTCAGACCACCCAGGTTTTTAATACTCGCCTCCTGTCTGATGTGAGGCCTGAACCTCAGGAAAGAGCCATGAGTGTGTCTGCACAAAGAACCCTGCTAATCTCAATATCCCCTTTGCTTTTATTAATTGTGCTCTCCTAGAGAGAAAACAAACCTGTAACAGCCTCTGGGCCTCTAGGCTCTGATCCCAGGCCTGCTCCGTTTTTCTGTCTGTCTAAGGGATTGTTTACTTAAGTGTAGTTTGTGCGAAAAAGGATGCTGTCTGGTAATGGAGTTGTGACCAATAATGAAGTGCAATTCTTCGCTCCGTTTGTAATGAGTGACTTTTCTGCAGATGATGACCTGGGAAAGGCCGACAGTTCGTTGGGGAGCATGGACAGCTTTCAGGTCAGTGGTTTTTCTATTATGGGATGCCCAGGAAGCATAAGAATCCAACAGGATCTGTTCATCTGAGACACAATGTGGTCACCATGAAATCACTTCACCGTGGGAGGTGCTGAGAAGCCAGCCAGCCAATCAGAAATTCCATAGCAGCCTCTGTCCCAAACGCATGGTTCTACTGAACTTATTCAATGTCTTAAGAGACACACACTGTTTTCAACATTATTTCTAAACTAGTAAGACAAATCACAGCTGTTTGAAAAGTGACCGAGGCAGGAGAGCAACCAACCAATGTTACTTTCCCATAGCGGAAATTTACAGTATGAGATTTCCATGGCCATTTGGAGAAGCGTTGGTTTCCAGCAACAGCCTGTGCTGTGAGGTGAACTTCTAATTGGCTCGTTGAAGCACATGTCCGTATGTTAGCCCTGAGGAGCGGTCGCCCCATAGATTAGCCATACGGGCATAAAAACGGATGCTAGCAGTTAGTTAACAAAGCAAACGTCTGGTGTAATGCTCGGTTTGTGGTGGTATTGGCCACACCACCTGTCTTAAACATCTGACTTGGATCAGTATGTAATGGAGAACATCCACTGTGGATGGTCACGAAGGGGGAGAAACGTTGGAATTATGGAAGCAATTCAATGTAAAAATGTTTTGCTTGACCTTCCTTGAGGAAGGTTGTGGTTCAGGTTTTTATCTAAAAAACGAATAATCATCTTGTCCCCAGAGTGCACGAGATATTGAATCCAAAATGAGAAATGAGACCCGACTAAAACTGTTCACATTGGACCCTGACACACAGGTTAGTGACTTTAACGACATTTGACCATCCACCGAATGCAAAAATTCTGATTTCACTAATAACCGTTCACGCTTTCCTCTCTACAGAAACTTGACTTCTCAGGTATCGAACCAGAAATAAAGCCGTTTGAGGAGAAGTTTGGCAAGCGCCTTTTGGTCAATTGCAATGATCTGGCGTTCAACCTGCAAAGCTGTGTAGCAGAGAACGAAGAGGGACCAACCACAAATGTATGTCACATCTACTTTTGAGTCTTTGGTGAATGTTAACAGATGTACTAACGTGTTCTGGAGAGTGGATCATTCTCAGAGAGTTACACAGACCTATTGACAGACAAAGATACACAGACCACCTGAAAGGACAAAAATACAGACGAACTGACAGGGACAGTTGGTATAATGACACTGACAGAGATACAGACCACCTGACAGGGACAGTGGGTATAATGACACTGACAGAGATGCAGACCACCTGACAGGGACAGTGGGTATAATGACACTGACAGAGATGCAGACCACCTGACAGGGACAGTGGGTATAATGACACTGACAGAGATGCAGACCACCTGACAGGGACAGTTGGTATAATGACACTGACAGAGATGCAGACCACCTGACAGGGACAGTGGGTATAATGACACTGACAGAGATGCAGACCACCTGACAGGGACAGTGGGTATAATGACACTGACAGAGATGCAGACCACCTGACAGTGTGTAGTTAAGGTTCCTATTTATTGTCTTCCTTACTGACTGACATCTTTCCCCAAATGTCATTACCAGGTAGAGCCCTTCTATGTGACTCTGTCACTGTTTGACATCCAGAACAGTAGGAAGATCTCCTCTGACTTCCACGTGGACCTGAACCACCCATCCGTCAGACAGCTGGTGGCCAACCCCAGCAGCCAGTACATGAACGGGGGAGGGGAGGCCCCAGTTGGGGCCCAAAGGGGGGGCCACGGTCTGCCTGAGGGAGTGATGCAGTACCCCAGACAGGTGAACTGATGTTACAGATAGACATTTGTACAAAAATGTTTTGACCAATTAGTCTCAAATGAATATGACAATGTCACTCGGGATTTAGGTGTGGCTTTTCTGTTTTACCCTGTGACGCTTTCACCTGATTGGCATTTATTAGGGGTGTGACGAGATCTCGCGAGATTAAACGCGACGAGATTTCTCGTCGAGGTGAAAAGTTGTCTCGTGAGTTGTGATGTCAGCGTATATGGAACGCCGAGTGGCTGAAAACGTGACACACTTCAAGCGTTTCTTGTGGCTGAAAACGTTCAAATCAAGTGTACATTAGTGAAATACAAACGCTGACATCGCCTGTTATTAGACGTGCGTTCTCCTCATGCCGTCCAAAGCGTGTGTCAAAAATGCATTTCATGCGATCACAACGCCTGTTCTACAACGCACGTTGTCTAATAAGACGTTCAAAACACCTGTTCTACAACGCACGTTGTCTAATAAGACATTCAAAACGAGTGTAATGATGTATTTTCGCTTGATCTGTTCAAGTGTATCTACATGTTTTTTGCACTCGCTTACTTCAAATGTAATGTCATTTTTACACTAGTCGTTTACGTCTTTAATTTTGGACGCTCGTAATTGGTCGGTCTTTCTCAGACGCTCGTAGTTGTCATGTCTTTCTCAGACACTCGTCGGACATGGCACCATTCATTTTCATTTTTAAGGCTACAGCGCATACGTATTTTGAGAAGCTGATAGAATCTTTTTCATGACATTTCAAAACATTTGTTTCTGTTTGCGAGAGAGCAATACTTTGGTTATGGATACACTTACTGTTTGCATTTAATGTGTTATTTCTGTTATTTATATATTTGTTTTATTTATACAGTTTTATATTTTTTATGTTCGATTTGTGGAAAGGAGTTAGATTTCTCATGTGAAATACAGGGGAGAAGCCAGTCGGTAGTTTATAGCCAAATATTTTGCAGTGTTTGCATGTGCTTTACTGCATAGAATTCATTAAAATAATATTCATTACAAGTAGCACCTAAATTGTTTTGCATTTTGTGATTTTCAGTTGAATAAAAGAGTATTTTCCATTCATATATCATCATTAAGGATTTCTTAAAATTTTTGTAAAAATCTTGTCTCGTTCTCGTGGACCCAATCTCGTGTCTCGTCTCGTGGAGTAAGCGTCTCGTCACACCATTAGCATTTATCTGTAATTCCGGTAAACCGTTGAGCTTCTAAAAATGTCAACAACCAGTTTAAGTCGTCAGGTTTTCCTCACGGTTTGTTTCTCTCTCCACAGGGAGTGTTCTCTGTAACGTGTCCACACCCGGATATCTTCCTAGTAGCTCGCATTGAGAAGGTCCTGCAGGGAGGAATCACCCACTGTGCTGAGCCCTACATGAAGAGCTCAGACTCAACCAAAGTACGCTCTGTACCCGTCCTCACCATCGGAAAAATACTCAATTACACATTCCCCCGCGCTCAGCAAATTCCCTTAGATTACTCCACGCGATAAACGATAAAAGCATCCATGGCATAGGCACAATAGCACTACACAAGCATTGGTTTTGGCTGTACAAATATGGTTACATCTCTTAAGAGGGTAGAACGAGCAGTAATTGGATTCAAGAGAGAAAATTCAGAAGGCATTAGGGACTGTTTTCAGGGTATTGTTGTGACTGCGTGTGTGCGTGCGTGTTCGGGTATGTGTGTGTGTGTGTGTGTGTGCGTGCATGTTCGGGTGTGCGAGCGTGTGTGTGAGTGTATGTGTGTGTGTGTGTGCATGTGGGGTGTGTTGGGCTGTGTGCGTGTTTGTGTGTGTGAGTATGTGCGTGTGTGTGGGGTGTGTGCGTGTTTGTGTGTGTGTGTGTGTGAGTATGTGCGTGTGTGTGGGGTGTGTGTGTCTGCATTGTGATTGCCAGTCCTCAGATAGGAGGCTGACCATCATCCCTGTTCGTCTTGTCTTCTATGTTGCTCTACAGTTAGCGTCTCGCTGTCTGTAAGCCCATAGGCAGTTCCATTGAAGTAATCACCAAATAGTTTGTAGCGCGGTGGTGCTAATCTGTGGCTGACCTGTCTTGACGCAGCCGTCACATGTCATGACATGGTTCCACTCAATGTTTCTGCCAAAACCAGGTTTCATCTAAATTAGGTTCTGCGTCCATCTCCATGGCTTCCACTCACACTTTTGATCTTTCCTTCCAGGTGGCACAAAAGGTCCTGAAAAATGCCAAGTTGGCCTGCAACCGGTTGGGTCATTACAGAATGCCGTTTGCTTGGGCCGCCAGGTACCGTTTGGACCTAACCTGAACTCATGTTTCTGTTCATAAGCCTGTGTCGAAATGCATTACCTTACTGAATATCAATACATTATTTGGGAAATTCAATAATATAATTGTTTTCTGCTTAATATGTCATAACCTAAGGATGAGGAAAGTGATATGTCATAATGGCGCAAAGTTTATTTGCACGCACAATAGAGGCAGTTATTTGACTGTGTTTTTGTCTTTTCTGGTAAAGATATTACCCGTCAATGGGTTGCTGAAACAGCCCCAGTACCCATGGTGTCTGGAACGAAAACAAAGGTGTCACAGGATACAGTGTGACTTTCCAAAGGGAAATACTGTGCAACCCTCTCCTGTTTGAGATCAGCTCATGCAGGAAATGTGCGAGCGCTGAAGGCCTAGCTTAGACGTGTGGGAAAAACCCCCTGAGAGGAACATCACCAGAGCTTTGTCCAGTGAAACACTGCCAACAGAGCTGTTTTTTTTATTGATCTGTGTTTTCTCGCAGGCCTCTGTTTAAAGATGCATCGGGGAAATTGGACAAAAGTGCTCGATTCTCTGCCATTTACAGACAGGACAGCAACAAGCTTTCCAACGACGACATGTTTAAACTGCTGGCTGACTACAGAAAGTAAGTAATGTAACGTCTACTGTCTGTAGTCTGTGCTAACTATGGTTTATTCAGAAGCACATTTTACCCGATGGATACATTTTCCAGGATAATATTGAATTGAATTATTATTAAGTCCCAAAAACGGCGCTCTGGGCTAAACAGACTAGATTGAGAGATTCTCTCAAACAATGAAAGCCTGTGCCGCAGATGTTTTCTCACCTTTCTAAATATTTGGTTCTTCTCTTCAGTCGGACTGTTCACATGGTCGTTTCCAGGCATCTTGTCGGTTTTCCAACATGTCCTAGGTAGACGATAACAAAGGCAACTACCGCTGTTTATTTTTGCTTCTTGTCCTCAGGCCAGAGAAGATGGCCAAGCTCCCTGTAATCTTAGGAAACCTAGACGTTACCATTGACAATGTTGCTCCCGATTTGACAAGTAAGCCCGCCAAAGCCAACACTCATTTGAGTAAACGTATGCTTCCCATCATATTGGTCTTCTTTTTGTCGGCTATTTATTTCCTCATGTCTGTGTAGATTGTGTTACCTCATCCTACATTCCTGTGAAGACCTTCGAGAGCAGTGAGAAGACAAAAATCTTCTTCGAAGTGGAGGAGTTTGTTCCCTACATAGCCAAGTGCTCCCAGCCCTTCACCACGTACAACAACCACCTCTATGTCTATCCTAAACACCTGAAGTACGACAGCCAAAAAACCTTCACAAAGGTATTACATTATCAACCGTATAATGTGTCTATCTGTTCTCAGTACGCCGTTAAAATGAACACATTTAGCGTTAGCACGAAAGTTATCAAGTTTTCTTTATAAGAGATAAACTCTCTTATAAAGCTCTACAACAGAAACATGTTCCAGTCAGCACCTCCATGTAGATCACATTTGTCTCGTGTGCTCTGTCCTCAGGCTAGAAATATAGCTGTCTGCATCGAGTTCAAGGACTCTGACGAGGAGGATGCCGTCTCTCTCAAAGTAAGCTTCTTCTCATCTGTCATTCTGGCAGTTGGCTGAGCCACAGTGTCATGTGGCAGCGGACGAACAGCTTTCATTCAGGGAATAAACACCGTTATTATTACCCACAGTGCATCTACGGTCGGCCAGGAGGTCCCCTGTTCACCAAAACCGCCTTCGCAGCAGTGTTACATCACCAGAACAGCCCAGAGTTTTATGACGAGGTCAGTTGTTGGAACGAGCCGCCCCGATACATACAGCTACGCTCATGATTATTGATCTGAGGATGTGAGGCTGCGTGCATACATGCCGACCCCTGAGAGTGTGTGTTTTGACTCCTGTCTCTCAGTTTAAGATGGAGCTGCCCACCCAGCTCAATGAGAAACACCATCTGCTGTTTACCTTCTATCACATCAGCTGTGACAGCAACAGCAAGGCCAGCACCAAGAAGAGAGACATGGTGGAGACACAAGGTACGTATCTGTATGGTATAGACCTACATTACAGACCCGTATGGTATAGACCTACATTACAGACCCGTATGGTATAGACCTACATTACAGACCCGTATGGTATAGACCTACATTACAGACCCGTATGGTATAGACCTACATTACAGACCCATATGGTATAGACCTACATTACAGACCCATATGGTATAGACCTACATTACAGACCCATATGGTATAGACCTACATTACAGACCCGTATGGTATAGACCTACATTACAGACCCGTATGGTATAGACCTACATTACAGACCCGTATGGTATAGACCTACATTACAGACCCGTATGGTATAGACCTACATTACAGACCCGTATGGTATAGACCTACATTACAGACCCATATGGTATAGACCTACATTACAGACCCATATGATATAGACTTACATTACAGACCCATATGTTATAGACCTACATTACAGACCCATATGGTATAGACTTACATTATAGACCCATATGATATAGACTTACATTATAGACCCATATGGTATAGACCTAGACCTAGATTATAGACCCGTATGGTGTAGACCTACATTATAGACCAATATGGTATAGACCTACATGCAGATTTATGCCTGTGCTGATTTATGCCTGTGCTAATTTATGCCTGTGCTGATTTATGCCTGTGCTGAGTCACCGTTGTGTGGGTGTGTTTGGTTCTGTAAACCTGCTGACAGTCCAGTCTCGTCTGTCCCCAGTGGGTTACGCCTGGCTCCCTCTACTGAAGGACGGGCGGGTGATCATGAATGAGAGCCACATCTCTGTGTCTGCCAACCTGCCCGCTGGCTATCTGAGCTGTCAGGAAGGGGTCAGCAAGGTATCGCTCTCTATACAAACACGCAGAGACAGACAAAATGCAATAGAAACGTAAAATTTTTCACCACAAAGCTAATAAAACATATTGGGTTTAAAGGAATCAGATAGAAAACCAGACGATAATATTACATAAAAAGGTAGATGAGGAAGACCGCCTGGGACCCACAGACGTTTTGTCTAGTGCAACGGTCCGCGAACAGGAGATGACCGTGGATGAGGTTTCAATCAGATCTTCAGCAAGCGTTGCATTCAAGGACCTACAAGTCTTTTAAATGCCTACTATATGTGAGGTGATCTCAAACCATACCAGTGTGTTGACAACGGTTGTATGTTTTGCAGCAGCATCCGGAAATCAAATGGGTGGATGGAGGAAAACCTTTATTCAAGGTTTCCGCTCACCTGGTATCCACCGTGTACAGTCAGGTTGGTTTCAGTTGATCCATTAGTTAAGTGACAAAACAGCCTGCAGATCTTTGAGTATTTACTACCTTGGTTGTTTTCTGAGGAGATTTGTTTTCGTAACGGCTCTAAATGGTGTTTCTTCCGTAGGATCAACATTTGAACAACTTCTTTGCCCACTGTCAGAGCACAGAGCCTGCAGCCCAGGTGGGAGGGGGGGAGCTGGTTAAGTACCTAAAGGTAATGCAGGAACTGTGGCACTTCAGTCATGAAAGAAAAATGGCATCGGGTGAGGCAAATTAGCCAGCGCAGTCTGTGGTCGGGGGGTTAGGTGACACCTAGTGGTGGCTTATTTAAGATAGATGTCAATCTCCCGTCCCTGGTCTCTCTAACAAATTAGTTCTTTCCGCCTTTGTCCTTGTCTCTCTTGCTCATGCTGGCTCACTCTTGCTCCATCTCTGTCACTCTCTCTTATCTCCAAGACATTCCCGCATCTCTGCCATCCATCAGGATGTCGAATTTCCTCAGGATGTTTATAAACGAGTGTTTGTTCAGGCAGGCCTGGGTGGGACAATGCTAGCCTAAACCTCAACTGCACTAAAACCATTCCCCCCCTCACCTCCCCCATGTGGAGAATAACATAAGCAGAGACACATCCAGGTACTTCTCTGGGGCACTCATGTCAACACAGAAGACCACACAATGGAGAGAGGGTCACACCAAGTCAGGTCTAGCGGGGGGGGACTTTCTCCGGCCGTTTGCACGATGACTTGTCTGGCGTTGGTAGTAGTGGTTCACAGACGCTCGCCTGGCTCCAGGAACTGGTTAAAACAGGTGTAATTAGCCCATGCTGTTTTTTTATTCTTCTCCACTTCACTTTCCTCTGCATGCACATTATTTTTCTTTTGTCTTTCTTGGTTATGGGACACAACGTCTATCGCCTTAGATACAGAATATGAATGGGAGAGCATCTAGTCTGGTTTCATCATACATTCGTTGTAACATAACTCAGCTCTGTTAATCCGGGTTAACCCGGTCTGCCAGGCTGAGAGATGATATGTGATTTACAGTATGTGAGTACTTATTTTCCAACATCAGCATGGCAACACGGCAATGTCAAAGACAGCCAGCAAAAACGTTCTGCTTTTGTAATGCATGATCTGGATTGGACCATAGAAATGAGACTAGGAGCTCTTAATATCTGCCTTCACCCATCCACCCAATCAGAGTCTTCATGCCATGGAGAGTCATGTGATGATCAAGTTCCTGCCCACCACGCTCAACCAGCTGTTCCGGGTGCTCACCAGCGCCACCCACGAGGAGGTTGCAGTCAACGTCACCAGGTCAGCCGTGCTCCCAAATGGCGCCCATTCCTGACCCGGTGCACTCGTATTGACCCGGGCCCACGACACTGGGACAGAACCTGTGATGTGATCAGTTTCTTTTGTTTTGGAGTGATAAATCAATAAAACGGGTTAATCTACTCCGCCTTTCAGGGTGATGATCCACATTGTTGCCCAGTGCCACGAGGAGGGTTTGGACCATTATTTACGCTCCTACGTCAAGGTGAGCCATGTCGGTCAACTGCTAACACGTGTCCTGTTTTGTGCTGGTTGCTGATTTAGTTGTTTACTCTCCGACTGGTTCAGTATGTGTTTAAGACTGAGCCGTACACATCGACGAGCGCGAGGACCGTGCATGAGGAGCTGGCCAAAGCCATGACTGCGATACTAAAGCCTTCAACGGACTTCCTCACCAGCAACAAGCTGCTGAAGGTAGTGAATAGTACTGGATTCAAGTCAAAATCTTTTTCTGGACTTTTCACCTCACGTTTGGCTTGATTTGTTTTACTGATTTTGTATTTCTGTGTTATAGTACTCCTGGTATTTCTTCGAAGCCTTAGTGAAGTCCATGGCCCAGTACTTGATTGAGAGCGGTAAAGTCAAGGTAATTGTTACGTAACACAGTTCTTTGTTATTTTTGTCATTATGGGCGCCAGCCAATAACATGTGCGTTTATTATACGGGAGTTGCTGTGGAAATCATATGTTGTCTCTCAGGGGTGTCTGTCACAATGCAGAGGAAAGAGAGTGTCCATGAAGGGGTCCCTCTTGTCTGTCGTCCTGTGGCTGCTCCCTAGGGTGGTCTCTCTGGGAGTAGCTGTGGTGATAGTCAAGTTGCTATGTATTACTTTCACATGTTGTCCTGTGGGCCTTAATGTAATTCTAACCCAAAATTAGATAAAAAATCCATCAGAATGTTATAGCTTTGTGGAGCTCTGACAGTAATAGTGATGACCATATGTGATGAATATATGTGATGATCATAACCAACATGCAGACTGTATTTACCCTCTGTAATGCATTTCAGAAAGTCTAGGCAGAATAATTATTATCAGTGTCATCAGCATAAGTGAATTTAGGCATTTTGTACATTATTGCCTAGAATATTTGTATAAACAGTAAATAAGAGAGACAAGTACAGAGCCCTGGGGCACACCATTAAAAATAGACTCTTTATCAGATGCAAGCCCATTAAATGGAGCATACTGAGTTTTATTAGATAGGTAGAGTTAGCAGACCATGAAACAGCATGCTGAGAAAGACCTATGCTTGACAATCTCTCCTTTAGCATAGCATGTTCCACTTTATTGAAAGTTGAATAAAGATGAATACAAAGTGAGACAGTGTTGTTATCAAGAGCATACGTTATATCATTTTAAACCTTCATGGTTGCTGTAACTGGGTTATGCTTCTTTCCGAAGCCTGATAGACACATAGATAAAATAGAGTTATTGTGAAGACCCCTTTCACTAACAAGCATTTTTTGGATGTTCCCCAGAAGTTACAGCTTTGAGGTCTCCCCCTTGATCTTTGTTATACCACAATTTGACCTCCATATTCTAGGTATTTAATTACATTCCAGTGCAAGATTCATTCGATATGTAAGTGGTTGATCTATTACATCAGCTGGCAATTTTAAATAGCAGGGATCTAGAAGATCGGGACATACAGGCTTTTTCTTTTCTAAGGGTTTTGTGTACCTCCTGCACTGAGTTTTACCAGCAGTTCATCAACGCCTCTGACCCAACAAACCAGAATGTAAAATCGTTGATAGATAAAGTGTTTTAAGTTACACAAGATGCCCTGGCGGTAACGGCCCTGGCGGTAACGGCCCTGGCGGTAACAGCTAAACATTGTTTCTCAGCTGTCCAGGAATCAGCGTTTCTCTGCTGGCTTCCACCACACAGTGGAGACACTGGTGAACATGATGATGCCCCACATCACCCAGAAATACAAAGACAACCTGGATGCCGCCCGTAATGCCAACCACAGCCTGGCGGTCTTCATCAAGGTCAGTTGGGCACCATGTGATTGGCTAGACGGCAGACTTTCTTCCCATAGTTTTCTCCTATTATTAGTTTTAATCAGAGGTTCATGATAAATATTATCTGGTACTCTACTGATCTGTTCTCTGGTAAAATCTGATGTTCTTTCTACGTCCGCAGCGATGTTTCACTCTAATGGACAGAGGGTTTGTCTTTAAGCAAATCAACAACTACATCAACGGCTTTATGCCGGGGGACCCCAAGGTAGGCATCATAACAGTAATGATTATGTGGAAGTGATCGGAATGTGTTCATTTGTCCTCCATTGTTTCACGGCGGTAACAGTTCATGTGTGATGTCATGCTTTCAGACTTTGTTTGAGTTCAAGTTTGAGTTTCTGCGCGTCGTATGCAACCACGAGCACTACATCCCATTGAATCTACCAATGCCATTTGGAAAAGGCAGAATACAGAGATTTCAAGGTGGGCACATTTCTATTTTATGGAAGAAAAGGAGCTTCTATTGAAGTACACTAGAATAATACAAGACAGTACAATTGTTTTGTACATTAAAAAACAATGTGATCTGTCTGCTGAAGTCGAAGGCTGGTGTCTATTTTGACGTGTAACGGGTTTTGGCAGATAGCGACAGACATTTGTTTCTCCAGTAGAATGTCATCAAACTCAATTACAGTACTTGTACTGTCATATGTTTTGATAGACCAGTCAGCCGAAATTCCTAAAGAGAGAATATACTCTGTTCTAATGTTATCTCTCGATTCCAGCTGTCTCTGTTTTGAATGGAGCTCATTTGTGTGTTTCTGCTTTGTGTTCCTCTTCTCTCTTTTGCCAATTAGCTTTACTTTCTCCCAACATGGAGTCATACGATACTCCTGTAGGTAGGTGCACGGTGTGCTGCTTGTGTGTCCTGTCAGAAAACAAGACATTGATCCGACCCTTCGGTGTAATGGCTACATGGGTCAAATAATCTGATTGGTCGACTGAAGTCAATCAGCGAGTCAACCGCTCCAATGCATATTGATCATGACTAACTATTTAGGATTTGTCTTCATACATGTCAACAGAAAATTGGCCATGTGTTTGTGAGTGTGAAGCTTTGTATGATTTTACGCCACAGGCATTGTTACTTTCCCTGGTGTTTAGCTGGCTTGGCTAACATTTGGATTGTGTCTGATATTTTCAGTCAAAAGTTTTCCTTCTCTTTTTTCCATTTCAAGTCAGACTGCACTGGTGTTTCACTTTCCATCCAAAAACCAATTACAACTCATATGACAAAAAATTGTGGACACTACCATTTCAGCACACCTTGTGTGTCACTTGTGATTTCTTTAGAATTTCTGTAAATCTATCTGTTTATTTGCTAATCGTTAGCCCATGTCAACCACCTTGCTTGCTAACTCAATCTGTCTAGTCACTGCCTGGTACCTGAGCCCTGTCTATTTAGGCTGGTAATAACTGGGATGTACAACTGATTTGTCGTGTTGTATTTACGAATTTCGTCCTCTTCATTGTGTTATCGATGACTGTGTACATGAAGAGAAAATGGCGTAGTAATCCTCAGTATCCTGTAGATTTGCAGCACCCAATTTGCTGTTTTGCTGAGGCTTTCTTTGAATACTACGTCAAAGAATTTCTCATTACTGACCTAAATTAGTAATAACGTCTTTAACATAATCCATACGGAAATAGACCGCTTAATGTCAAATGTTGTCCGGAACCGTCAAATTAAAGCTTATGGCGTGTGTGTTTTTTTCTGAAATTTTTATGCATGTCCTTTGTTTGTCTTCCTCTCAGACCTTCAGTTGGACTACTCTCTAACGGACGACTTCTGTAAGAACCACTTCCTGGTTGGACTGCTGTTGCGGGAAGTGGGCGCGGCTTTGCAGGAGTTCCGGGAGATCCGGCAAATATCCATCCACGTGCTCAAAAACCTGATGGTCAAGCACACCTTTGATGACCGCTACATGTCCAAGGTCAGTTAGTGCTCCCTGTCCTTTTGCTTTGGAGCCACCTAAACAATTCGGACGAGGCACGATGATTGATTGATAGTTGATTTAACTGTACAATTTTTTTATTTCAGAGCCAGCAGGCTCGACTGGCCACCCTCTACCTGCCTCTGTTCGGTCTGCTACAGGAGAATGTCCATAGGCTCAATGTGAAGGAGGTGTCACCATTCACCATTAACCACTCCAACAACGTAAGACTGCCACCTGGTGGCTAACAACTGCCACAACTCAAAACCCTGCTTGTAAATATTAGACTTTACTAACGGTTCATTTTCTTTCAGAACGGAAGAGATGACCCACTCATTGGTAACTCAATGATAATGACACCCCCGAGGTCCAGTACTTTGTTAGACAACAGTTTACACAAGGATGTGTTCGGAGTCATCTCTGGCACTGGTGAGATTCTGTTTGCCTTATGAATGGCTACCTGAATACATGATCCCCTACCTGGTGAGACACACAGGCCTCATGTTTAATCATGCTCATTTCTCTTGTTTCCCAGCGTCACCACACGCATCCTCCACCCCGAACGTTAACTCTGTCCGCCACGCCGACTCCCGGGGATCTTTAATCAGCACCGACTCCGGAAACAGCCTTCCAGAGAAGAGCGTCGATAAGCTCAACTCTCTGGAGAAGGTAGCGATCAATGAGGTCGAACAAAGGCCATTGTGGAGCCTTATTCACAGAGGATGATGATTTCTAGTTTCGTCAAATAAGTTCAAGCTCAGATCGGCTTGGCAAAGAGGCTGTTCGTCGTGACATGTGACACGTATATCAGAGCAGCTCATTTAGTCTGTTCAGGATTCAAATAAATCTGTGGTGTTAATCTTGTTGAGGATGGTTCATGCATCATTGTAAGTAGTTGTCGGACTGACCGGAGAGATGGAGTATGCGTTATATATCAGTCACAGGTTCCTCCCTGGTAACTTGTCCCTGTACCATTGACTTCTCCACCCAACCCCTCCACCCAACCCATCCGGCTGCCAGGAAAAGGAGAATTTCAGGCGGAGACACTCTGCCTACGTATTGCGCGTGCGTTCCGAGCCTGAAGACTCAGCGGTGCTGTCGGTCCACTCGAAACGCGCCACCATGGACTTTTCCCTGCTCACTGTCCCCAGTGTCTTTGGGAATCACGTCCCTCACCACGCCACCACTCCACTTCAAGTACTGATTAGCAATACGCCTCCACCTACCCCATCTCTTCCCCTGCCTTCCCCTGGAGTGTCCCATCTGGGAGTGCGTGTGCGCGTGTTTTCTGAGCTCCTTTCTTTGCCAGGGTGTCGACACTCAAGGTCGTCTCCGGTCACACGAAGTGCAAATAGTGTTTGTCTCCGTGTTGTGTTCTGCAGCAGACATTCCTGGAGCATGCACTCCTGCTGGAGACCCTCCCTGTCACATCTCTACCATCCGTGTGGTCTGACTCTTCTGTCTTTAGAGGACTGTGTAGGCTATTTGTTCTCTTTGTGTTTGCAGCGTGTGTTTGCTCTTCACTATTTTCATTCGGTTTCCGTCATAAATTATACTTCAGGCAGAAATACGCAGACTATTCCCGATTACACATCACATCCGATAACGAGGTAACACAAGCGACAGCCTCGCTTCATCAGTTCAGTTCTCAGACTTATTTGGGGTTCAGCTGAGTTTAGCAGCAGCTGTCTCTTTCAACACCCCCGAAGCAGAAACCTGGCTTTATTGTTTTCATGAGGTCGTCCATAGTTAAGAGTTCTAGTCTAGACAAACTCACTGCAGGCCAAGTAAGATGCTGTGTTCTGCCAAACCCACACTCTGGTGGTGTAGCTACTGCATTGCTCTATTGGTGTCCCGCTCTTTATCCCGGTTTGCTAAGTGATTTGTTCCGACACCTGAACATCTCAGTCTCACTCAGACACAGAGCCTATAAGGGCCAAGGTGACTGACTCCATTAGTTAGGTCATACTGCACCATCAGAGCCTTTAGCTCACCACTAACAATTACAGGAGAAGTGTATGTTGGCAGTTAGCTGTGGCCAAAAGCTGCAGCAAGTCTTCCTGAAAAGACTGTAAAGCATACGGCACACATACACCAGGGCATATGGTACACACACCAGGGCGTATGGTACACACACACCAGGGCGTATGGTACACACACACCAGGGCGTATGGTACACACACACCAGGGCGTATGGTACACACACACCAGGGCGTATGGTACACACACACCAGGGCGTATGGTACACACACACCAGGGCGTATGGTACACACACACCAGGGCGTATGGTACACACACACCAGGGCGTATGGTACACACACACCAGGGCGTATGGTACACACACACCAGGGCGTATGGTACACACACACCAGGGCGTATGGTACACACACACCAGGGCGTATGGTACACACATGCATAAACTGGACAAACGGCACACATTTCTCAACAGCTTCAGGACTTGAATAGAATAGAGCAGTATTTTCAGGAAGTGCTCGTGTGTTGTAGTGTTTTCCAACCGATCTCTGATCAGTGTGTCTTGGTTTTTAGAACCAGCCAGCCTCAACTCTGGGGAGCAGCCTTCTTCGTTGTGACAAGCTGGACCAGTGTGAAATTAAGAGCCTGCTCATGTGCTTCCTACATGTCCTGAAGAGCATGGCTGAGGGTAAGATCTCGCCTCCTCTAGTCAAGTCATCTGTTTCAGGTTTTTGTCTGGAATTATGGGTGTGTTCGGTGAACTGGGTTTTCTACAGTCTTAAAAAGCACAAACTTCCATATAATACTGGGAAATTCTCACTTATCAATCATTTTGAGGTCTAAAATGTCTAGACTTTGGAATCTATCTGTTTTTTAATGATAGTTATTCCATTTTTTTGCCCAGATTTTCATAACTAGAATCTGTTTCGCGTGTGTTTCTGTCTTTGTGTTCAAAGGTTTATTATATTTTTGGGAGCGGTTCTGAGAATTTTTTAAACATTTTGTTGAAATGTATAGTACCGAAAAACGTAATAGGAAATAAATGAGTATGTCAGTCATTCTTTTAGTTGTCAAATTTTAGTTTTGAGAGAACAAACCATTGAATGTGCTGCTCTGCTCAAGCATTTGACTAAAACCAAAAGTATGCCAAATAATACAAAATAATTAACATCCTCCCGTCTTTCAGATGCCCTGTTCACATACTGGAACAAGGCCTCATCTGCAGAGCTTATGGACTTCTTCACACTTGTAGAGTAAGCATTTATTTGACATTGTTACTTCCCTGATGCTTTCTTACCACTTACTGTATAGGATCCATAAGAGAGTCATTCAGAGCCGTAACCTTACTATTTACGTAGCACGAGCCGGGGGTTTCCCCACGTTTGTCGTTTACTGTATCACCAACTACATCTATAGTATCCCTGAAGTCTGTCTTAGCTGTGGTATGGTGAGTCCAGCTACGGTCACCTAGGAAACCACTGACTTCAACATCCTCCATCAGCCACAATGACAATGAGTCTCACAACCTGTTTGTTTTTCCAGGGTTTGTCTCCACCAATTCAGATACATGGGAAAGAGATACATTGCAAGGTAATGCTGTCGTCAGAATGGGTGAATGTTCTGTCTGACTATGGAGCTTTTATGGAAAACATGTAGATTAGACTGATTGTTCATTTTATTATATTTATTTTTCAAATCTTGATATTTTAATGTGAGTGTGGATAATGGCCACGCCGTTTCAAGGTCATTTAACACCACACTGTGTTTCATGTCTTGGTGTAATTTTTTAAGACTCAAGAATGGATATTGTTTTTTAGTTTTCAGCTGAGATAATGTTAATGACATAATCAGTGAGTGTGATCACTAGTGATAGATCCGAAACAGCACTTCTCTGTGGTTTGGATTGGTAGGCGTTATTAACACAGTCGTGTTCAAATAAAAGGCTTTGGAACACTATTGCATCTCACTATTAACACGCACCAAACCGTATGCTCATATTGGCATTTGGACTCACATTCCTACTCTCTCTAACCCAACACAACTCTCTCTCTGTGTTCTTCTATTTGTTTAACTGCTGGCGAGATTAATCTAGTTTTTGTTTAAAACATGGCTCCCACCCCGTCCTGCTTGGGTAAGACGAGAGCTGGAAACTCCTCTATACTAAAAGCATGTTCTCTGTTCTCTGATTGAACGTCTCATCTGTATTTGGACATTTATTACCATCGCACGGCTTTACTCAGATATTTTGTACGTATTCCGTCTCTCTCATTTTCGTGTGCACGCGTTGGCTTTCGCTGCTACTAACTGCTGTAATGTTGGTGTAGCGATGTCTGGTACATTGCATGTAAACTGAACTTTACCTGGTTGCGTCAACTTTGCTTGACTTATCCACACGGAATTAAGACTGTAAGAAAATAAGCAATGAAGTAATTGGTTTAAACCTGTTCCAGACATACATACCTGACATTAATTGCTTAGGGGTGCAGTTAAGTCGACTTTCAACTAGCCTAAGTGAAATCGTGTTCCTCTCATCCAAATGCACCATAGTCTGGGGGACGAGCGTAGCCTGTCAGTCAGCTGATAATTCACAAAATGACAAGTGACTAACCCAGAACGTCTCTGTCTACCAGGCTACGCAGCCTTATCTTCTATTTTGATATCAGTAGAACAGTTGGGTTTGTGTCATGTCCGTTCTAACCTGCTTGACTAACCCAGGCCCGGCTGATAGTGGGCCAGCGGTCTAACACTGTCCCGTTTCCTCATCAGGAACCAGGAAGGGGTGGGACCCATAGCGCCACATGAGCGGAAGTCTCAGACTCTGCCTGTGTCCCGTAACAGGGCGGGAATGATGCATGCCCGCTTACAGCAGCTCAGCAGCCTGGATAACTCGTACACATTTAACCACAGTAAGTGCCTCCGAGGCTCTCTCACTCCTCTCATCCGTCCTACACCTCATGCTTTCTGTCATCATCATCATCATCCTCGTCGTCGTTAGCAACATGCGTGCAAAAAGCCAACTATTTCCAGAGCCTTCGGCGGGTTTCTCCATGGAGGTTGTAGTTGTCGCGGTTCAAAATGAACAGGTTTTATTCTCGAGAACCACCCGCGACACCCCGCCCCCAGGTCTGTCGTCACTAGATACGTGATGAAGGGATGGCTTTTGTTTGAGGCCAAATGCGACTGTGTGGAGTAAAACTTCACTAAAAGCAAACAAAATGGTTCAGCTTCAGACTAGACTAGATACATCTGCTGCCAGATTCCCTTTAATGAAGTAAATTTCTTTGTGTTTTCAGTGTAAGAAAGATTTCAAGTGTTCTTGGAATATCGGTAGACCATGGTAAGAATGTATCAGGTCTAAAGCAGGCAGCTTGCAGACTTTATTAGCAGCTGTATTCATTTGGTTGAATTAAGAGCATGCCACGTTAGCTGTGAATACGCCTCTTAAACCCTCAGCCTTGTAGATGCTTCATTTCTCATCCATTTCTCGTTCATTTCATTTTATTCATACCGCTGAGCTTGATTAAAGCATTTTCCTCCTAATGAATCGATGGTTGCAATAATACGAAGGAATGTTCTCTGACTGTATTGAACTGATTAATCAAACCCACTGAACCAGAGCCTGTGTTCCAAATGAAAACCTAGTCCCTGTACAGTACCCCTACGGCCCTGGTCTAACGTAGGACGCCGTACAGGGATTAGGGCGCGATGGAACAGGCGGACAGTGCAGCTGTGGTGGATTGTGTCGGTTGCAATATGAAAGAGCTACAGCAGTGTGTTTTGTCCTCCGCAGCATACAGCCACTCGGACGCTGACGTGCTGAACCAGTCGGTCCTGGAGGCCAACATCGCCACTGAAGTCTGCCTCACTGTGCTGGACACCCTCAGCATCTTCATCATGGGATTCAAGGTACACTCCTGACAGAATCACACTCCCACTTGTCATTATTAGATTACAGGGTTCCTGTGTCGCCTGGGCACCCGCAACCCTGGTGATCGTTGTCGGCCAGAGAATGTGTCTCGTCTGCGCGCATGGGTTTCGAGCCGAGACTTCCTGGTTGAGCGAGCCATGTAATTTGTAGCAATGTTTCTTGGAAGAATATTTCACAAGTAATTATCAAGCATGGGTTAGACTCCGACCCACAGCAATTAGATAAATGTCTCCCTAATCAATCTGAAAGCATTTGGATAGAATAAACTCTCAATTCGACTGTGCCTTACCAATCACTGAACCTGGCTGTCTACCCAAATGCACTTGATTCGTCGTTCACATATTTCCTGACATTTGTCGATGCTAACTGCCTGTCCTTGCATGTCCTCAGTCCCAGCTCTGTTACGACCACGGCCACAACCCGCTCATGAAGAAGGTGTTTGAGGTGCACCTCTGCTTCCTGCAAATCAACCAATCAGAGACGGCCCTGAAGCAGGTTTTCACCTCGTTGCGCACCTTCATCTACAAAGTAAAGACTCAATCGGTTCCTAACTCTTCACCAAAAGTGTCCCTCACCTAAATGTGCCGGGTGTTTAATGGTCACTACTCGTGCGTTTCCAGTTCCCCTGTACCTTCTTCGAGGGCCGAGCGGACATGTGTGCCTCGTTCTGCTATGAAATCCTGAAATGCTGCAACTCAAAGCTGAGCTCGATCCGCAGCGACGCCGCCCACCTGCTCTACTTCCTCATGAAGAGTAACTTCGACTACACCGGACGCAAGTCCTTCGTCCGCACTCATTTGCAGGTAAGACCGAGTGGTTTCCCCCTGTCATGCTGATGCCCGCGGAACAGCCCTGGATGTCGGGTTCTGTTGACGTTCTCATTGTGTGCCTCTCCTGCTGCTCCACACAGGTGGTGATCGCCGTCAGTCAGCTGATCGCCGATGTCATCGGCATCGGAGGAACCCGTTTCCAGCAGGCCCTGTCCATAATTAACAACTGTGCCAACAGTGACAAGACCATCAAGGTCAGGACCAGACGGAGGTTCTACGCCTATTGAAACCCTGTGTCATTTGCTTGGTCTTTAAACTGATTTTTTGGGGTTTTGTCAATGAGGCCTTTGAGGGAAGATGGAGGTAGGTTAGTACACTAATGCCAATTTGAGAAAGCACAAGACTGGATGTTTATGGTAGGCATTTGCTTGTTAGTTATTGTTATTTATGCACGCATATGCATGAAGCTGTTGTCCACGAATCTGAGGAATTAGATAAAAGGCAAAAATCCAGAGGTATCTCTTAATTGAGCACATCATTTGAAATGTATAACAGTCACATTTGGACCACTAAATGATCTGCTGTATTCTACTGGACAGAACACTGCATTTCCGTCGGATGTGAAGGACCTGACCAAGCGTATCCGGACGGTTCTGATGGCCACAGCTCAGATGAAAGAGCATGAGAGGGACCCAGAGATGCTGGTGGACCTGCAGTACAGCCTGGCCAAGTCGTACGCCAGCACGCCCGAACTCCGCAAGACCTGGCTGGACAGCATGGCACGGATCCACGTGAAGAACGGAGACCTGTCTGAGGTCTGTATCGGCCTGGAGTATGGGCAAATAATAATAAATAATAAATATGTCTGTATCGGCCCGGAGTATGGGCAAATAATAATAAATATGTCTGTATCGGCCCGGAGTATGGGCAAATAATAATAATAAATAATAAATATGTCTGTATCGGCCCGGAGTATGGGCAAATAATAATAAATATGTCTGTATCGGCCCGGAGTATGGGCAAATAATAATAATAAATAATAAATATGTCTGTATCGGCCCGGAGTATGGGCAAATAATAATAAATATGTCTGTATCGGCCCGGAGTATGGGCAAATAATAATAAATATGTCTGTATCGGCCCGGAGTATGGGCAAATAATAATAATAAATAATAAATATGTCTGTATCGGCCCGGAGTATGGGCAAATAATAATAAATATGTCTGTATCGGCCCGGAGTATGGGCAAATAATAATAATAAATAATAAATATGTCTGTATCGGCCCGGAGTATGGGCAAATAATAATAAATATGTCTGTATCGGCCCGGAGTATGGGCAAATAATAATAATAAATAATAAATATGTCTGTATCGGCCCGGAGTATGGGCAAATAATAATAAATAATAAATATGTCTGTATCGGCCCGGAGTATGGGCAAATAATAATAAATATGGGAATATTAGAAGACCTGGGTTATTATTTTAATGGCAGTTGGTGTTTTAGTAGGTGAAGAAAGGTGCCTTTTTAGAATGTCTGCATAGGCTCTGTTGTGGTGATGCATTCATGTCTGTTAACATCACCTGGCTGAAGTCTGTGATTTCTCTGTTCTTTACAGGCAGCCATGTGTTACGTGCACGTGGCAGCGCTCGTGGCCGAGTATCTCCGGAGAAAAGGTGTGTTTGCCGTCAGCAGCAGAGATGTTGCTGACTCCGTGGTGGCACTTTCTATTTTCCAGGCAGCAGAACTTCCAAAAGGGTTATTGAATGGTCAGCGCAATGTAATATTAACGAAACAATTGGTGGCGGTAGTTTGGTGGCAGTAGTCTAATACCGAATGGCGCTTTAGTGCTGTGCGGTCTGATAAGGGGACGTATATATCAAGCGTAAGGGCTGGAGTACTGGTCTAGGATCAGGTTCTTTAAGTCCAATGATCATGTCTAGTGTGATCTCAAACACAAAACTGATCATAATTCAACACGCTGGAAATCTTGATACATACAGCCTCAGGTTTGCAAAATTTGTCAGTATTTGTTCTTGTTTTTACAAGTGTTCTGCACATACAGTTTCTGAACAACACAGGTAGAATTAGTTCTGCGAAAGTGGATCCACTCAATTGTTATTTTCCCTGACAACAAACGTTGATCTTTTGCCTGTTCGTACAACAGATATTCCTCTGAGTGAAATTACATTTGTCTGAATGTATAACTGATAAACCCGAGTACAGAAATATGAAAGCACCTGTCTGATTGGTCTATTAACCCTGCTCCCATCTCCTAAACCGCCATAGGTATGTTCAAGCAGGGCTGCTCCGCCTTCCGAGTGGTCACTCCAAACATCGATGAGGAAGTGTCTATGATGGAGGATGTGGGCATGCAGGATGTACACTTCAATGAGGTAAGAGACCATCTGCTGGCTGCTCTCTGCTGGCTGCTCTCTGCTGGCTGCTCTCTGCTGGCTGCTCTCTGCTGGCTGCTCTCTGCTGGCTGCTCTCTGCTGGCTGCTCTCTGCTGGCTGCTCTCTGCTGGCTGCTCTCTGCTGGCTGCTCTCTGCTGGCGGCTCTCTGCTCTTCTGTCACCAGAGAGCTCTGGTACTCATTTGAGAAGCCCTTGCCACACTCTTTTTTTGGAGCGAGACGAGGGCTTCACAACTCATGGCTTCTTTTATGCTCAGTTAAATCCTGTCACATCCACACATTAATAATAAAAATAATAATACATTTTATTTATAAGGCATTAAGCTAAATTGTGGAGTTTCAGCCTGTATAGATGCTAGAAATAAATTGTCACTGCTCCAATATTAAACAATTGGAATTTGTAATTACAAATTAATAATTGATTCCTTGAAATGACACTGCATTGCAAATCCGCCTTGCACAGGTCGTCATTCAATAGCCGTTAAGAGGCGGCATGGAACAAATGCACATTTCCTTTTTATACCCTTTATACCTTTTTCACAACACATCACACTCCTCTAGTAGGTTTTCTATAAACAAACCTTCTTGACGTTTTGCCCTTGCACATGTTTGCCCTTGCACATGATTGCCCTTGCACATGATTGCCCTTGCACATGATTGCCCTTGCACATGATTGCCCTTGCACATGATTGCCCTTGCACATGATTGCCCTTGCACATGTTTGCCCTTGCACATGTTTGCCCTTGCACATGATTGCCCTTGCACATGATTGCCCTTGCACATGATTGCCCTTGCACATGTTTGCCCTTGCACATGTTTTCCCTTGCACATGTTTGCCCTTGCACATGATTGCCCTTGCACATGATTGCCCTTGCACATGATTGCCCTTGCACATGATTGCCCTTGCACATGATTGCCCTTGCACATGATTGCCCTTGCACATGATTGCCCTTGCACATGATTGCCCTTGCACATGATTGCCCTTGCACATGATTGCCCTTGCACATGATTGCCCTTGCACATGATTGCCCTTGCACATGATTGCCCTTGCACATGATTGCCCTTGCACATGATTGCCCTTGCACATGTTTTCCCTTGCACATGTTTGCCCTTGCACATGTTTTCCCTTCCACATAATTGCCCTTTCACATGATTGCCCTTCCACATGATTGCCCTTGCATGTTGTACTCAGTCAATATGAAAGTATGTTTTCCCTTGTACAGGATGTCCTTATGGAGCTGTTGGAGGAGTGCGCTGATGGTCTCTGGAAGGCTGAGCGCTATGAGCTCATCTCTGACGTCTACAAGCTCATCATCCCGATCTATGAGAAGCGTCGGGACTTTGAGGTATAACGGCAGAACAATTCTCCACTACGGTTCCATCGTCTGTCATTGTCAATAATGGACCAGAAACCTGGACTACAAACATGGAAATACGTAACACTGTATGTGTGTTTAATTATTTCACAGAAACTGGCTCATCTATATGACACTCTTCATCGCGCCTACAGCAAAGTGACAGAGGTCATGCACACAGGCAAGAGGTTACTGGGAACGTTCTTCAGAGTGGCTTTCTTTGGCCAGGTGAGCTAGTGCTTGAGGTCCAGTGATAGGCTGTCAGAAAGACAAACGCATGCCAACGGAGATACCACAATGTCCACTTCATGTACATAATGGGGGGATTTAGATATTGCACTAATTATATTTTTCCATATTGTTTCATATTAATCCTCTCAGTCTAATTAGCAACTTGATCCACCCAAATGAATAAAACAGTGTTAATTACTACAAAGACTTAAATTATGTAATGAGTTATGCAGTGTGTGTGTGTGTGTGTGTGTGTGTGTGTGTGTTATAAGAGGATAAGCTAAATGACTAAAATGCTAATTTACTCTAAATAAATTTTTTAACAAATCAAATCAACATATTTTTTGATTGATAAATGCAAAACCAATCCTGTGCTGATTAATCATCCATTCTAATACTTTGTTCTGCTTTTTATCCTCTTTGAAGGCAGCGGTAAGTTCCTCTGTGGGCTCTGCTAGCTTTAGAGTCCATGTGTGGTGTGCTGCTTCTGTAATCCACATCATTTTTCAGCCATAGTGTGCGGCTTAAAGCCCTTTGCCATAACACTAACCAACCACAACTTTCCAACTTTTTTTTACAACAGCATGTTGATGATTTAATGTTATATACTGAATTTGCTTTTTTGCTTCCATATATAGATGTAGCCTTCCTACACTTTCTTTTTCCGTGTGGTAACTTAACTCTTTCGTTGTAGTTGCTTTGACAATTTGCGTTGTTGAAGTGGATCCCCTTGACAGAATGATGTCCTGTCTGACTTGGGGCTTGTTCTGTATGGGGTGTTACACTGATCTGCTGTAGTTGTAGTCTGGTTAGTGTTTAAATAACAGCAATTTTGTTTTCTGTTGCTTTGCCTAAAACTTCGTAGCAGTACCAGTTTACTGACTCTGATACTGAGGTAAATGAATAAGAACATGAATTCTAGGGAAAATGTTTAAGGCTTTTCATGTGTACCTGTTAGTGCAGTCTGTGGTATTACTGGCTTCACTCCATTACCTCCTAGATTATCCAAATCAGAATGATTTGGCTACTTTGGCTTAGAGTTACCCAGACAACAAACAGTCACAAGGTTCAAAGGGAGGATTCCATCTTTCTTATGTTGTACATTCATCTAAACCTTTTGAGAAACCTTTTAGAATGTTTCATGTATAAATGCCTTGTTTACATTCAGCATTTATTCACCCTTGTAGCACTTGTTCTACACTTTGGTTTCAGTGTTTTGACTTTGACAGAACCACATAATCAGGATTTAGCCAATATGTTTATGTCTTAGGTCAGAATTGGATTTGTGTTTTCCCACATTCCATTTTCACAGAATAGTGCTCAACACAGCATAGCTCCTCACTCAATCGCTGTGTGCCGTTGTGCCGCGATGTTTGAAGTCTTCATTCTGCTTTTGATGTCGTTTTTTCCATGAATAAATTCTTATTTGGGTTTGTGAATCTTTATTCTCTAGTGCTCTACTTATTGTAACATTAGTCTGTGTTTGCAACTTCTTCCTAGGGATTCTTTGAAGATGAAGATGGAAAAGAGTACATCTACAAAGAACCCAAATTCACGCCCCTTTCAGAGGTCTCTCAGAGGCTACTCAAGCTCTATTCGGACAAGTTTGGTCCAGAGAATGTCAAGATGATCCAAGACTCTGGGAGGGTAAATTATATTGTTCATCTTTGTTTGCCACTTTCAATTTCCGTTGGTTTGTCATCTCTATTATTGGTCATTCACCAATCGGTCCTTGGTGTTATTTATTTTCAACAGATCAACACGAAAGATCTGGACTCAAAGTATGCCTACATCCAGGTGACCCACGTCACTCCATTCCTGGAAGAGAAGGAACTGGTGGACCGGAAGACCGACTTCGAGAAGAGCCACAACATCCGACGCTTTGTCTTTGAGATGCCTTTCACTGTGTCCGGGAAGAAGCAGGGAGGTGTGGAGGAGCAGTGTAAACGCAGAACCGTCCTAACCAGTAGGTGGTCCACTTCGCTGACACCCTTAGAACGCAGAACCGTCCTAACCAGTAGGTGGTCCACTTCGCTGACACCCTTAGAACGCAGAACCGTCCTAACCAGTAGGTGGTCCACTTCGCTGACACCCTTAGAACGCAGAACCGTCCTAACCAGTAGGTGGTCCACTTCGCTGACACCCTTAGAACGCAGAACCGTCCTAACCAGTAGGTGGTCCACTTCGCTGACACCCTTAGAACGCAGAACCGTCCTAACCAGTAGGTGGTCCACTTCGCTGACAACCTTAGAACGCAGAACCGTCCTAACCAGTAGGTGGTCCACTTCGCTGACACCCTTAGAACGCAGAACCGTCCTAACCAGTAGGTGGTCCACTTCGCTGACAACCTTAGAACGCAGAACCGTCCTAACCAGTAGGTGGTCCACTTCGCTGACACCCTTAGAACGCAGAACCGTCCTAACCAGTAGGTGGTCCACTTCGCTGACACCCTTAGAACGCAGAACCGTCCTAACCAGTAGGTGGTCCACTTCGCTGACACCCTTAGAACGCAGAACCGTCCTAACCAGTAGGTGGTCCACTTCGCTGACACCCTTAGAACGCAGAACCGTCCTAACCAGTAGGTGGTCCACTTCGCTGACACCCATAGAACGCAGAACCGTCCTAACCAGTAGGTGGTCCACTTCGCTGACACCCTTAGAACGCAGAACCGTCCTAACCAGTAGGTGGTCCACTTCGCTGACACCCTTAGAACGCAGAACCGTCCTAACCAGTAGGTGGTCCACTTCGCTGACACCCTTAGAACGCAGAACCGTCCTAACCAGTAGGTGGTCCACTTCGCTGACAACCTTAGAACGCAGAACCGTCCTAACCAGTAGGTGGTCCACTTCGCTGACACCCTTAGAACGCAGAACCGTCCTAACCAGTAGGTGGTCCACTTCGCTGACACCCTTAGAACGCAGAACCGTCCTAACCAGTAGGTGGTCCACTTCGCTGACACCCTTAGAACGCAGAACCGTCCTAACCAGTAGGTGGTCCACTTCGCTGACACCCTTAGAACGCAGAACCGTCCTAACCAGTAGGTGGTCCACTTCGCTGACACCCTTAGAACGCAGAACCGTCCTAACCAGTAGGTGGTCCACTTCGCTGACACCCTTAGAACGCAGAACCGTCCTAACCAGTAGGTGGTCCACTTCGCTGACACCCTTAGAACGCAGAACCGTCCTAACCAGTAGGTGGTCCACTTCGCTGACACCCTTAGAACGCAGAACCGTCCTAACCAGTAGGTGGTCCACTTCGCTGACACCCTTAGAACGCAGAACCGTCCTAACCAGTAGGTGGTCCACTTCGCTGACACCCTTAGAACGCAGAACCGTCCTAACCAGTAGGTGGTCCACTTCGCTGACACCCTTAGAACGCAGAACCGTCCTAACCAGTAGGTGGTCCACTTCGCTGACACCCTTAGAACGCAGAACCGTCCTAACCAGTAGGTGGTCCACTTCGCTGACACCCTTAGAACGCAGAACCGTCCTAACCAGTAGGTGGTCCACTTCGCTGACAACCTTAGAACGCAGAACCGTCCTAACCAGTAGGTGGTCCACTTCGCTGACACCCTTAGAACGCAGAACCGTCCTAACCAGTAGGTGGTCCACTTCGCTGACACCCTTAGAACGCAGAACCGTCCTAACCAGTAGGTGGTCCACTTCGCTGACACCCTTAGAACGCAGAACCGTCCTAACCAGTAGGTGGTCCACTTCGCTGACACCCTTAGAACGCAGAACCGTCCTAACCAGTAGGTGGTCCACTTCGCTGACACCCTTAGAACGCAGAACCGTCCTAACCAGTAGGTGGTCCACTTCGCTGACAACCTTAGAACGCAGAACCGTCCTAACCAGTAGGTGGTCCACTTCGCTGACACCCTTAGAACGCAGAACCGTCCTAACCAGTAGGTGGTCCACTTCGCTGACACCCTTAGAACGCAGAACCGTCCTAACCAGTAGGTGGTCCACTTCGCTGACACCCTTAGAACGCAGAACCGTCCTAACCAGTAGGTGGTCCACTTCGCTGACACCCATAGAACGCAGAACCGTCCTAACCAGTAGGTGGTCCACTTCGCTGACACCCTTAGAACGCAGAACCGTCCTAACCAGTAGGTGGTCCACTTCGCTGACACCCTTAGAACGCAGAACCGTCCTAACCAGTAGGTGGTCCACTTCGCTGACACCCTTAGAACGCAGAACCGTCCTAACCAGTAGGTGGTCCACTTCGCTGACACCCTTAGAACGCAGAACCGTCCTAACCAGTAGGTGGTCCACTTCGCTGACAACCTTAGAACGCAGAACCGTCCTAACCAGTAGGTGGTCCACTTCGCTGACACCCTTAGAACGCAGAACCGTCCTAACCAGTAGGTGGTCCACTTCGCTGACACCCTTAGAACGCAGAACCGTCCTAACCAGTAGGTGGTCCACTTCGCTGACACCCTTAGAACGCAGAACCGTCCTAACCAGTAGGTGGTCCACTTCGCTGACACCCTTAGAACGCAGAACCGTCCTAACCAGTAGGTGGTCCACTTCGCTGACACCCTTAGAACGCAGAACCGTCCTAACCAGTAGGTGGTCCACTTCGCTGACACCCTTAGAACGCAGAACCGTCCTAACCAGTAGGTGGTCCACTTCGCTGACACCCATAGAGCGCAGAACCGTCCTAACCAGTAGGTGGTCCACTTCGCTGACACCCTTAGAGCGCAGAACCGTCCTAACCAGTAGGTGGTCCACTTCGCTGACACCCTTAGAACGCAGAACCGTCCTAACCAGTAGGTGGTCCACTTCGCTGACACCCTTAGAACGCAGAACCGTCCTAACCAGTAGGTGGTCCACTTCGCTGACACCCTTAGAACGCAGAACCGTCCTAACCAGTAGGTGGTCCACTTCGCTGACACCCTTAGAACGCAGAACCGTCCTAACCAGTAGGTGGTCCACTTCGCTGACACCCTTAGAACGCAGAACCGTCCTAACCAGTAGGTGGTCCACTTCGCTGACACCCTTAGAACGCAGAACCGTCCTAACCAGTAGGTGGTCCACTTCGCTGACACCCTTAGAACGCAGAACCGTCCTAACCAGTAGGTGGTCCACTTCGCTGACACCCTTAGAACGCAGAACCGTCCTAACCAGTAGGTGGTCCACTTCGCGGTCATAACAATGCCACCTAGATCTTCTCCTTCTGATTAGATGCTGGCAAATGTCGGGGTCATTTAAAGTAATTGACAAGATTGATAAGATATGACAACCGCAGCGAGACACACGTCGGGTGACTCATCTAGCTCAGTGCTAATTTCCGGCATGTTCCTAAGCTTGTGACGTGATTAGCGTGTTTTACGGGCATACCTCTTTGGAGGTGATTAGTGTGGTTTACGGGCATACCTCTTTGGAGGTGATTAGTGTGGTATACGGGCATACCTCTTTGGAGGTGATTAGTGTGGTATACGGGCATACCTCTTTGGAGCACTCCCTGCGTGTGAGCGTGAAAAGCAGATTGCACAGGAGCAGTCTACATGCATGGAAGAGTCAATGGGATAATGCGGTGAATCAGACAAAAGAAATCAAACAAATCGGTCAATACAGATCCATGCATACAGGCTCCGCCTCCTTATTGGCGCGTTGGGTGTTTTCAAGGGCATTTGTTTTTTCTATTTTGCATTCGCGCTGGCTCCCTGTGGATACTGAGCACGCAGCCTGCCATTTTCTACCAGCTGAGCCACACGAGAGCCCATGACAACCTAAGACTCCGCCCGGCGTGATGCTCAGGGAGGGAGAGTGGGCTTGTAGATAGACCTGATTAGGTTCTACGGGTGTCAGCACTTCAAGCCAGTCAGATATCTTCACTCATCCTAATCGCTAGTGTTTTATTGCTTTATAATAGGAACGATCCCAAAGTACAACCACACTATCTGTTCTTTCTTTGTTATCTGTTACACCTGCCTTATAAAAATAATATTCGGTGACGGCGAAGGTGAAAGGGGCACGACTCGCGCTACAACACTGCTTGAGATATTATATATTTTTTATTATATATAATATTGTGTCTGATTTTGAATATTGCGGCACATTTTGAGCATTATAAGAATCTGATCATTAACCAAAAAGGTTGCAAGATCAAATCCCAGAGCCATCAACTAAGCGAACATGTCTTTCTGTCCCTGGATAGTAGCAACTGCTACGTGACTACAATTGAGATGTCAACTGAGTTGTTAGGGGTGACTGGAGGGAAGCCCTTTAATGTATTCATTCTCTCTGTCTCTCTCACAGCCACCCACTGTTTTCCATATGTGAAGAAGCGCATAGCGGTGATGTACCAGCACCACACAGACCTAAATCCCATCGAGGTGGCCATAGACGAGATGAGCAAGAAGGTGGCCGAGCTGAGACAGCTGGTTTCCACCAGTGAGGTGGACATGATCCGCCTGCAGCTCAAACTACAGGGCAGCATCAGTGTTCAGGTGCGTCCTCACAAACCACATCCTATGTCCTCACAAACCACATTCTATGTACTCACAAACTACATCCTATGTCCTCATAAACCACATCCTATGTAATCAGCAGATATGGTTGGTTTGTACTTTTTAGTAAAGACACCCCTCAACTATAATCTTTAGGTAAACGCAGGTCCGCTGGCATATGCCCGAGCTTTCCTGGATGATGCCAGCACCAAGAAATATCCAGACAACAAGGTCAAACAACTTAAGGAGGTCTTCAGGTGAGTCATTGATTTACACATTTTCCTAGGACGCACACAGTGCATCTCTGCACCACTAAATCATTACTGAAGAACGGTAATGTCTTAACGTGCATTACGTGACACTGGCTTTCTGCGAGCAGGCAGTTTGTGGAGGCGTGTGGCCATGGCCTGGGCATCAATGAGCGGCTGATCAAAGAGGACCAGCAGGAGTACCATGATGAGATGAAGGCCAACTACAGAGACCTGGCTAAAGAGCTGTCTGCCATCATGCATGAGCAGGTAAGCAATTAGCTGCCACTTTCCATTTTAAAATGAGATTTGTTCAGGAGTGTTTAATTGGAGCATTGTTATGAAATTAAATGTGATTTCAAGACATTGGAATGTTATAGTGTAGTACGTTGTGGCCTTTAACCCCGTTTACTCCTTTGTTTTTCCTTTGTGCTGACATGAGCAGATTGGATGGTAAAACTTACTTGTCTAACATGGCTTATTTGGTGTGATTAATCATTATTGTCTTAAAAAGGCCATCACTCCTTTAGCACGACCTTAAACCTGCTTCCTCACTCCTCCCACCCAGATCTGTCCTGTGGAAGATGGAATGAAGAGCGTACTTCCAGACTCACTTCACATCTTCAACGCCATCAGTGGTACCCCTAGCGGTGCCACTATCTCGGGTTTGCCCAGCTCCTCCTCTGTGGTTTGAGACCCACCGGGATTGGTTGACCCCTGACCTCAACACTCATGCGCACATGAACCAGGCACTGCCATGAGCCCCATTACTGCTTTTTGGCTCTCAATATCATGTTTGGCTAAGCTGAGAAAATATCCCTGTTCTATAAAACTTCTCTCACACCTCTCCTGGCTTGTGCAATGGGCCAGGACAAAGAACAGTGTTATTTTACTGTTGTATACTGAAGGATTGCCGCATGAACAGTGAGCGAGCAAACTGAGGTGAAGCCTGCTAGTGAAAAAGACATATGGACTGGGGTATCCTCTGGCCTGACCGGACTTCCACCTGGCCTGTCTGGGGTATCCTTCCACCTGGCCTGCCTGGGGTATCCTTCCACCTGGCCTGCCTGGGGTATCCTTCCACCTGGCCTGCCTGGGGTATCCTTCCACCTGGCCTGCCTGGGGTATCCTTCCACCTGGCCTGCCTGGGGTATCCTTCCACCTGGCCTGCCTGGGGTATCCTTCCACCTGGCCTGACTGTGGTTCCCCTCATTGTACTGTTGGGATTCCAGGATGTATATATGACATCACTGGTAGTGTTTCCTGTGGAGACGTCTCTTTAAGGATCCTTGAGGAGACAAAAATGTGCATGTGATGTCACTCTGAACAGCCTACAGTCTTTCATTTTTATCGGTTTGTTTTGATAAGTTGTCTTCTGCTCTGAACTCTTTAAGGGATTTTTTATGTACAGTATTCAACTTCGATAAGTCTATATTGATGTCTTGACAAACTGTATATGCTGCGTACATTGGCATTCATCTCTCTTTACATGCACACAAAGACTTGTTATATTTCTACAAAGCTGCAAGTTAATGGAAAAAGAGCCTTCTATGAAAATGTTAGCATTTAACCTCAATCACTTAAATGTCTTAGAATGGTCATTTTAAAAATATTTTAAGCCATTGCATATGATAATATTCCAAGCTGTTTTTTCTTGTATTTAAAGATTGAGTGCAATATTTGTATTTTGCAAGGTATCTTGCTGTATTAGATTTAATAGAGTTAAGACATTCAACCTTCTTGCCAAAGCAATGAGGCGTGGATCCCAAGATGAGGCCTACTGTGGAAGTTATTTTACCATTTTAGTGTTCATTCAAATGTTAACAAAATCATTTTATATTTGGGATGCAATGGTTTTTTTTTTTTTTTTTATTTAACAGAAAGTCACTGTTCTGCTGTGAATATAAATGTTCCATAATGCTTTTCCTTTGAATAAAATTCACTCATTCTCTGCACTTCAACTTTCTGAGTATATAGGAAAGCATGTTGACACCTGGTATGTAATTCTTATGATACAGAATAAGTAATTATTAGCTTGTGTGACACTGATTTAGACTCTCACCTTTCTTACAAAAGATAATGCCATAAAAGCCATAAAGGTGCATTCTGGGAGACCATACTTCTTAGCCTTGGAGGCAGGGTCAATCAGTGTCTGTGTCAGCCTGGCAGGTATCACTGAAGGATAATACATTTTAGGACAAGAAGCACACTCGACAAACTGCCATCATGACAGGTGAGTCTGTTAAAAATGAAACTAATGTTAAATAACATTGTCCTTAAGCTCTTCTGATATCTATAATTTATTTAATATTTTGCGAGTGAAGTAAAACCCGTCTAGGAAATGTTACAGCTGTGTGCAGCTCTCATCTGGAATATTAATATTTCAACCATTGAGTATTGGTTTTATTTGTAATGCAGAAAAGACTACAGATGATAATAAAAAGGCCAAGTCAAAGGTAAGAAGTTATGTATTATCATTTAGTTATTCACGTACTGTGTTCATACCAAAAATGCTTAAAAATTAAATCAATGTGCATTGTAAGATGGAATGCGTGTTTAGGTCATTTGCTATCTTAGCTAGATATTAAGAGTTATTTCGCCAAGTATGTTTACACCCATCAGGAATTTGTCATCCTTATTTGAGATTACGCTTACTCATACATGAATGTGATATGTTCGTCATATTGTGTCTATGCACAGGAGGTGTGCGGCTATCCCATCAGCATTTTCTTTATCGTTGTAAATGAGTTCTGCGAGAGGTTCTCCTACTATGGCATGCGAGGTAAGACTAATATCCAGGGTAATATCTATAAGGGTCCGGGTCTGGTTGGTTCACAGGATGGTTGTCAGAGTGATAGTTACACTGAATCAGAGTGATAGTTACACTGATTCAGAGTGATAGTTACACTGAATCAGAGTGATAGTTACACTGAATCAGAGTGATAGTTACACTGAATCAGAGTGATAGTTACACTGAATCAGAGTGATAGTTACACTGATTCAGAGTGATAGTTACACTGAATCAGAGTGATAGTTACACTGATTCCGTGTAAAATTGATCCGGTGTCGTGTTTGAGGGTCATGATAACATATTGAGACAAGGATGTGAAATTTGCCCACAGGAGGAAAGGGAGAGTGATATTTAACACCTTATTCTGAGTTGCACGTGGTTATTCGAATCTAAATGGCGCACACATCTCCAATTCTCCAACATCATTCACACGTTTTACTGTTCCATCCAATCCTGCTAGTTGTCACAGGGGTTTGATGGATTATTGTTTTACGCCATGGTGACAATTTGAAGCGCTCCTATAGTCTTTCTCGTAATATTGGTAAAGATTATTGGGTTTTTAAGTGGAGACGTGACGATCAACCACTGTCTACCCTACAACCCCTGTCTTCATCGGTACACTTACCAGTTGTAATATGTTGGCAGTTCATATGGTCGAACCTGAGGATCTTGACCTTTTAAATTTGCTGTCCACAGCTGTGCTTGTGCTGTACTTTAGGTACTTCCTCAAGTTCGATGATGACCTAGCCACCTCTATTTACCACATCTTTGTTGCTCTGTGCTACCTGACCCCAATCATGGGTGCCATTATAGCAGACTCCTGGCTTGGCAAGTTCAAGTGAGTAACACAACCAAGCTTTAGAAACAGAGTTTATTACAAAAAACATTTATATGTATATTTCCATTCTTACGCTAATTGCTAACGACCCCATTTTGACTGTTTGCAGGACCATCATATACTTGTCCATTGTCTATGCTATTGGTCAGGTTGTGATGGCAGTCAGTGCCATTAATGACATCACAGACAGCGACAGAGATGGAACGCCAGACAATTTGACCTTCCACATGTGAGTCATCCTCACTCCAACCAAGCCAAGGTTGGAGATATGCGTACGCAATCACTCAGTTTATGAATGAGGTCCTTCTAAAAGGTCACTGACTAGGATTGCAAAATCCTAAGACATTTCAAGCATTTTTGGGTTTTCCCAGTATCCCACTGAGAGAGCTCCTTGAATCAAGGGAGAATAAACAGAACATTCTAGACACTCTAACAAGTCATCAGTGCTCTAGTACTCGTATTTGGGGAAATATACTTTATATAACATTCCCAGAACTTTGCAACCCTAGTCCTGACTTAATAGAAATGTTGCTACTACTAGCATGTCTTAACAATAATGCTAAAGACCTTGCGTCACCCTTCTCTTTCAGTGCTTTGTCGATGTTGGGTCTGATCCTCATTGCCCTCGGTACCGGTGGTATCAAACCATGTGTAGCTGCTTTTGGAGGAGACCAATTTCAGGACAGTCAGGTCAGCAGAGATAATGAACACAATAGCATTTTCGTTGTCATTTGCACATACACCAATTTACATTATGCAATTTGGCGACGAGGATGGGATGGCTAACTCTATACTCTATATAAACATAGAATTTGCATTTTTGTACTCAATTTACATTGTAATGTACAGTGGATATAAAAAGTCTACACACTCCTTAAAATGTTTTTGTGATGTGAGAAAAAAGGATAAATCATGTCAGAACTTTTTCCACCTTTTATGTGACCTATAACGTGAACAATTCAATTGAAAAACAAACAGAAATCTTTGAGGGGGGAAATAAAAAAATGTCAACATTATAATAACCCGGTTGCATAAGTGTGCACACCCTCTTGTAACAGGGGATGTGGCTGTGTTCAGAAATAACCAATCACATTCAAACTTATGTTAAATAGTCATTAGATTTTTGCCATCATTTAAAGTGACTCTCATTAATCACAAATAAAGGTTAGCTGTTCCAGTTGGATTTTCCTCACATTTTCATAGTTTCATCTCAGAGTAAAAGCCATGGTCTGCAGAGAGCTACCAAAGCATCAGAGGAATATCATTGTTGAAAGATATTAGTCAGGAGAAGGGTAGAAAATAATTCCCAAAGCATTAGATGAAACACAGTGAAGACAGTCATCATCAAGTGGAGAAAACTACCGAGATATTACCAAGAACTGGACGTCCCTCCAAAGTTGATGAAAAGACAAGTAGAAAACTGATCAGGGAGTCTGCCAAGAGGCCTAGAGCAACATTAAAGGAGCTGCAGGAATTTCCAGAGCCCACACCTGAATCCAATTGAACATCTGTGTGGTAATCTGAAGTGGGCTGTGCACAGGAGATGTCCCAATCTGACAGATTTGGAGCGCTTTTACAAAGAAAAGTGGGCAAATATTGCCAAGTCAAGATGTGCAATGCTAATAGACTCCTAACCAAAAGACTGAGTGCTGTAATGAAGTCAAAAGGTCAACAAAGTATTAGTTCAAAGGTGTGCACACTTATGCAACCAGGTTATTGTAAGGTTTTCATTTTTTTATTTTTCTCCCTCAAATATTTTTTTATTGAATTGTTGACGTTATTGGCCACATTTAAGGTGAAAAAAGGACATTATTTATCTGGGGTGTGTATACTTTTTACATCCACTGTATGTATCTTCTATGAATACTGGTGTGAGGTTTGGCCAATATACCAAGGCCTAGGGCTGTTGCATAACATAATGCAGATATTGCCCATATACCACAGACCATGAGGTGCCAAAGTGCTGTTATAAACGATTTGTCAGAGTTGTGTACTGTTTTAACTATTATCACCCCAGTGGTCACAGACGCTTAAACGTGCTGAAAAGTTTAATTTTCAAGAGAGGTCAAAAAAGAACCCTATTGACCTCTAAATGTCTTGATTTCTGCTGTGAAATGAAATAACGTTTGTTTGACTAGAAACATTCAAAGATAAGCATGCTATTTTCTTCTTCTTTTCTGATATACCAGCGATTTCCGATGCTAGTCACCATCCAGATATAATGAACAAACGTAAAATATGAGCTTCTCCATTTATTTTTCCAGGCTAAACAGAGGGGTACTTTCTTCTCTGTTTTCTACCTATGTATTAATGGTGGGAGTCTCCTGTCAACTATCATCACACCAATTCTCAGAGGTAGGAGATATGTGCACTGGACAATCTGTAGTTGCCATGGTGACACTTAAAGATTTTCTACGGCTCTTAGACATTTTCACATTTTACCTTAATTGACAATACGAAATTAAAAGTGAGTTTTTGCCAAATGTGTTCTTAATTACATTGTGAAACAGAAAATAATCGATTGTGTAAGCATTCTTCGCCTTTGTTACAACACAGCAGAATACGATGTGATGCAAACGTAAATGGGAACATACACTTACACATCATCAAAACTTTATGTCATCACTATTCCTAACATCCATATCTTTGTATATATATTTCCATTTGGTTACATTTCCCGTCCGTCGGCTTCATACAGAAACGAGCGGGGATAACCTGTTTTAATTGTTTCAACTGCTGATTCCCCCGTTAATGTTGGTTGAAGATATTACTACAATGTGTATGGCTATCAAAGAACTGCATCTACTGGCTAATAATTGATCTCCGTGTTCAGCCCAGGAGTGTGGCATCCACAGCCAGCAGAAGTGTTACCCTTTGGCCTTTGGTGTTCCTGCTGCACTCATGGTGGTCTCCCTCGGTTGGTTTCTGCACCATCTATTACACAACATAACAACCAATCATGACCTCATAACTACCCGTCATGTCCCTGTTCTACCCCTCATGTTCCTGTTCTACCCCTCATGTCCCTGTTCTACCCCTCATGTTCCTGTTCTACCCCTCATGTCCCTGTTCTACCCCTCATGTCCGTCCCTGTTCTACCCCTCATGTCCCTGTTCTACCCCTCATGTCCGTCCCTGTTCTACCCCTCATGTCCCTGTTCTACCCCTCATGTCCGTCCCTGTTCTACCCCTCATGTCCCTGTTCTACCCCTCATGTCCGTCCCTGTTCTACCCCTCATGTCCCTGTTCTACCCCTCATGTCCCTGTTCTACCCCTCATGTCCCTGTTCTACCCTTCATGTTCCTGTTCTACCCCTCATGTCCCTGTTCTACCCCTCATGTCCCTGTTCTACCCCTCATGTCCCTGTTCTACCCATCATGTCCCTGTTCTACCCCTCATGTCCCTGTTCTACCCCCTCATGTCCGTCCCTGTTCTACCCCTCATGTCCCTGTTCTACCCCTCATGTCCCTGTTCTACCCCTCATGTCCGTCCCTGTTCTACCCCTCATGTCCCTGTTCTACCCCTCATGTCCGTCCCTGTTCTACCCCTCATGTCCCTGTTCTACCCCTCATGTCCCTGTTCTACCCCTCATGTCCCTGTTCTACCCCTCATGTCCCTGTTCTACCCCCCTCATGTCCCTGTTCTACCCCTCATGTCCCTGTTCTACCCCTCATGTCCCTGTTCTACCCCCTCATGTCCCTGTGCTACCCCTCATGTCCCTGTTCTACCCCTCATGTCCCTGTTCTACCCCTCATGTCCCTGTGCTACCCCTCATGTCCCTGTTCTACCCCTCATGTCCCTGTTCTACCCCTCATGTCCCTGTTCTACCCCTCATGTCCGTCCCTGTTCTACCCCTCATGTCCCTGTTCTACCCCTCATGTCCGTCCCTGTTCTACCCCTCATGTCCCTGTTCTACCCCTCATGTCCCTGTTCTACCCCTCATGTCCCTGTTCTACCCCTCATGTCCCTGTTCTACCCCTCATGTCCCTGTTCTACCCATCATGTCCCTGTTCTACCCCTCATGTCCCTGTTCTACCCATCATGTCCGTCCCTGTTCTACCCCTCATGTCCCTGTTCTACCCCTCATGTCCCTGTTCTACCCCTCATGTCCGTCCCTGTTCTACCCCTCATGTCCCTGTTCTACCCCATGTCCGTCATGTCCGTCCCTGTTCTACCCCTCATGTCCCTGTTCTACCCCTCATGTCCCTGTTCTACCCCTCATGTCCCTGTTCTACCCCTCATGTCCCTGTTCTACCATGTCCCTCATGTCCCTGTTCTACCCCTCATGTCCCTGTTCTACCCCCTCATGTCCCTGTTCTACCCCTCATGTCCCTGTTCTACCCCTCATCCCTGTTCTATGTCCCTGTGCTACCCCTCATGTCCCTGTTCTACCCCTCATGTCCCTGTTCTACCCCTCATGTCCCTGTTCTACCCCTCATGTCCCTGTTCTACCCCCCCCTCATGTCCCTGTTCTACCCCTCATGTCCCTGTTCTACCCCTCATGTCCCTGTTCTACCCCTCATGTCCCTGTTCTACCCCTCATGTCCCTGTTCTACCCCTCATGTCCCTGTTCTACCCCTCATGTCCCTGTTCTACCCCTCATGTCCCTGTTCTACCCCTCATGTCCCTGTTCTACCCCCCTCATGTCCCTGTTCTACCCCCTCATGTCCCTGTTCTACCCCTCATGTTCCTGTTCTACCCCTCATGTCCCTGTTCTACCCCTCATGTCCCTGTTCTACCCCTCATGTCCCTGTTCTACCCCCTCATGTCCCTGTTCTACCCTCATGTCCCTGTTCTACCCATCATGTCCCTGTTCTACCCATCATGTCCCTGTTCTACCCCTCATGTCCCTGTTCTACCCCTCATGTCCCTGTTCTACCCCTCATGTCCCTGTTCTACCCCCTCATGTCCCTGTTCTACCCTTCATGTCCCTGTTCTACCCATCATGTCCCTGTTCTACCCCTCATGTCCCTGTTCTACCCCTCATGTCCCTGTTCTACCCCTCATGTCCCTGTTCTACCCCTCATGTCCCTGTTCTACCCCCTCATGTCCCTGTTCTACCCCTCATGTCCCTGTTCTACCCCTCATGTCCCTGTTCTACCCCCTCATGTCCCTGTTCTACCCCTCATGTCCCTGTTCTACCCCTCATGTCCCTGTTCTACCCCCTCATGTCCCTGTTCTACCCCTCATGTCCCTGTGCTACCCCTCATGTCCCTGTTCTACCCCTCATGTCCCTGTTCTACCCCCTCATGTCCCTGTTCTACCCCTCATGTCCCTGTTCTACCCCTCATGTCCCTGTTCTACCCCTCATGTCCCTGTTCTACCCTTCATGTCCCTGTTCTACCCCTCATGTCCCTGTTCTACCCCCCTCATGTCCCTGTTCTACCCCTCATGTCCCTGTTCTACCCCTCATGTCCCTGTTCTACCCCTCATGTCCCTGTTCTACCCCTCATGTCCCTGTTCTACCCCCTCATGTCCCTGTTCTACCCCCTCATGTCCCTGTTCTACCCCTCATGTCCCTGTTCTACCCCTCATGTCCCTGTTCTACCCCTCATGTCCCTGTTCTACCCATCATGTCCCTGTTCTACCCATCATGTCCCTGTTCTACCCCTCATGTCCCTGTTCTACCCCCTCATGTCCCTGTTCTACCCCTCATGTCCCTGTTCTACCCCTCATGTCCCTGTTCTACCCTCATGTCCCTGTTCTACCCATCATGTCCCTGTTCTACCCTCATGTCCCTGTTCTACCCCTCATGTCCCTGTTCTACCCCTCATGTCCCTGTTCTACCCCCCTCATGTCCCTGTTCTACCCCTCATGTTCCTGTTCTACCCCTCATGTCCCTGTTCTACCCCTCATGTCCCTGTTCTACCCCTCATGCCCCTGTTCTACCCTTCATGTTCCTGTTCTACCCCTCATGTCCCTGTTCTACCCTTCATGTCCCTGTTCTACCCCCTCATGTCCCTGTTCTACCCCTCATGTCCCTGTTCTACCCCTCATGTCCCTGTTCTACCCTTCATGTCCCTGTTCTACCCCTCATGTCCCTGTTCTACCCATCATGCCCTCTGTTCTACCCCTCATGCCCTATGTTCTACCCCTCATGTCCCTGTTCTACCCCTCATGTCCGTCCCTGTTCTACCCCTCATGTCCCTGTTCTACCCCTCATGTCCCTGTGCTACCCCTCATGTCCCTGTTCTACCCCTCATGTCCCTGTTCTACCCCTCATGTCCGTCCCTGTTCTACCCCTCATGTCCCTGTTCTACCCCTCATGTCCCTGTTCTACCCCTCATGTCCCTGTTCTACCCCTCATGTTCCTGTTCTACCCCTCATGTCCCTGTTCTACCCCTCATGTCCCTGTTCTACCCCTCATGTCCCTGTTCTACGCCTCATGTCCCTGTTCTACCCATCATGTCCCTGTTCTACCCCTCATGTCCCTGTTCTACCCCTCATGTCCCTGTTCTACCCCTCATGTCCCTGTTCTACCCCTCATGTCCCTGTTCTACCCTTCATGTCCCTGTTCTACCCATCATGTCCCTGTTCTACCCCTCATGTCCCTGTTCTACCCCTCATGTCCCTGTTCTACCCCTCATGTCCCTGTTCTACCCTTCATGTCCCTGTTCTACCCCTCATGTCCCTGTTCTACCCCTCATGTCCCTGTTCTACCCCTCATGTCCCTGTTCTACCCCTCATGTCCCTGTTCTACCCCTCATGTCCCTGTTCTACCCCTCATGTCCCTGTTCTACCCCTCATGTCCCTGTTCTACCCCTCATGTCCCTGTTCTACCCTTCATGTTCCTGTTCTACCCCTCATGTTCCTGTTCTACCCCTCATGTCCCTGTTCTACCCCTCATGTCCCTGTTCTACCCCTCATGTCCCTGTTCTACCCTTCATGTCCCTGTTCTACCCCTCATGTCCCTGTTCTACCCATCATGCCCTCTGTTCTACCCCTCATGTCCCTGTTCTACCCCTCATGTCCCTGTTCTACCCCTCATGTTCCTGTTCTACCCCTCATGTCCCTGTTCTACCCCTCATGTCCCTGTTCTACCCCTCATGCCCCTGTTCTACCCCTCATGTCCCTGTTCTACCCCTCATGTTCCTGTTCTACCCCTCATGTTCCATTCCTACATGCTATTTGCCATAGGTTTATATTCATTTCTAATGATGTTTTGCTGTTTGTTCCCACAGTTGTGTTCATTGCTGGGAGTGGTATGTACCATAAGACTAAACCACAGGGAAACATCATGCTGGCTGTGTGCAAATGCATTGGTGTAAGTCCACATAAGCTAGCACCAGCATTTCATATTACTCTCCTGCAGTCATCTTGGTGTTTTTGTAAATATAAGTTCCGTATTTGTTTTCGTTAACAGTTTGCGGTAAAGAACCGCTTCAAGCACAGGAGCAGTGCTCATCCAAAGAGAACACATTGGATGGACTGGGCCGAAGAGAAGTACGATGTAGGTCTACGTTGTTAACCTCACAGTACTCTCACAGTACTAATGTTGTATACATAGTACTCAAATACAGTATGAAGACAACACTTCATGTTATTCTCTTCCCTTCTTTTTCTGCTTCTAGAAACTTCTCATAGCACAGATAAAGATGGTTCTGAAGGTTCTATTTCTATACATCCCTCTTCCTATGTTTTGGACCCTATTTGACCAGAAGGTATCTGAAATGTATTCGAAAATAATAGTTGTATCGTCAAATTGCTTCTGATATAATTTTGGTATCATCATGCACAACCTGTCGCTTCTTGACAGGGCTCTAGATGGACTCTTCAGGCTACCACTATGGATGGGAACTTTGTGAGTTTGGAAATGAAAAGTCTAGCTATAAAAAGTCAGTCAAAACTACAACATATACTGTGTGCCGTTCATTTTGTATTGATTGTTTTACTGTTTGTAGGGAGCCATGATTCTGCAGCCAGATCAAATGCAGGTAAGTGATTGGTTCCTGATGTTCCCAGATTGTTTCCATGGCTAAACGCACCTCTTACGCTAGACATTTCATTTGTGACAGACTGTAAACCCCATCTTGATCCTGACTCTTGTACCCATCATGGACAGCTTAGTTTACCCACTGATTAAGAAATGCGGCTTGAACTTCACGTAAGTTCTGCTCTAGAGGATGTGATAAACGCATGTCTGTAAAGTATCTGGAAAACAGTCCAGGTGTAAGCAGGCTTGGGACTCTAACCATGATTCTGTCCTTAACCAGTCCTTTGAGGAGAATGACAGTTGGGATGTTTCTGGCAGCCATGGCTTTTGTTGCTGCAGCCCTGGTACAGATTCAGATTGATGTGAGTATGTAGACAGCATCTATATTGTGTTAATTTCTTCCTGGTTCACCCAACTCTTCTGTTGCTAAAAATATTGCAAGAAGATGTATTGTTCAATCCATAGTCTGGAGCTTGGGTTACGGAACGTCTTTAACAGCATTGCAACTCACTGCCATTGGAATGGAAATGCATAACGAATGTATGATATTTGTTCTGTTCTTACTTGGACCAATTTCAGAAAACCTTACCGTCCTTTCCATCAGCCACCCAGAGCCAACTGAAAGTACTCAACATGGGCAGTAACGCCTTGACTGTTATACTACCAAATAATAACCCAATCGAAATACAAGGAGCTCAGGTAGGCCGTCCAATTCTTGTCTACATTCATATTTACACCGTACACATCATAGCAGACCAACCACTGGTCATTATGATTATGTGAAATCATTCTCTGCAAACACTGAAAACATTATGGACCTTTTGAACAAAAGACATTTGTGATAACTGTTCAGTTTTTATAGCTGGTTGTGTAAATCTTTCTCTCTGTCCCTTTTTGTAGGCTACTGTGCAATACTTAACATTTGAAGAAGAAAGCATTACAGTGTCATTGCAGAATACTGAGATATCTAGGACTGTTGTTTTACCAAGGGAAAAGCGGCAAACACTTTTAATTCCCTCAAACCTCAACGGAACATGGGATGTGGTATGTCCAAACCTTATATCACACTTTATGAAGGTTTAGTGAATCATTTTGGTATCTCTGAACAAATGCACATGTCAAGGTAGAGTAGATGCACATGTCAAGGTAGAGTAGATGCACATGTCAAGGTAGAGTAGATGCACATGTCAAGGTAGAGTAGATGGTAAGCAAACAAACAATTCTCGTAGTAGAAATTATTAGAAATGGGTAGTAGTAAAGACTGGTGCGACTTTGACATGGGCAAAATTCTTCAGGGCCGAACCACAAACCGGTGACAGGTTGATGGGCTCCCAAGGCTCATTGATGCGCATGGGCAACACAGTTTATCCCATGTGGTCCAAACCAACAGAATGTTAACAATGGGAGGAAGGTGTCACAGCACACTGTGCATCAACCCTGCTGCGTATAGGGCTGTGTGGTCGCAGACTGGTCAGAGTGCCCACAATCCTGGTCCATGGTCGAAAGCACCACAAATGGACATGCGGACCTTAGAACGGTGGACATCTTAGGTCATAATGTTTTGGCTCATCAGTGTTTATATTGATGACATCAGAATATTAAAAGAGAGTCTGGATTCTGTGTTGCAGACTGATGATTTGATGGAAAAGCCAGAGCAAGGGGCAAATAAAATAAGGTAATATCGCATGCATTCCTGTCTCCCTAATCAAGCATATTAGGCAACCGAAAAGCTATTAGTGTTAAATGTGTACACGTTTATGTGGATATGTTTCTCAGCGTTATAATGTGTCATTTTCAGATTTGTTAATGGGATGGCTGGAGCCGTGAATGTGTCAGCTTGGGGGGAGAGCTTTGGCAGCATCGCCTCCTCCCGGGCTTCTAACTACTCCCTCTTTTTAAATGGAAAGTAAGAAATGTACCAGTTATCGTGTGGCTCTAATATCACAGTATGCAGAATATGCCATTTTTTTCAAGACTCAACTAGTCCGATTTTCAGAGCATCTCTTATTTTCCAGAGTCACGTTCACCATCAGCGATGGCGCGAACACGTGCGATTACTCCAGAGAATTTGGATTTGGGAGTTCCTACACTCTCCTTATTCCCAGTAACTTTACATGGGGTTCTACAGTAGGTTTCACTCCATCTATGTGTGAAGTGATAACACAGTGATATACACCATTGTCGTCTTCAGAAAGTCACATCAATGATTTTCTCTTTTATGTAGTGCTGGGAAAAGATTTCGGCAGTCGAGGATATTCAACCCAATTCCTTCCACATGGGCTGGCAGATCCCACAGTACTTCCTTATAACCTGTGGAGAGGTGGTGTTTTCTGTCACTGGCCTGGAGTTTTCCTACTCACAGGTAAAGCATTGACATTGTTGCTAGGAGACAACACTGGGTTATCTAATGATTAATGTACTCTAAATGGTTTTGTTCTGCACAAAACACAGGCCCCAAGCAACATGAAGGCTGTGCTTCAAGCTGGCTGGCTGTTCACCGTAGCTGTTGGCAACTTCATTGTGTTGATTGTGGCAGAGATTGCACAGATGGAGGAACAGGTACCAGTGCCACTACACTAACTGTACATACTGCTGATAACGTTCTCATTTTGAGTCCTCACAACACACAATCAGAACATCAGCAGCATGTGGGGAAAAAACACTACCGTGCAAAAGTTTGGTGTTACTTGGAAATGTTCGTGTTTTTTAAAAGAAAAGCAATTTTTTTGTCCGTTTAAAGGACCTCAAATTATTCTGAAATATAGTGTAGACATTGTTAATGTTGTAAATGAGTATTGTAGCTAGAAATATATAGAGTCGTACAGAAGCCCAATACCAGTATCCGTCACGCCTGTGTTCGCTAATTCAATTTTCTCATTATAAAAGCTAATTGGTCATTAGAAACACCCCTTTGCAATTACGTTAGCACAGGTGAAAATGTTTGAGCTGATTAAAGAAAAAAAAACTGCCCTTCAGACTTGTTCAGTATCTGGAGCTTCAGCATTTGTAGGTTTGGTAACAGGCTCAAAAGTGTTCTTCTAAAAACAAATCAGTCACAGGAGTGATGTTTTCTGATAATGAGCCTTTGTACGTGAATGGTAGTGTATGTCTCATGTGCCCATAATTCAAAGATGAACTTCCAGGTCTTTAGAGACATTTATTACATATTGTTGTTCTTTTCTAGTGGGCGGAGTTTGTTCTCTTCGCCTCCCTCCTAGTGGCAGTGTGCGTAATCTTCTCCATAATGGCCTATTTCTATACCTACACGGACCCTACAGCAATCGAAGCCCAGTTCAGAGATACAGATAATGAATCACATCAAGAGAAGCTGGAAATGAAGAAGGAACATTCCAAAGAGAGTCACAATGAAAAAGATGATGAACACAATCAAACCAAAATGTAAATGTGTGGCTGTGCGTGTGCGTGTGCGTGTGCGTGTGCGTGTGCGTGTGCGTGTGCGCACGACAGAGCGAAATAGAGTGAATGAGAGCGATAGAAAGTGATAGAAAGAGAGAGATATTATGCAAAATATAGTGAATAAGAGTGTGAAGAAGTGAATAACAAAGAGTGTTGAAGAGATAGAAAGCTATAGTGTAAAACAGCAACGGGGCAAGAGACATTTATCATATTAAACCAGTTTTATAATATTATGGTTTTGTTATGGACAAAATAAATGCACTTAGTATGGTGGAGACGGAAAGCACAAGATATACATTAAATTAAATCAGTTTGGTCAGATAGAACAATGTTTTAATAAAATAACTGAACAAGAACCTATCCCATTGTACTAATAGATCTTAGTTAATTTAGTATGATTATGTTTTATTTTTTATTTTTATTTCACTGAATAATGACTCCCATGACACTTATTTGGGCTCACATGTGCTGTGGCTTACTAATGGCATGCTGCATTGTTAATGTTATTTGCATTTCTATAACATTAATGGTTAAAGAAGGCCTGGATTGCCAAAGTCTAATGCCTAATTGAATATTGAGATAATTTACATTTTGAACATGTGTAAAGCTGCCCACCATTCGGCCATGGATGGATTGTGTGCATGCACCCAAGACGCTCAATTTAGGCAATTCCATAAAAAAACGCTGTGAAGTTTTTTTTATATGTATATATGCCAAACAAAATACTACAAAGAACATTTAACAAAAACGCATCTATACTGAACTGAATTGGATTGTTTTGCAAGACGATTATGGTGATATCTCCCATGTAAGAATACATACCGGTATAAGACAATGCTGACAACACATTTCTTATAAATGTAAAGGGTTCCACTCTATGACAATGTAGGTTGTATTTGATTTATCTGATGTTTTTTTATTTTATGCCAAAAAGTACATTTATTTGCAGTTGTGTCTTGTATTTTTTTTGCAAACATAACAGACTATTTTCCAGGCTTTTCTTATATTCAATGTCATACCAGTAATGTGGAATTAATGCAATATTATGAAATCAAATGTATTTATCGTATTGTAGCAACATACTTTCTGAAACCGATTGTATTTATAATATTGAGGCAGCATAAATTTATTAAACCTATTGTATTTATAGTATTGTGGTAGCATGATGCTATGGAACCTATTGTATTTATAGTATTGTGGTAGCATGATGCTATGGAACCTATTGTATTTATAGTATTGTGGTAGCATAATGCTATGAACCCTATTGCTTTTATATATATTGTGGTAACATAATGCTATAAACCTATTGTATTTATAGTATTGTGGTAACATAATGCTATGAAGCCTATTGTATTTATAGTATTGTGGTAACATAATGCTATAATCCTATTGTATTTATAGTATTCTGGTAACATAATGCTAGGAAAACTATTGTATTTATAGTATTGTGGTAGCATAATGCTATGAAACCTATATTGTATTTATAGTATTGTGGTAGCATAAAACCCCTTTTGTATTTATAGTATTGTGGTAGCACAATGCTATGAAACCTATTGTATTGATAGTATTGTGGCAATGTGATGTTATCGCTCCCCTGCAGGAGTTGCCATTGACAGTGACTGGAGTTAAGGACCTAAATAAAATGTAGCAAGGCCCTCATAACAGTGGAGAAACGTATGTCTCTCAGACCCTTAACAAATATCCTTTGGATATGGATTTATATTGGAAATAAAAAATGACACATTGTAATGTCACACACCACAACAATGTTCTCAAATTGATAAGGGTTCGAACAAATCTGTATCCTAATATTCAGAGACATTCTAAAAGGGGCATTATGCATATTTTTTGCATTTTAATATGAGAACCAAAATATATGTGCAGTATTAATGAATTAATTGTGATTCAAGGATTTTCGATGAATTGAAAAGCACTTTCGAGAACGCTGAATTTATACTGGTCAATAGAAAGCTCAGGCTTTTGTTGTCAAATCAAAGTGGTAGCCTCCCAGTTATCTACTAGATTCACGAAGACACGTTATCATCTCTACTAAAACCACCAAGGGCAGACCCGCACAAGCAAAATCATTTGGTTGCTGAAATGTTACATTCAAATTAGGCTATATTCAGTGAGAAACTAAGTACTAAATAATGTTGGGAATCATTGTGCCATGAATTTTGATTTTTTATTTAATAAGTTACAATATATGCAGTAGGCTGATGCATGGTATAGCCACAGCTTCATAAGCGCTCATTGTCCAAAAGTGAAAGCAAAACTTGTGCAAATAGAAAGTTGTTTTGAATAATCTAACTGTAATCTAACTTACAATAGATGGGAGTAGAGAGATTCCCTTTAAGGAAACATCGTCCGATGTTTAATGTATATAGAACGATCCAGAACCAAGTGCACGAGACACATTGAACAAGCTAGGTCTCACTCCTTACACAAGAAGAACATCACAGCCCTCCAGATGAACACATTTTATAAGCAGCGTCCACTGTTGGAATGTTCAGCCTGAAAATGCCATTTCTGTCCATTGGAGGGAGCCTAGACTATGCTTATTAAACAGAAAATATCCTTAAGTGCCTCGAAGTGTTCGTTGTATTTGCATTGTACCTTTAAAAATAGGAACATAATAAGACACTTTAAGTGTTTGTGTGCATAGGCTAATATATTTTTTCTACATTTATATATCCCCCATGGTGCGCCTCCTTACAGCTCCCCAGATTGGGCCAATGAAAAATTGTTCACTAATATGGTATTAGAATAAGGTTGACAGTATACTGTCCATTATAAGCCACGCCAGGGTGTCATCAAGTCTAAACATGAGTGCGTATATTTGAAAACCATCCGTTTTTTACATTTTGAAGAGCAAAATCTTCCAGAAATCCTCTCTTATGTTTACCTATTGTGAGTGTTTCACCGTCAGATTAATTGTTGGTATGAAAATGTAGATGTTCAGATAAGTCAAGCAAAACATTGATGGCACTAACTCTCTCGGCAATGAAAATTGGATTGTTCTCCAAAATTAAATGTCTATTTCGAGTTTGAACATCAGCAGGAAAAATTCGGGTTCAAAACAGGGCATAATATTTTCTAATATTAGAGAAACAATACCAGCTACTTGAGTCTTACAGTTTTATAAATCATCAATGCATAGTGCATGCACATTAAATTGTATCCAAGTTTGCATTAATTCATTAATTCGTTTAAAATAGTGTCGGTGATGTGTTTGAGAGTTGTTTTTCACTCTCCTATTCGATCACAATGAAAAAAGTCAAACCCCTCAATGTAACCCATAATGGGGAGTGTTCATCGTGAGCACGTCGAATAGAAACCCTGTTTTACTAAACGTTTCGCAACTTAAAGTTGTGTGCGGCAGGAATGAACGCAACCAATGAGTGTGATTGGTTTCCCTGCTCTCAGAATGACAGCAGTCAAGATGGCGCGGAGCAATTGAGAAAAGTGATGAGGACTGGACAACAAATAACACAACTAGACAACATGTTCAAGTTGTGACAGTCGTGTTTTTAACTGTTATTCGCATTCACAGTGGGAACCAGTCAGACTTGTGCGTTGGCAGAGCCTATAGTTTGCGCTACAGACATTCAGTATATTATCGGACGCTCGCTGCGGATAGTTGCCATCTGCTGTGCGCGGAAGAAGAGACACATTGCAGCGGAAAAACATGCGATGTAGTTATTGCAGCTGATTTATTGCGTGATAGATTTTTTCCCCGTTCACTTGTCATAACGCAGGTCTGGACATTTACATTTGCATTCTTCTCTGTTTTGGCCAGTATAGCTTTTTTGCTGGTTTGATGTAACAGAGTGTTGTAAGAGAGGTGTCAACTGAGTGAGGATTAGTGCTGTTTTTATTTCGCGACATGGCTCACTCACCAGGCATTCCTGGGATGCAGGTAAGGTTTTAAGCTGCATACATTAGTTAATCTGATTTATTTATTTGTTTGCAATACGATACCAGTGCACCGACTCAAGGACATGATGGGTATGTCGACTTAATGATCTCATTCACACAACAGTATTAGTTTAGCCATTGACTTTATTAACTGATTAAACACTAAATGTATTCCTATGCACTGAGAGGCCCTTTGAGGAGGCCAGTCAATTGAGTCATACGTTTTATTAAGACAACCATGGAGCCAGATTGACCTCCTGTGGTGCAATCTTTCTCTGCTGATTGTGTAGAGCAGATGCCAGATCTAGTAATTAATTTCAGTACATCAGATTTCTCATATACTGCGAGGTATGGACACATAATAAGTATGCTTGCCATTTGAACAGAAATTGACTTCAAGTTAGCTGCTTAGCTTTTCCCCAAAGTCACACTAATGCACAATTGTGTTTTTGATTGCTCAGAGGCCACGAATTTGTTCACATACTTAACATTTTATTCCACAATTTAGGAAAAGTATTACATGTGTTAAATGTCAACATATTACCTCCTTGGTTCTTTAACTTGAGCCCTGTGGGCACAGACTGATTGCTGCTGGGTAGTGCAGCTGAGACAAGATCAAAGGCATGCTTTGAGAGGGTGGTTTCAGGCAGCTTTTGCAGTCCTGATAAACCTGCTGACTGTGGAAACAGAAACGAGGTTCCCACCATGTGGAATCTGTAGTCAGTGTCCATGTTGTTTCTCTCATTGTGACCGCAAAGGTCAGACTTAAATTGATGATTTTCATTTGGATGATCACGCTGTTGTGGCAGGGTTTTGCTGTACTCTTCTTTTCTCATAAAACGTAACGTAATACAATAGTTCTCCGTTTGTGGAGCACATGTATCATATTCTCTAAGGGTTCTTATGAGAGCAATGAGCTAGCTAAATATGTCTAAAGTATGCAGTAATAGTAGTGCCAGCAAATCCAGTTAGGTGTTCTCTCCCCAGAATGTTCCTTATTGGCATGTATATAGTGTCTAGGGTGTTATTTTCATTACATCTATTGAACTGTGCATCGTTTGCCTATTAAGTATTGTGACTGGAAAAGGTCATGCTATTTTTGTAATGCACATTATGAAATGGCATTATCCTGTGACAACAGAGCTTCTGCTTTAGGTAGTTAATGGTTGCAGGGCAGGAAGTGAACTGGAATGCCATGCGTGAAGTGTGTCGTGTCCTGCTTTGTGGACCATAGGGGTAATCAGGACTATTTGCTTCAAGCCAGTCCCCGTTTCACAGAGTAAGGCTTGGACCTCCTATTCATTGTCAATATTGATTTGTTTCCTATACTTTTTTTCATGCAGCACGAGATTTTCTTGCTGTTCATATTTGGATATACTTGTTTTAGAAGTGTGCTCAAACCGGATTACCTTGTTTCATTCCATGGTGTTTGCCCAACAAAACATTAACTAAATGCACTTCTATAAGTCTGGCCATGCAGCAGAGTAGAGGATATGTCACACCTTTCACACATCTTATGTCGTCTTGGCCTGTGTTCACACAGGGTTATAAATACATTGCTTCAGTATAGGGCCTCAAATGTCGTCATTGTCTTTTAAACGCAGAACACAAGTGTACCACAGGCTCTTCACAACTAATAGACTGCCACCTCCGCCCTATGGAGTGTCTAGCTCTTAGCTCTCTGTCACAAGGACCTGCCATAGAACAAAGATAACACATGTCATAAATGAACATGACTGACCTAGGTTAACTAGAATGTACCCTGAGCTCCTCTGCAGTGTCCGTGGTAATGCTAAGTGCTGTGTCACTTTTACAGCCTTCCATTTGCTCTAATTGGCCTGCCGCTTTGTGGCCTCCTATGAACTCGTGGGCTTACGTTATGCAAAAACCGAATACTAGTTCGTAAGTTCATACGAGGCTAAGGTGGTTCCTCTGTGTGCATTTTGTTGAATCTTCTCACCCAGATCTTATAAATGTTCTTTAAAATTCAAATGGACCACAACCATAAAACCATAAAATTATAGCCCTGCTGTGTGCTTAACGTATTGATTGCATAGTAATCGATCTGTCGCTAAATTGTGTCTGATCTGGGCTGCTCCTGGTTTCTTCTCCTACAGAACTTTAAAGCTGATCCGGAGGAGCTGTTCACCAAGCTGGAGAGGATAGGGAAGGGTTCTTTTGGCGAGGTCTTCAAAGGCATCGACAATCGAACGCAGAAAGTTGTGGCCATTAAGATAATTGACCTGGAGGAGGCCGAGGATGAAATGGAAGACATCCAGCAGGAGATAACAGTACTTAGCCAATGTGACAGTCCCTTTGTAACCAAGTACTATGGTTCATATCTGAAGGTGAGTTCACCAAACTCTTCTTATAATGTGACCAATGTTTTATTTCATAGGAGATGCCATGTTCTATTTAGGGAACTCATTTGGTGCTAGTTAGTCTTTGTGCCATGTTTAACAATTGCTGACAACTGCATGGCAATACATGAATTGTGGCTTATCATAAGGCCCATGGCATGGCTTGGTATTGGTGGTGTCAAATGGAGGAGGATTGCAATGCAGTTCACATTGTCTTGTATTCCCTACACTGAAGCCAGCCATGCAAGATCGGGTGCACTATGGAACTAACGAAGGTGTTAACTATAGGAACCTCTTGATTGTGAGGGATTGCCTTATTTCCCGGCTCTCGGTTGTTGTTAAGATTGAAATGAATGTGTAGTACCCCCAGTACTGAAAGTGATGAGGCTTAGGTGACTCTCACATATTGGGTTTTAGTGGTAAGGCCAGTGGGAGGAGTCCACGTTGGAGATTGGCTCCTGTTCCACAAGTTGATGGATGAGGAGAGATGCGGGCAGGCTAGTGTTGCGTGGGTGTCTTAATGTTGGCACGAGGCAGGTAGCAGGACGGCCACTCTACCCCTCTGAGGCCCGGATCATATGCCTCAGACCAGCAATCTGCTCTACAGGACAGTGAAAGCCTGCACAGAAGCAGCCAGTCGGTTAGCTGCAGCCAGTCGGTTAGCAACAGCCTGTTTCTGACCGTTCCGCCAGACAATTTTCCTGGAGCTCATACCAGGCTTGCAAAGGTCTATTCTACATAAAACTATAGGTAAGGCTACACAAGCACACAAAAGTAGACGAGTCACTCGATTAGAAATTATTTGGTAAATGACTTAAAATCTTTTTTATATTCAAAAGGCAATGGACGGATTGTGGACAGTTAAAAAATTATTTGGCAGACTAAGAAATTGGTCATCCAGACTGTTTAACAACGGCAACCGATAGGCAATATTTGCATCAGTCGATGATGTTTTAGCCAGGAATCGCTTCGCTGTTTGTTTCTGTGTAATTGCTCATAGGCCTGGTGTATCTAAACAAGCCCCTCTGGCTGGGTTATGTAGTTGTGCTGAGGCCATACTGACTCATGCTCACCACACACTGGTCTATGTCAAGCAGCAGCTTGGGCAGAATTGCCTCATGTTGCAGTCTGCTGTTTCTATATATTATTCAGACATATAGCGGTCTGGTTAGTCATTTGATGTTCACGTTTGTTCCGGGTCTTTCTGAGCACATTGAATACTCTACTGGGTGGATTTATATTGTAAGCTGTGCCACTTTCTGCCACTGTCAAACTCATTTGCCTTTCCCCGGCTGTGTTTAGTTTAAAGATGAGGATTGACCTGATCCTCCAGCAGCATCTGAGACATGCCCTGTCCCACCCTAGGCTTGCTTATCTCCCTGTCTAAGACCCTGATGGTATGGGGGGTTGGAATGTTCCCTCATGTGAACCGCTCAGAGCCATTACTTCTGGGCCACATACTGTTGTGTTATGGTTTCAATATGACATGCCCTGGCTGCTTTTATCCTGAGGAGAAGTGTTGCTTGGTGCAGTAGTCTAATGTGTTCTTGTCACAGGCTGCAATGTCACAGGCTGCAATGTCACAGGCTGCAATGTCACAGGCTGCAATGTCACAGGCTGCAATGTCACAGGCTTGAAGGGATTTTAGGTCATGGAGACTGACTGCTTTATTTTTTATAAGGATAACGACACTGAATGGTGTTTTTGAGTCATAGTGACGTGTCCAGCAGTTATTTCTTTGACCTGACCTTCTCACAGTAACACAACTACGCCTTGGTTCAATGTTTTTCCTTAGAATGTATTTCAAACAAAGAGCATATGTCAATGCATTATTTGGTGACTGACATCCTACACTATCGTGTGCACAGCAACATTTCTAAGCTTATTCTGGATAACCTTATGTGAAATGACAGGTCTGGGCCTCTACTGGTGTTACTTATACATCCATCAAAGGTCCAAATCAAATGTCTTGACAGATTCTTGGTTTTCATTAATCACCAAAATATTGCAGTTCTGCCATGAACTAACTTACATAATATTCTGGAGTTGATATTGTCTCCTAATTTTGAAATGGTCTCATGTGTGTGTTAGCTGTACCCGTGCTCCCGGTAGCTTCAGGCCACTAGAAAAGCCAAACACAGACGAGGACTCAGCAGTGATTCATTTCCTCCGCCAAAGCATTTTTGGGATGTTCTGCATTATTCAACTGCATTTGGTCCAGGCCTCACTAGACTATTATGGCTTTCTTCCTTAAGTGACCTAATTGTCCATTATCCAGCTTCCCTGATGCTGCCAGATGTGCTTTGATTGGCTCTCCTGGGGAGATGCATTTTTAATAAGTATGAAAATTGTTGAAATTGCGATGAGTGAGAGGCGCAGATAATTTGCATTGAATAAGAGGCGCAGATAATTTGCGTTGAATAAAAGGCGCAGATAATGTGCGTTGAATAAGAGGCGCAGGTAATTTGCGTTGAATAAGAGGCGCAGGTAATTTGCGTTGAATAAGAGGCGCAGGTAATTTGCGTTGAATAAGAGGCGCAGGTAATTTGCGTTGAATAAGAGGCGCAGGTAATTTGCGTTGAATAAGAGGCGCAGGTAATTTGCGTTGAATAAGAGGCGCAGGTAATTTGTGTCTTGGATCTGAGATTCAATTCCGCCTCGCACTTGAATCCAGTTTGGTGCTGAATCATAACTTTGCAGATTGTACAGTGTTAATGGATTTTCTCTTTGATTTCAGGATTCAAAATTATGGATTATTATGGAATATTTAGGAGGAGGATCGGCTCTGGATTTGGTATGTTTTGATGTAATAAACATCCAGTAACGTTGCCATAATTGTAACACATTTCCTTTAAAGTTTCTATAAACCGTTTATGAAGGCTACTCTTTCTTTCAGCTGGAGCCGGGGGCCTTGGACGAATCCCAGATCGCCACGATTCTCCGAGAAATCCTGAAAGGGCTTGAGTACCTGCACTCCGAAAAGAAAATCCACCGGGATATTAAATGTACTGTAATGAGCTGTCTCTGGCCAGTCTGGTGTAGTGTGCATTTCTAACTCTAGTCGTTTACTGGCCACTGGTAAACCTCCTAGCCTTTTGTTCCCTCAGCCGCTAACGTGTTGCTATCGGAGCAAGGGGACGTGAAGCTGGCAGACTTTGGTGTGGCCGGGCAGTTGACAGACACCCAGATAAAGAGGAACACATTTGTCGGAACTCCATTTTGGATGGCACCTGAGGTCATAAAACAGTCTGCGTATGACTCAAAGGTTAGAGATACCACAAGCCCTCTCAGTTTCAATGTTAACATGACACACGTCATTGGTATTCTGTGGAAAGTGTCTGTTTGTTTTTTTTAAATAGTAGCCCAATTATTTGTATTTTAAACCCATAACTAAATTCTCTGGTAGAGTCAAGCAGTGAGATCCTATTCTTGGTGACTTGCTGTGATCCATCTGGAGGCTAGTTCACGGCACAAGGGAGGAAATGTCACCAGACACATTAGGACGACCCCCACACGTATGAGTCACCATGCAGCCAACCAGATACAGCCTAGGTTCACTAGAGTCATTTAAAAAGCCTTTTAATAATACAGCCTCGGTTGTCATAGCCCTAATAATTCTGGCTTGTCTGTTGGTCATGTGTCTTGTTATGAGATAATGTGTGTAGATAACGGTGTCTTTTAAACTGAAATGGGTATTATTTATTACTGTCATTATGTTTGTCATTATGTGATAAAATATATGTTTATCAGTTATGCTACTTAACTGCCTTCTTAATATTTCTTATGATTATTGAAATAAGGCTGATTATTATAATTTTTTTCTTGTGTTGTAGGCGGATATCTGGTCACTAGGCATAACGGCCATAGAGTTGGCAAAAGGAGAGCCACCCCACTCAGAGCTCCACCCTATGAAGGTCTTATTCCTCATCCCAAAGAACAACCCGCCGACACTGGAAGGAAACTACTGCAAACCTCTTAAGGAATTCATAGAAGCCTGTTTGAACAAAGAGCCCAGCTTTGTAAGTGGAGTTTGGGGCTGGACTGAGCTTAAATAGCTAATTCTGCTGACTATTCTTTCTAGGAAGTTAACACTCAGGCGATTAGATACGTATGCTAATGAGGAACTCATCCAATACTTCCACTTGTTCTCCTCTTCAGAGGCCAACTGCCAAAGAGCTACTGAAACACAAGTTAATCATCCGGCACGCCAAAAAGACGTCTTACCTTTCAGAGCTGGTGGAGAAGTACAGGAGGTGGAAGGCAGAGCAGTCTCAAGAGGAATCCAGCGAAGAGGAGGCAGACCTGTACGTCCTTCTCCATTGATCCCTTTTTCTGTCCTCTACCCAACGTGACTCAGTCACTCAGTTCTCTCCTCCTACAGATTGGGTCATTTACCAGAACATGATATGTTTTTAAACAGTGCATGTACCAGGGTGTCTCTATGGGAGGTTGACTTAATATTCTCTCAACATGTTTCCAGGGACCAAGACGGCCAGGCGACTGGCGGGAACAACTCTGGGAACGATGACTGGATCTTTAACACCATCAGGGAGAAGGACCCCAAGAAGTTCCTGAATGGTGCCCCCCAGCCTGACCAGCTGGACCGGAACCAGGTAACCGGACACTTGTTCTATTCATAACAACACTGTCAACTGTAGTACAATAGCAGTCCAGAGAGAAATGCATTTGACCTCAGATGCTACAAAGCATAGTTGTACATTGCTAATCTCATTCTCTTTTTATTAGCATCATAAACTAACCAACTAGAGGAGATCACAGGGAGGTGGATTCTGGGTGTTTTCACGTATTGCGTTTAGAAAGCAGTCTTTGCTATACTTGTTTCAATTTATAATTATTCATTCTGTTTATTCTTTATTGTGTTTCAGATGCAAGACAGTCCAAAGAAACCTTTGTCACAGAGCTGGTCCAATATTATTTTGGCAATGTTTACTGACGTAAGAATGTATTCATGCTAATTTCACCTTTATATCTTTTGACTATGTGCCTATTGCTGTATATGGTTAACTTAAAGGTATAAAAGCGTCTTAGGTAAAGTTAATTTAAGTCTCTTATTTTATGCTCTAATCTTAGCATGTCCTATTCTGATAGTATTTGTGTCCAATCTAAACAATGTGGCCACATTTCAAGGCAATTAAATAGGCATTGGAGTTTGTCTTACACATGAGGTGGATTAGTTGGCCAGTCAGGAAATGGGAGAATCTATCTAATAAACAGTCTACCCATAAATATGACTTTGTCAGGATGGTTTACTGGTTGTCCTGGAGCATGCCCAGACTTGTATTAAGCAAGAAGTGTGCTTGTTTGATAAACCAAAAGCATAGCTGAATTAATAGCTGGAAGAGCACTGATCACAGTATTGACCCTGAGTTTAGCAGTGTGTTTGTTTGGAAGAAGCCTGCAGTGTTGTTTTAAATTAATGTACAGCAAATTAACTTTATACCAGATGGTGCAACTACTTCCTGTGTGTTTTGCCTAGTTGCTCTGTTATGTTTTGGCCAATCATGAGCAGAAGCTTTAAAATTTGCTGGAATTATCAATTTTGTTGTCTAAAGATCCTGACACTTTTCCGCAGCCACTCAGTTAGTCTTCTGACGGGTTTACGCCAAGACCTTTGAGACAAGCTGCTGTTAACATACACTAATTTATTTAGTTATGTTTTTTAAATAAGTCATTTCATAATTCTAGCTAATTTGATTCTGGAAAGATCTTGAAGTCTTTAAATTATTAATGATCAACTTGATTGAAGATTACAATTGTGTAATATGAAGCTGTCTCTGCTTTCCTTTAGTTAAAAGATAAACAGGTTGAGGCGACCAATGGCAAGCCTGAGGCTTTGGACGAGCTGAGGGAAGCTGTTTTGCTGGCAGAACAGTCGTATCCTGGCATATCTGACTCCCTGGTGTCTGAACTAGTGCTCAGGCTTCAGAGGTAATGGCACTACCCTCATTGAGTCAACTTTGTATTCATTTCCAGACCCATCATCTCTCAATCCCCAGTTAAATCTTGTCAGTTTTCATATGTTCTTTGTTCCTCCTGCAGGTTTTCGTCACCCAGGACCGCATCATCGTCACAGTGAGGCTAACCCCCACTCCCCCTCCCCCCCATATCCCACCTGTAGCAGCAGTCAGCCAGGCCCCCTGACAACCAGAGCCCACATGAAGTCTCCCTGGAAGTCCTCAATCAGCCACTAGCCTGAAACAGAACCATGACCTAGTTCATTTTTATTTTTTGGGGCCATCTATGATCTGCTGACACCTTGACTTGTATCTGCTGTAAGACATCTGAGTCGGGACACCTCCAACATGAATGCAGTATAGGTCCTTTTTCCGGTTAGGGGTGTCTTAAAGGAGCATTGATTCAAGACGTTGGTGTGGCTTATTATGAAAGCTAACTACACAGCCTTTCAGGGGGTATCTAATTTTCTTAAGTATGTATTTTTCTGCGAGAGTGCACCTCCCTTGATGATATCCTGTGAAATGTGCGGTGGCAATTCAAGCATTTTTTTGGAAAACTCAGGTATCCTGCTTTTAGGAGACAGGGTCCTTCAGGAGATGGAGAGAGCTCTTGGGTTGCTGTACAAACTTGTAAATAGGCACATTTTTACAGATATTGAGAGATGGAGTGAACGCAAACAAATCACTGTACGATGGCCAAATGCTTCTATAGATTTATTCTCTTAGAAAAGTTTGTATTTAAAGAGAGACATCAACGGCCATAACTAAGATTGCCTTGCCTTACTTGTTGTTCTGTTTTTCAATCTTGGATTTTCTATCATTTTAATACATTCTCATGGACATTCATCCATTGTTTTCTACCAGCTTTTATGTTGATTGAGATGTTGTTGCTTTAAATGCTCTTTGACCTTTAATTTTACACCCTGTTTTATCACTGTCATTGTAATGCATTGGAAACGATGGGGCGTTCCAGTTGGGGCGTTCCAGATGGGGGTGTTCCAGGTGGGGCACATGTAACCCTCCAGTCCACACACTGGATTATTTGTTTCTAGCCCGTCTATATGGTTGCATGAACAGGATGGCGTTTGGGTTGTCCATCTGTTCTTCTGCTATGGTATGGATGAGTGCTTTAGTTCTGTTGACCATTTACCTGTTGCATTTATATTATAAAAATCATTGACTTCTGTTACTTCATCATTAACAGACACAAGTCTTCCCGGGAACTGGAGTGGTACAATCTATTCCGTCTCTATCAACAGCTTGAATTGCACTTAAAATAAATGCCTTTTATTGTAGATAAAGTAGCCATATGACAGTAGCATGATAATATTTGAATAGGTATGTGTCATGCTACCTAATGCTGTCCATCTGATGCAGCACTGCTTGGAGAGCAGTATAACATAAGGAAGATCTCCTGCATCTCCAGTAGGTTTAGACGATTGCAGAGGTACATTCAAAAATAATCTACCTGTATATGCTTAAAGACCTAAAAAGTAGCAGAAAGCCAGCAGCCATGAGCAAATTATACTATACTTCCCTGTTGCTACTAAACTTGGTGTAGATTTAAATGATTGTGCATGAAAAACGTCTCCTGCGATCTGACCCATAGAGTATGTGTTGTAGCATACTACAGGACGCTCTACAGACCCATAGAGTATGTGTTGTAGCCTACTACAGGACGCTCTACTGACCCATAGAGTATGTGTTGTAGCGTACTACAGGACGCTCTACAGACCCATATAGTATGTGTTGTAGTGTACTACAGGACGCTCTACTGACCCATAGAGTATGTGTTGTAGCGTACTACAGGACGCTCTACAGACCCATAGAGTATGTGTTGTAGTGTACTACAGGACGCTCTACAGACCCATAGAGTATGTGTTGTAGCCTACTACAGGACGCTCTACTGACCCATAGAGTATGTGTTGTAGCGTACTACAGGACGCTCTACAGACCCATAGAGTATGTGTTGTAGCCTACTACAGGACGCTCAACTAACCCATAGAGTATGTGTTGTAGCCTACTACAGGACGCTCTACTGACCCATAGAGTATGTGTTGTAGCGTACAACAGGATGCTCTACTGACCCATAGAGTATGTGTTGTAGCGTACTACAGGATGCTCTACTGACCCATAGAGTATGTGTTGTAGCCTACTACAGGGTGCTCTACTGACCCATAGAGTATGTGTTGTAGCATACTACTGGACTCTCCACTTGAAGACCTGGACTATTGAGTGTTAAAATCAGCCTTCGCATCTTTTCCGAACATGGGGTGTCACAGCTTGAAAAACGAATCGAGCCAAGTGTTCATTTTTGATTTTTGTAATTGGTCAAAATCTTGGAGCTATAAAAACATGTATGCAGCAATAATGTTTCAAATAAATGAATCTACAAGGTGGTGAACTTTTAATCCCATTCGATTTAATTAGTGAACACATTTGTTTGTGATCTTTAAAAAGCCTGCTGTTGCAGTCTGGTAGCTGCATATTATATTTTTTACTTGGTATCAGATACTATGGCTTCATCAAGCACACTAAAGGGTCTCTTAGGGAATTTCAACAGCCATTGGGGACTTCAAATGATCTGTACATTCACAACAATTTGAGATGTGTTGTGTTTAACTGATGTTTATTTCAGCTTTTTTGGATGTTTACGTTTATTAGATGTTTGGTTTATTAGTACATCTTGCAATCATGTTTAGTTGAGTTGACTATTTTCACAAAATCCCTTTTAGAGTAATATGTATCTTCTGGGGCTGTTAAATACCAGCATTTTGCATAATGAATAGTATTTAAGGTTGTTCGCTGTTCTTTTTCTTCTATTTATTTTCTTCTAATCCTATCTGCTAGCAGGACATGTAGGAATGCACTACCCGTCATGTTATACAGTGATGAGCCAAAACACATCAAGGTGAAACAAATCACTCTGATCATCCACTGACAAGGGTCCATGTCTGGGTAGAATAGTTGATAATGTGTTGGGTTGAGGAAATATAGTCTGGGCTTATAGACCTCAGTGACATTGTCTGGGGTCAGTTTCTTATGCCTAGATGACTTGGTGAGAACATCTCTGAAATCGCAAAAGCTTGTGTCGTTCTCAGGCCGAGGATCCTTGTCCGGTCCGACAGAAGGTCTGTTGTGGCACAAGTCACAGGACATTTTATGGATGGTTATGGGAGAACTGTGTGATAAACCATAGTGCATTGCACCCTGCTGCAGAGCCTCAAACCAGTCAGAGTACCCATGATGACTCCTGGCCACTGTGGAAAGCGCACATGGCCACACAAGTGTCGAAACGAGACATTGGAGCAGTGGATGAAGTTTGCCACCATCCTAATCATTGTTGCAGACCAGGTACACACCTTCATGGCAGCGGCTACTTTATGCAGGATAATGTGCCCTGACATCTTGCCTATATTATTCAGGAATGGTTGGAGAAAACATGATGATTAAGGTGTTGCCCTGGCAACAACATTTCTGAGATCTCAATCCGATTTTGCATCTTTGGGATGTGCTGGACCAACAGGTCTGAACCAGTTGTCACATTGCAGCTTTGGAGGACCGACCACTTCAAGTAAAATTTTAAAGTGTTTACTTGTCTCTTTTTCCAGAGATTAGTTTCTGTATTTAATTTCATGTAACTTTTCATATAATTCATAATTTATTGTAAAAAATTATTACTTAACGATGCTCATCCAATCCACCCATTTTCGTGACCTTGTAAGAGAATTTAACAAGAAAGTAGGAATTGTTTGTTTTTAACTGGTTTGTAACAAGGTTGTCACTGGAACTTTTATGCTAACGGATCAACAATCCATTTACCCGTTCTGAGCGTTCTGGAGTAGGTTTTTGTCAAGGATCTGTAGTTTAAGATGTTCATATTTACCTCATTTCTAACTAGTCTCCTAATCGCTCCCACTGCAAATCATCCCCAAAGCATTATGCTGCCACCACCATGCTATGCCATAGGGAAGATGTTGGCTAGAGGATACGCGGTGCCTGGTTTCCTTTCTAAGTTACGCTAGGCATTCAGGCCAGTTACCTCTAGGTTTCATCAGATCAGAGAATATCGTTTTTAGCGGGTTATCCTGCCTTTTACTGAGGAGTGGCTTCCATCTGGCCATCTTTCCAAATGTACTGTACATAGAAACATACAACTGCTGTTTCAGAGAAGGACAAAAAGGCCCTGGAGATAGATTAGTCATTAAAAAAGACGTGCCTTTGTGACTTGCAGAATTATTGTATTATTGAATTGACAGATTGTGTCGTCAGGATCGTTCGCAAAAAGTAAATGCAGAAACAATGTCAGCGAATACCTCACAGCAAGTTTTATTTATACATCCAAAAACAAAAAATCAAATTTTATCACACTATATACAGATATTACATACAGTGTTTATACACATATTACATCATTTGTACACAAGAAAAATATACATAAAAATGTAAACCTTTGTATACAAAAAAATACCTTAGACAAATTAAACAAGGACCAATAACAAAAGGTGACTAGATTATTATTAGCTCATCCTATCATCTTTAAAAACAGTAATACAGTACATTCAATGAAAATAGGAATTTGTCAGCCATCTCTCTGATTTCAAGCAGTTACAAGTGCCTACAGAGCCCTGTTGAGTCTGTTCTACATGGTTGATGGGGAGCCTAACTGCACTGCACATTTTTCTAATCTCATGCTTTGTGAATACAGCACTATCACCTCGCTTGCACAAATTCAGGATAACATTCCAGCCCACCCGATACCTAGGGGCTGTACATCTAGGAATGACAATGCTGTGGTCAAGCAAAGGAAAATGAAACGCAAAGTCTGCACTGGTACGTTCTCCAATTATTATGTTGTGATTATCTTTGGAACTGGGAAGAAGGAACTGGGTCTCCTCACAGTTGGAATTGGGGCCTGCTCAGGTCTAAACAATGTGCGTGCCGTTAATCACAGCTGTTCGTTTTCTGTATCCTGACAAAGAAATCAGTTGAGAAGGTATGCTGTGTGTTCTAAATCAAAACAGATAACAGGTGCTGTTATGTATATTCCTATTACTTGCAAAAATATGGTTATGGTAAGCAATGCTATATTTGAATTTACTGCTGGCTAGAGGCAATCCAGAAATTCAGATGGAGAAATGTGGCTTTGCACTCTTTGTAAAGTCTCTCCCTGCAATCCAATCTTTCAGCAGCAGCTGTTTGAGTTTAATAGCTATCAAAAATACCATCTTACATCAATTTAGAAATGTGTTTACTTAACTGACAAAGTATGAACACAAAACATTGATCATTCCACTTTGAAGGGACACTACAACAGTTTTGATAGCCATTAAAGAATATAAATGTTTTCCACAAAACAGTTTTCAGAGAGCACTTTTCAAATGACAAGGTTATTCTTTCTTTTTTAAAACCTAATTTGTAATAAATTGCCACTCGTTAGCTCACCAATAAAACCCAATGTAGAGATGTCTATCCTATAAATATGCTAATACTTAATTGTCTGAATATCGTTCTGTTCCTTATAGAAAATTAAATCAAATTGATTGGAACTCATAGTTTACTGCTGTACTGTAATCAGTTATTAAAACCAGATAGGCAAGAGTCTGGTTGGTTCCATCCTCATTCCCTAACCAAACGGTTAACATAGTTAACATAGAGACCCATGCTTCTTCGACCTTAATAGTCACCTGATAAGAAGTTCAGAATACAACAGACAGTGCTATACCTCAGAAATGCTCATTGCACCAGTTTACACTAATGAAGTCACACTACCACACAAACAGTCAGCTAACAGAAGGTAAAACAAGGGGGCCATAATTTCATGTCCATATACCCGTCCACTGTTTCCATAAGTACTGCTTGATCAGTGAAGGATGACCGCCCTCCTGGTCCTCACTAAGTTATGATATTAAAGATAGATCAACCTACTCCCCTCACATGGTTCCTGAAGTAGAGTGTGTTTCTCTCATAAGCAAGAGTCATGTCTCTTTAAAAGGCCTTCATAGGACCAGACCAGAGTGTAGCATGGAGAAACGGTCACACTTAACCTCCTGGATTTGGCCATTACTCTTGCAATAAGAAGTGACACTTTTCTCTTTCAGTTTGTGACTCCTCTTAATGACCCAAGACAAGCTTCCTGACCTTCTCACTGGTCTGTTATAAATAGTCTAGATCTCTACTTGTCAGACAAACAGCCTTAATTTAAAACAAACGGTTTGACACGGATAGTCGTACAGGCTCAAACATATTTCTGGTCCACATCGGTTCTGAAAACATAGTGAAGGTACATTAAGTGGAGACCAATACAATACATCACAATACAGTGACAGGAAGGTATGTCAATGTGTTTATTGCTTAAAGTAACAAGATTTAGCCTACCTTCAATTGTCTAACAGGCCACCCATAAGAAAGTCCCACAACCAATAGTGAGGACAAAAGGTCTTTTTAGGTTTCTGAGTAAACCGATAAGAGCGAATATATACAATATAAAAACAGCTGATTAAAAGTGGTTTGGCGAAACTCTGTGTCTTAAGTCGTGGAGAACAGGGTTACTTCATGATATAATTTGACAGAGAAATGTCCTCTGTTGCTTAATAACAGGGTCACGTTCACATACAATGATCTACCCTAGAATCTCTTTCCGACGGTGAACGGAACAGTGTACGAGGAGCAGATGAACTGATGCAATGATCATAGCAAACCAGGATATAGTTGATGGCTGTAAGACAAGACTAAACTGGCAATACAAAAGAAACGACCACTGATTGAGGCTTTGTCACTGTATTCTCTAGCACTTTCGCTCTCACTGCGATGGGGGAATCTCTCCTTCCTCTGACGCTCCTCCACGAGAGCTCGTGTTTCTACTGAGCCACATCCCTCCACACACACTGTGCCCAACATCTCCCCCTGCTGGCGAATACCTAGCGCTGCATTCCTCGTCAACCAACTTGACCCTAACATACCACTTTCAGTCAGGCCAACTGGCTATATCCTCACCAACCCGTTAAGGAATATCTGAGGTTGTGCAAATTCCGATTCAGAATAGTGCACCGATAACACATTGACCACTGAGCAGATGGAAGTAGGTAGAAATGAATGGACCGTGTGGAGTCCCTGGTTTCACCTGCAGTCCCTGTACTGTGCACAACTCCCTCTCAGTTACTGTGTGGAAAAGGCGGTGTTGCTTTGTTGGCACTTGCAGCGGTGGCACTGGCTATGGAGAAGCCAGTAGGAGGCGCTGTGGAGCTGTGACTGGGCTGCACGTCCTTGGGGATGCCGCTGTGTGAGGCCAGCTGGTGGCCGAAGGCAGCGCTGAACTGAGGGAGCTGCTGCTTGGGCTGGGTCGAGGTCAGGAGGTCGGGAGGCGAGGGGACGGGGGGAGCAGTGGAGCCTGTCAAGCCGCTCTGGGGCATTGCAGAGAGGGCAGCTATGGGCTGCAGAGTGACCGAGTGTGTGGTGGAGCACGGGGGAGTGGACAAAGAGGTGGATATGAGGTGGCCCTCTGGTCCCATCAGGTTGCCAAACTGCCCGGGATCCGTGAGAGGCAGGTGGATGTGATTCCAGGAGGAGCGTGGGGGGCCCGGTACCCCGCTGAGGGGGACCTCCAGCAGGAGGCGTGAGTCAGTCTGAAAGGAGGCGGCGTGGGAGGAGGACATGTGGTCACTGTACGGGGATGGCACATGCTCGCTGCTGTAATGGCCGCCTTGGGGAGATGAGGTGGGCGCCTCGGGCTTGACCAGGAGGTGGGGAGGGTGTGTCCGGGGGAACGTTCGTTCTGTTAGGGGGCTATGTGCAACAGTGGGGGCAGAGGATGTGAGACTAGGCCCTGAGGGAGGGGGCTGACCCTGGGCAGGGGGCTGCTGAGGCGACGTCACAGGGGAGAAGTGACCCCCAGTAGAGTGCAGCAGGTTGTCCTCCAGCTCCAGGCTGGAGAAGTTCTCTGAGGAGATGCGGCCGTTAAGCAGGTCACCCATCCCCCCAGACTGGACACCCGGCCCCGGGAACACTGACGACATGGTCCGGTGATCCACTCCGTCAGCCTGTGCCAGCTCCGCCATGGAGGACAGGCACACCAAGGAGTCTGGGTATGAGCCCATTAGGCCCGCCTGCAACGCTCGAACCAGTTCCTCCGCCTCCTCTGTGGTGGGAAGCAGCTCCCCATTTTTCCCTGAGGAGATATACAACATCTCTTACCCACAACCTAGGACTCTACCAGACACCACCTAGATTAATCTCTTACCCACACCCTAACACTCAACCAGACACCACCTAGATTAATCTATTACCCACACCCTAACACTCAACCAGACACCACCTAGATTAATCTCTTACCCACACCCTAACACTCAACCAGACACCAACTAGATTAATCTCTTACCCACATCCCAAGACTCTACCAGACACCTTTAATAAAGATGAGGGACACTTGAATATGTAAATATTTAGCCCAATAGCTTTTATATCTCTCCATGACATTCAACCAGTTCAAATAACACTGTTGATTAATCGGAAAAAGGCTGACATAAGCACACATAATAAACCTTTCCGAAGTCATAAAATTGAAAATATAACCATTTCAGAAATAAGTGATAGGACATTGCAAGCACATCCATCGGGCATACCTTCAAACAAGTCAAAGTCCTGTAGGTCGTCTGGGAGCCTGGGTAACACGTCTGAGAAGTCCTCCTGATTCAGCTCCAGGTCATTCGGAATGTCAGCCATGTCGTTGATGTCATCTGGGAGCTCATCTGCGCTCAGTTCAGGCGTGGAGGGACTCCTGCCATCGGACAAACAAATTATTAGCAGAGACCTACGCCAAGACATAAGTAACAAAATGTCCTCACTAACGTTGTATGAAAGACAAGAGACAGACTGGGACAGACCTGACGCTGGCCTGGGTGAGCATGGACAGGCTGGAGGAAGAAGGCATTCCCAGGTTTCCCTGTGGCAGTGCTGGCGGGATGGGCTTTTGGGGTCGCCATGGCCCTCTCCTTCTCTTCTTCTTGTGTTTCTTGGTGAGTGCCGGAGGTTTGGTCTTCTTACGTGGTTTCCTTTGCTGCTGTTGCTGGTGCTGTACTCTCCTGTTACCGTCTCCACGCAAAAAATTATCCTACAGGGAGACACACAACTTTAAGAAGAGCGAAAGGAAAGCAGATAATGTTGCCTCATTACCACAGCGTTGCAACCGAGTGTTGCTGCTAAACGCTATACAATCCCAACAGCCCCGACTGAAATATGTAACCAACAAAAGTCGTCACGTAACTTAGGAGAAGAAACTCACCATCTTTTTGGCATGCTCTTCACAGAGCGGTGTCTGATGCGTGATGTCAAACACAGGGATGGAACACTGTTGGCCATCTGCGAATTTGGCTGTGCAACTGGAGAAGAGCTGCTGGGAGCGATTCAACAGAATGTCTGCCGAAAAACTGTGAAGGAAGCACTGCAATGGAAAAGTCAGCGGGCATGCTAAACATTCTGACCCTAAAAACAGGATCCACACTTAGAGAACCTTCATTACGACATGCACTGCATGCTCCCCAATAAATGACAGCAGGTTCCCAAACGCTACGTCTGCCATGGAAGAAGTGGGTAAAAGGATACGCTGGAAGCAGTGTCGAGTGAATGGTAGAGCTTGGCTGCTGCAGGCCTGGCCCTTGGTGCTTCCAGTGCAGATTCCAGTGTGTGTTTCCTGCTGCCTCGGCCCACTGAGAAAAAACAGGCCCAGGATCAGGACATTCACTCAGACCCTTTGCAACACCACCATCACCACATTTAGGACCTCCTCCTTACCATGTGACTGGAATTGTTATTCACACGCGTAATCTAAGCTCCAGGGAAACCCATGACGCCAAATAATGCGTTAATATTGTCATTACGTCACATTTCTTATTGACAGACGCTAGCAGAGGAGTCTAACAACGATACTTGATCTTAAATGCAGATGGAGTGTTAAGTACCTTGAGGAGGTCTGGGAGACAGTGTGCAGCTCCTGGATCAGTTGGCCGGCACAGTCGGGGTCTTTGCTGGCAGCGTGCAGCAGGGCTTTGCGGAAGGCATACCGGTATCTCTTCTGGCGCATGGTTGCCCTCTCCTGTCTGCACAAGTGCTTGTATTTTTCCTGAAGGTACGAGCACAGCCGAGCGAGGCGCGTTCTCCGCGAGCTGCCTGCCACTCCATCTGAACTGTGGGGCCAAATATTAACAAGTCAGAAACATATCCAGTAAAATACCATTTCACAAGTACAGCTGCATTGCTGAATCCGACCCAGAGCTCTTTCAGCCAAAATAATTGTTCCTCATTGTCTCAGTCCAATAAAGAAAAAAGGCTGGCAGCTACACATTAACATATTTACTGTCCATGTCTGTTTACATAATGGTCTGACATAGAATGTGATAATAAGCAACTTACAGATCCTGCAGATGTCTTTCCTGTAGCCTCCAGGTGTTGTGATATGGTGGTATTCTCTCTGCCTCCACTTCATCATCCTCTGAACTGTCTTCAGACCAGTCCAACCCTAAATGAAGACAGTATATTAGTACAGCCGCTCTAGATTGCCCCATAGTACACAAGGTTTACATGCAACTAATAATCCAGATCAAGAATGCACTACGAGTAGGGAGAAGAAGTACCGAGATGTGGGAAGAGTTGACCATGTTCCTGATGTCTCTGAGCAACAAGCTGCACCAGGTGCTGTAATCTGGCCAGGCAAACGGGAGGAGGCGAATAGACAGCCGGGCGCATGACCACCGCATGCCGTTGAGCGTTGTCCCAGCTGCAGGGCGGCAGGGGCGTGGCAGTGAATGGGGCTTTCCTGCTGCTGGGAGGACAGGAGGATTGTGTCGGACTGGGAGCAGTGCTAGAGGGCAACCCGGGAGGCAGAAAGGCTGGAGTCTGAGGTGGAGCAGGCTTGCATAATAAACCCTGCTGCTGCCCTGGGAGGACAAAGGAGGGCACTGTAGAGTGCTGGAGGAGGCCGCTCTGCTGCTGACGAGGGAGGTGGGGATTCAGGGGTGAGGAAGGGTGCACGCGGGGAACAGGAGAGGGTCTAAAGTGCTCTGGAGGAGGTTGGAGGAGGTCCGCGTCCTGAGGAAGGTGCTGCAGTTTCTGACTAAGCACCAGCCGACTGTGTAGTTTCTTCCTGACGGTGGAGCCCTTCCGAGGAGGCCCCTCTTCCCCATCTGTGTCCTCCTCGCAGAAGGCAAAAGGGTCTAGGTGCTCCTCATCCGGGAGGTATATGAGACGGGTGCAGGGTGGGGAGGGCGGCAGCTCATCCAGGCCGTTGGTGGCCTTCAGCGCCAGCGAGGGAACGGTTATGTTAAGAGCCACTGATTCCAGGTGAGGTCGTGAGCGCATGTCGTCAAGTGCATCATGCTTCTTTTTCCGCTCCTTCTTGGGGATAAACCCGAGAACTTGGAGATGGCTGTTACAGTATCTGGCGAATGAAGAAACATGGTTAAAACGCTGTTCACAAAGACATGATGTCCTCAGGACTGAGAATGTATGTCTATTGTGACTCACCTGCGGTCCTCAGACTTGGGGATGGGGTTGGTGCAACGTTGGCTGTTGTACTTGGCCACATATTCACATTGCTTAAAGGGGGCAGTTTTATCCTCCAGGACGTGACGGATACAAAAGGCATAGCCATTTAGTCTGCGCTGCTTGCAGAGCTTAGGGCTGTATGAGCACAATGGCTTATTGTCCACCTCAGAGAAGTGTATGTGTTTGCCCTCATACATTACGTGACTCTTGTCCTTGAGAACATCAGCTGATGGGAGAGGGAGAAGCCAGGGAAAACCGTGAGTCTTACATCACGCACAGTAATCACAGAGACTGCCCTGAATACGCAAACAAAACAAAAACACTGAGGATACAGATACATAAACATTTGCAACTCTTCTCAAGTCAATGGTTTGGTGTTGCTAGCAACATTCCCATGTACAATTAGTTTACATGCACACATTTCCAAAACATTAGGGTTATGTTATATTCAATCAGTGACTTCTTAAACTCAAGATACATGTCTTAACATTGCGTTAAGCGTAATTTGTTTTGGAACCAATAACTTCAGGAAAATATAGTTTGAGACACAACAAGTGCAGAAAGCTCTGTTTATTTCCCCATTCCTGTAGCTACCTAACACTCAATTAAAAAGCAGGATGCATTCAGACTTAAGTTGACAGTTGCATCTAAGTACTGGACCTGGACACAATTCTCACGTATTGTCACAATATATACACTTTTCTCGACAGAGAGGTGTCATCATTTATTGACCACATAACATAAGATAACGTTGCATTACATTCGGTAGGATGCAGTACCTAGCACACTTACATTCATGCAAACGGGCACACTTCTCGGACATTTTGCTTGATTACGAGTTAGATAACTAGTTACCTAGCTAACTAATCATTATATATAAGCCAGCTAGCTCATAGCTTTCAAAACAAAGTTAGCCGATGTATCTATTTATTTACCTACTTAGTTAAGAATGTTAAACTTAAATACCAACCAAGTTCGTTAACACTGCTAACCCAACTAGTTATCCAGCTATATCCTGGGTGTGTTGCACACCATAAGATAACATACATATAACCACAATGCATGTTAAATTGGCAATGTAGCTTATACCATTCTGTAATATAGGTTGCTAGCGAGACAGCATACATATGCTAGCTTGTTAACTAGCGTCACGTTAGCTACTAGCTACGCTAAAAACACAAACACAGCGGTATAGTAGCCAGGAAACGGAAACATGAATACTCATTGGGATATTTCTTTGAAATACGTAGATCAATTCACAATCCGCCGACATGCATCACAAAATAGATTGAAATGTGAAATATTTTTACATCACAGGTAGCTGTAGAATCAAGTGTAGCCCATGTTTTGGCCACTAGCAAACAAAGGCAAAGGGCCCGTGCATAAAGGCCTTCAAAACAAATATTGCACGCAAGTCACCTGGTCATTTTCTGGTTAGTCAATGTGTACACTAGCGTGACAAACTACACGTTGGTGAAGATCGTATGTCATAAAAATTGTCGTTAGGTATTACAATCAGCTGTTGTGTGATGCAGATTATAAAACGCCCCAAATAAACATTTAACATAAAACGATAAGGCCTATCGGACATGGTAGTCATCGGGCCTCGAGTGACAAACATGTCCGACTAGTAATGCGCCATAAACGGGCTCTCAAATAATCGAGGTCGAGGCTGTGAAGTGGCTGGGCTTACCTTCAATTGGTATAGGCTGTGTACGGTATTCGCTCCGGATACACAGCAGAAGTGCCTATTAGAACCAGCTCACCTATTCGTGCATCGATATGCGATATTTTAGGATACTTATACTGCTCCTAATCGAATACAGTATCATTGAAAATGCTGATGCATTTAAATGTAGATTATCCACAGGAAATATTAGCAGTTGGGAGCTGCTGAGGATTTTAGTTCAGTCCACAGCAGACTCCTTACAGCACCACTACAGGCACTGCGGGGACATGACAACAGTCCACTGTACAACAACAACCTCTCTACCATATTGGAAATTCAACTTTGTATTAGCTACAGCAGTGAAGAAATACTATTTTATGCCTAGTCGAATGTATGAATGCAATGTTGACCAAGGAGAAGAGTTGTTCTAGTTACATATATAGACATAAGTTACATTTTCCTACTTATTTCTCTCTTATAACACATCTTAAATCCAATCTGGCAATGGCAGATATCATCACATCATTCTTTATGAGTTCTCTTCTCCCTCCTCCGGCTGTAACAATGCTGATGCATGTGCCCATCACTTAAAAGTCCTAATCCTCCCAATGCAAGCACACATTTTTGCCATAATGAATTTCAATGCAATGGCCAGCTTCATTTGACCATATAAATCTATGGATATGTAATAATAAACTTAAATTTTTTTTTGGAAAAAGTTCATTCAAGTAATAAATTGAAAAACAAGTAATATAAACTTTAAAAATCTGCCTAATAAAATCTGTGCTATAGCAAAGTGGAACAAAAAAGCTTGCACTGTGATAGGCTATGCCAAGTCTAACCAATGGCTCTGAACAAACTGTATCTACAAGACAGAGAATATCTTGCGCTTCATCATTGATTACAATAGGAGAAAATACATTTATTTAATATTCTTATATACATTATCTACAAAGCAAAATATTTTAAGAGTCAATTGTGAAAATATGATCTTTACACAATTCAAAGTAGTTTGGTAATACATACAAGTAATAAACTATTTATGCTGGTGTCAGCTGGCAGACTGAAAGTTGCTTGCACAGCATTTGGTCATTAAGGTTATGAGGGAGCTGTGCCTGGGGTAGGACATTTTCCATTTAGAACACAGAAATGCTTGTATATAGTGAGACATGTACATCAATCTAGTACAATATAAAAAAATTAATTGCATCTATGAATGTGTATAAAGAATTTTTAAACTGAGAATTAGATAAAAAATCCATATATCACTTAGACCTCGCAGAACACAATAATGCTTTCCTGAAAGTTATAAGAAGAAAGAATGTTATATGGTACTCAGCAACATATAGAAAGATTTTTTAAAGGATGGATGTATGCCTAAGAGTTATTAAAGTAAGTGAATGTCATCTGTTATTATATGCATATGACCTAGGAAAACCAAGCTTCAGCATATTGATGGCTCCTCTATAGCTTGGGCTCCTTCTGTCACAGCCATCACGCACTTAGCCATGGTCTGAGAGGCTCTGCTAATTGAATCTGTGGACAAGAAAGAGTTTTAAGACAATTTTCACAGAATAATAAAAAACATACAAAGAATCAGTAGCCCAGTCTCACCTGTCATGTAAAAGTCTTGGAACAGCGAGCTGTGGAGGTACCAAAGGCTCGGAGTGAAGTCTTATTAACAGCCTAAGGTAGGAGACATATTTATTAGTTCACAATTTACATATTCACGATATTTTTTTAGGAAGCTACAAGTAAGAAAGTTGTTTGTGCGTGTGTACTGCAATGTTACAGCTGACCTCTGCCAGTTCATTTGCTTGCTGAAAGTAGATAGCCTCCTCAATGTCATCATAGCGCACCAGATTAGGTGAAATCTCCGCCAATCTGTCCGGGACCTCATCAATACTGTCATAAGGCAATGTCATTTCAGCAAGCTTTAGGGTCAAATAAAAGAACTGTCAACAGGTTGTCCCCCCCAAAAAAACTGCGCTGTCCCCTAGATCAATAATTGCCATTTTGAAAATGCTGGACCTGGATTGTAAGGTACATCATTTTGCTAATTGTATTAGAAAAATATAGCCAGTGATGTCTTCGCAACGGCATGGGTTCAGCTCAATTCACATCCCAGAGCATTTTAAATTTAAGTCAAAAGTAATTCAGATATTGATATATATAATTGTGCCTCTGTGTGGTTTATATACGGTAAATGTTTTATTGAATAAACAATGAGAATTGGACAATTAGCTTTACAGCCATCTCTTTTCAGGTGGGTGTTGTTTTTGCATCACCACTGCATGCACGAGGTTATCAACTATTTGGAAAACGAACACGACAAATAAAAATAACTGGTCAGCTCAGCAATGCCAAACGACCTGCTAGACCCCAACCAAACAAAAAATTGTTAAGCTGCATTCAGCAGTTACGCTGCAACTGAAGAAAAATATGTGAAGATCTTAGACGTGCCCTAAACGTATCAATTGTTAAAGCCAAGTTAAAAACATCTTTTCACATGCCTATGACTGAGTAAACAGCATGAACTTAACAACACTTTTATGTTTTTATCTTTTCTTATTCTATTTCAGTTTTTACGTTAATTCTCCAAATTGAATTGCCTATTTGATGTTTTTATTTGTTTTGATTCTAATACATGGCATACATGATTCCATTGAGCCTAGGTTCTTAAGATCTTTTGAAAAAATCATTGTATTGACAGTACAATTGCTATGACATGGAATACATGACTCAATTCTGGGAACGGTTCTAGTTTGTCTTGATAGAACAGGCTGTCCAGTTAACAGTTAAGAAACTCATTTAGGATGAATATAAAATGCATGCATGTTATTATTACAAAGTACTAAATATGTCAACTGTATTTTAGATTATTAGTTTGTCCAATTTCATTTGGTTGCACATAATGGGGGGGACTTTTCATAAAAAGTTGTAAATCCCCTAAAAATAAAGTTGACAATCTGTATTTACAATTATTAGTTATTCTTTCACTTTATATCCAATGTGGTGAAAAATCATCAAAACTTGTGTCACTGTCCAAATACTTATGGACTGCACCGTACCTCAGAAATGTCACGAATGTTTTTGGCCAGGCCTGGAGCAGTCAAAGCCAGCCTGGTCAGCTGGGCACGGCCCTCAGTGTTCACATAAGTGCTACACTTCTCTGTGTAAGCTGCTCCAGGAAGAAATATCAGCCATCGTTGCCCCAACATCTTCATGGTGCCCTGTGTCATGATAAAAAAACGACATCATTCTGACACAAGGCTCACCTAAACAATGTAGAGTGATTATTTAAGGGGTTCGAAAACAGAGAATGGCTTTTTTTCTCTGTTGTAGCTGACCTTGGTAAATTGGCAAGTCTTGGCGTGTGATACAACCAGCATCTGCTCCAAGAAGGAAAAGTACTTTGGGCGGAGTTTTCTTGATGACCTCTACGCCTTGCTTGTACCCAAGATCCAATGCAGCAACTTGACTGGCCACCCTGTAGTCAGTAAAATTATTAGAGGACATTGTCACTACAAACCTTCAATAGCATTTTTTCTCTCTTCTATTTACAAATAACACCGAAATATATCTCAAACAAGAGAGCAATCACATAGTTCTTACCGGTGAAGAACATTGAGAACCTTCCATCCACCCACTGCTGACACGGGCATTCTGAGCGATGGTGGACACTGCTGTGTGAATAACGGCCCCATCATCTCTCTGCAGGGAAGCACTGCCCACCACAATAACAGGACGCTTTGCCTTGGCAAGAACCTAGGAATAAAATGTCAAAACCCCTGTTGATCTACCAAATGCTTTATGACTAAGCTTACTGGATAACCAGACGTTTGTAAATAATACAGGATTACCGAAGAGAAGGGGTGGGTCCCTGCAGCAATTTCTTGCAGGACTGTAGCAGACTCCCCCAGATGATCATATATGTCTGGTCCTCCTGGCTGCCCACCAAGGCCACATGCAGCTCATTGTGAAGCCAACTACCAGATGTACAACATTAAATACTACTCGTCATCTCAATGATGGAAAAAAAACGTTCTGATTTATGTTTATCCGCTTAAAAGGCCGAGTGTAAATCACAAGCTGGAAGCAGCACACGGCTACGGCTGATTTGCATGCAAATTGAGATACGACTGATTTCTGATCACTAACATAAATTCAATTTCAGCCCCAGATCTCCCAGTTATACCTTTTCCTGATGCGTGCGTTAAAATGTGGCGCCTTATAGCGTGGGTTTGTGCCAACGAGGAGCAGCAAATCAGCTTCTTCAATGCCAGCGATGCAGGAATTCAGTAAGTAGTTTGAGCGCAGGTAAGACCTGTAGGAAACAGTTCAGGACTGAATGTTATTACATGGAAAAAGCTCTCGCAACGTCAGAGAAAATGTATATATGAATGTACTGTTCCGGAGAAAACATTTCTGTGCGACTGAACGTTGAAAACCAAATGGTCTAGCCACCAGTCTATTGACGAGCCATTAAACATAATAGAATAACTGCGAGGATCACTTGTGCCATTATATAAAGACAGGGATGAGACAACCAAGGTCCTGATGTGTTTTCACACACCATCACAGCCGGAGAGCCTGGGAAGAGAGAATTAAAGCAAACTACCCGAGACCAACAGGTAGTGGGTATAGATGTAGGCAACAGGAGATGCTGCAAATAGTGTTTTTCCAGCAAATGGCAATTCTACATCAACATTGCGAATTTATGACCGATATCATTTGGAAAATGTTTTGTGACAAAATAACATCCACCAGAACATCAACTTCCTAAATTGGATAATGCATATTAATGGGGGAAATGGAACGCGAAGGAGCAATATATTTTGATTAGATGATTATGTAAACTCCATCTATTGGTTTTTATTGTAAATCCAGAAAAATAACATGTTGTCAGTGCATTTAAACCTCTTCAATCTCAGTGTAGTTCCATGTTAGATATCTGACTACACACGCCTTAGGTAAAGCCCAGGAGAGAGGGTGGCTTGCACAGTGAAACACTTTTAATTAGGCATGCACCCATTATGAAATTCTGGGCTGATTGTTAAAATAACAATTTGGCTGATGTCAATACCGATGTTTTAAAAATTATTATTATTTAGCTTTTATTGTTATTTATGCTGTGTCAGGGAAACCTGTAATGAAATCTTCATTACAAAAAATAACTGAACTGTTTTAAAGTTCAGTACACTTTCATCACACATAAAATTCCATCATATTCTGCACAAAATGTTTGCGACACAACCGTTAAAAATGGGCCACTGCCATTGGCTGATGTGTTCTCATTTGCCAATAGGACTGCAGATGCATCGGTGCATCCCTAATCGTTAAAGGGGTAAATAAAGGTTAAATATAATAAAAAATGATTGTAAATAAAAAAATTTAAAAAAACTTCTTAGCGGATTTCTTGGTGTTTTTAGTTACTATCTTTAATGTCCTTGCTTTTATATTTTATTTTCCCCTGTGGGGCCATGTTCTTCCTGCGTCATGAACAGGAGTACAAAAAAAGGCTAGCCATGCCAGTGTTCATGACGGACAAGCACATACCTTCGGAGATTTCTCCACAAGACACATCCGACAGTTCCCTGCTCATGGTAACAGAAGCATGGAATCTGCACTCTCATTTTTTCACACGCCTAAAATACAAACACATCAACAAACTAAGAAGCATAACTTTAATGCAGGAGCAGTAGCAATATAAAAACATGTTTACAGTATATTCCATAATTAAATAACCAGGACTATCTGCAGTACTGTGGTCCCTAATTCCACCATCACTGGCTTCCCATCCACAAACACCTTTACCAGGTTACTGACTGTTGCAGGTGCTGCTGTTGCTGCAGTGTGAACTGTGAGCACAGACGACAAATGCTCACAGCATCTGCATCCTTAAAATCCTCCTACATCTGTGCACCAGTTAAAGTGTACCACAATAAACCACCTGCACTACATTCACAAGATCTGCACTGTTCTAACGTCAGCCTAGTAGAAAATGGTATACTCTTCTGGACAAATCTGAAGTCCTGACATTAGTCTAAGAGCAGTATTAACCTTTGCTGAACATTATGCACAACAAACAGTGGCATCTTTCAAAGAACAACCTGAATTAGTGGAGTTGAACATGAATTGTTAGCTATTTCCACTGTAAGCGGTAATCTTGCAGCAGTAAAATGTTAACACTGGCCAAGAGCATTCTGACCAACCAACCGGAGGTCTCTGCAGCAGTAGGTAAAAACCGCCAACATGCACAATCGACATCATGCCCAATGTCTCGATCGTATTTCCAATCAATTTGATGCTCTTTAATAGACAACAAATGCACTTTTATTTTTGAAACAAGGAAATTGCCGAGTTAATTGTTAGAACCATTTACCATTTGATTGTCGAGGTAAGGATCTAGGTTCGCAATGAAATCTGGAACTTGTGGTATTTTATGGACAGACCAATACAGAGGTAGAAATCCAATTTCTTTGATTTCTTGATTGTGTTGAGGAAACATTCTGCTTTTACACAAACAAATCATTGATAACATTTTTAATTTGTACATCAATTAGTTTAAGACAAAACGGTTGTATAGTTGCCATATGCACTCTGAAACACTTTGTTTAGTACATGCTATCTATTTGTTTTATTACTACTATCGAGTTATGTATGATAGGTAATAAATAAAACACTCTAGAATTTGTCACAATGTATAGCTAAGTCTTCTTTCATTTGAACATTATTAAATATTAAACTAACTCAGAATCCAGATTTCTTGCACAGAAGAAGTTTGACCAGAGCCAGGAGTTTGGGTAGCCAGGCAAGGAAACAGGACAACAAGTACATCATCTACACACCATGGGTATATGTGCCACACGAACTGGGCTCTACTTACAACCTACAGGTAAAAACAAGATATTCTGAGTACTGTTGGAAATCATATAAGGACTACCATAGTTAGACAGCCATGCCCCTTGCCCCTTTAGAGTGAGCCACCGCAGAAAGAGCGTGACTCGCCGCAGGTAGACTCAACATACCGCTGAAAAAGAAAAGTGTACACACAGGTACGCCCAGTAAAAATCTTGTTTCATCAGATTGTTTCATGATTCAACAGTATCAAATGCCATGTAAAGATGCAATCACATTCATGCAGCATCACTGCTAGATACTTCACTTTATGTTAGTGCAAGAACACAGACACTGATGCAAGAAAATGTGGCATCCAGGAGGACAGCATTGACAGCAACTAAATGAGCTAGATATAACATATAACATTGTTTCACTGACAGACAATTGGATTAAAGCCGATCACATAAGTGCGGTGAAGACATTCATCTAGTCAACACAGGTACGTGTGTTATCTTCACCTACTTTACTGACCATCTGTCAGTTTGCAATAATTCTTCGCTATAAAGAAAGTTATACAATTCTGTTTTCCACCCCAGGTATAATATTATATTAGTTGTTTTTGTGAGATCATGGAAAAAACCCAACAACGGAGATACATATAGATCTAACTGTGCACCAGTTAAAGTGTACCAATACACATCCTTTTGTTGACCTGGAATTTTTAAATCACATTTCTGTCATTGTATCTAACGTTTAGCAACTAAATGGTATCTAGTATGTAGCTCTTTAAATTCAGGAAAAAAGTTAGGCGTATGGTTTTTCCTGTTGAATAACGTTTTGCAACCCATAAATCGTTAAACCCCGAGTCTCCTTAATACGAGATAAAATGTTGTGCTGTTAGTTCCGTTAACGGACATTCATTTGGTTGACTTCTAAATTGGATCATTACAATCTTGGGATTGCATTGACTTGTCAGTGTAAAGTGTTGATGAAAACACACGTCTGTAAAAGAAAAAACATACATGCTCCACCATTTCGAGAAGTTCGCGAGGTTTCTATTTCAGACACGATTTAACTTCCGATTTGGAGGAAACGTTTTGGGTAAACAGCATTTTGGGTAAACGTTTATCATATAGCGGATTTGCAACGTTTGTAGCTGAATGAACGTATCCCAATTGATCTCTTATTTGGGTCGGAATAATAATACGTAGTTAGCTAGCTAGCTTGCCATGACTGTCATAAACACCGGAATAACTTTCACATTTAACCAGACAAATAGCTCCGGTTTCAAAATAATTAAAACAACGAGAATAATAAGGAGTGTGTTGCAATGAGTGCAATTAATTCATTTGCATGCATAACCAGCCTGACCATCAATGACAACAATGCTATGCTAACGAGTTAGCTAATGAACAGTCATTACAGTACAGCCTTTTGCAATCGCTGTTGGTTGTATCTGGTCCGGAACTTGCCATGCTAGTTTTCAAAACATCTTCATATTTCAAATTCCCCTTCTACTTTTGAGATGCATATAGACAGTATAAGTGATTGTTTGTACGTACCTTTACACTGTGGTGTCGCTCGCTTGCACTACAGAGTGCACCCCAATGACTGACTGCGCACTTTGTCTATTGTGCTGCATTACGATTTGGTAGTCCTATATACATCAGTGGGTAGTCCTATATACATCAGTGGGGTAGTCCTATATACATCAGTGGGTAGTCCTATATACATCAGTGGGTAGTCCTATATACATCAGTGGGGTAGTCCTATATACATCAGTGGATAGTCCTATATACATCAGTGGGTAATCCTATATACATCAGTGGGGTAGTCCTATATACATCAGTGGGTAGTCCTATATACATCAGTGGGTAGTCCTATATACATCAGTGGGGTAGTCCTATATACATCAGTGGGTAGTCCTATATACATCAGTGGGTAGTCCTATATACATCAGTGGGGTAGTCCTATATACATCAGTGGATAGTCCTATATACATCAGTGGGTAATCCTATATACATCAGTGGGGTAGTCCTATATACATCAGTGGGTAGTCCTATATACATCAGTGGGTAATCCTATATACATCAGTGGGGGTAGTCCTATATACATCAGTGGGTAATCCTATATACATCAGTGGGTAATCCTATATACATCAGTGGGGTAGTCCTATATACATCAGTGGGTAGTCCTATATACATCAGTGGGTAATCCTATATACATCAGTGGGGGTAGTCCTATATACATCAGTGGGTAATCCTATATACATCAGTGGGTAATCCTATATACATCAGTGGGAAGTCCTATTTACATCAGTGGGTAATCCTATATACATCAGTGGGAAGTCCTATTTACATCAGTGGGTAATCCTATATACATCAGTTGGTAGTCCTATACATCAGTGGGTAATCCTATATACATCAGTGGGTAGTCCTATACATCAGTGGGTAATCCTATATACATCAGTGGGTAATCCTCTATACATCAGTGGGTAGTCCTATATTCATCAGTGGGTAATCCTATCAGTGGGTAGTCCTATATACATCAGTGGGTAATCCTATATACATAAGTGGGTAGTCCTATACATCAGTGGGTAGTCCTATATACATCAGTAGGTAATCCTATATATTTCAGTGGATAATCCTATACATCAGTGGGTAATCCTATATACATCAGTGGGTAATCCTATATACATCAGTGGGTAATCCCCACTAAAGCTGCCAACTAATCAGTACAATGCAACACACACACCTACACACACACACACACACACACATATATATACCCTTCAAAAGTTTGGACACCCCATTATTCAAGGGTGTTTCTTTAAATAATAATAGTGACAAGAAGACTATGGAATACCAAATAGAAGCATGCATCAACAGAAAAGTGTTTACATATGAACATGCATATTGTTTATTCTTAAAAGTAACTGCCCTTTGCCTTGATGACAGCTTGGCACACTTTGCATTCTCTCAACCAGCGTCATTAGAAACCTGGAATGCATTTCAATTAGCAGGTGTGCTCTGTTAAAAGTACATTTGTGGAATTTCTGTGCTTATAATGCATTTTAGACAATCAGTTGTGTTGCCGTATGGTAGATTGGTATACATTTAACTATGAAAGTGTAGATGTGTGCAGACTTTTGAATCCGTACATATAACACACATAACAATATAGTTTTTTACATCTATTACACAGCTGTAAATTATTATAGCTACATTTCTACATTCTAACTGGTATGCTAATGTATTTGGTCTTGTGGAGTGAATGTGTCTAAGTAATACAATTTCAACTGTCATGTATTTTTTTTTACCTTTTATATCTTTGTAAAACTCATATATATTTCTCTTATCGTTGAAATGTGTACAATCCAGGTCTAGTTCGTTCTTTGAATATCGTTTTTCATTCAATTAATCTGAATCAAATGTCAACATCCTACATTTTTAAACGTTGTGACAAGGTATACTGGCTGAATACAACAGTGTTGTTCCCTCGAGCCTTGGTCCCAGACGTGGACAACATTACTCATCGTAAGCATTTTTTTTTTGCCGCAGCAGTCTAAAAAGTAACAAGTAACAGCTGCATTTACATTGAAAACAACTGGACAGAAGTTCCGGCAGAGTGTAGCTAATGACATTGGAAACGCACAAATCTGTTAGTGGAGAAGGGCAAGTTGAAGTAAAGCAAGTTAACAACAGTCTTGCTACAGGAAATACGTGATAGGTCACACATCTTGTGGGCTTTTGCTTTAATCACCCATGTGGGTTGCACATTTATTTGTCAAAATGTATTTTCAATGAGATACAAGCAATGTGCTGTTCGTCATGGAGATTTTGTCCAACTCTATATAGCAGCATTTTGGCTGCCTTCTCAATTCTGCTTCCCGACCACACAAGACACAATACATTTTGAAACACGCTACCAATGAAAAGAGAATGGATTTATTGTTATTAATTTAACTTTAATATAATAGAATTTACAAATATCTTGCATTGCAAATTCCCATTATGGATTTGAATTCCATCACATAGATAAAATAATACCACACACTGAAACTAACCTGCAAATGCAATGTAAACATTGTAATTTATAAGCCAAATATAAATTAACTAAAAAAGGCCTAGTACAACTTTGTTCTTGTGCACATCAGCTATATAGTAACAAAGATTAAAACAAAAAGGACATTTCAGTGTATATATTTCTTAAGAAAATAGTTGTTCTATGGAGATGTGCAAATCCCTTTCAGGGTTAAACCTGGATTGTCTGCTTAGATGTTGCATATGCCATGTTGCAATAATTTTGTTTTCGGATGGAGGAAGGACTTTGGCTAATTTTGAAGACAAAACAAAATCTAAATATAAGGTGTTTACAAAAAGGGTAAATCTGCTTTAATAAATCCCACAGTTTGTCTTTGAAGTATTAAGGCTGACATTACTTTTTCAAATCATAGAATATTTTGTCTTGTTCCAGTAACTTTTAGCACACGGCTTCACTCTGGTTTTACACTGTGAGCAATTTACAGTTCACAAGATTTGGCACTCTGAGTAAATGCAGCATGGAAATATCCAAACAACTAAATGTTACATCAAAATAGAATATTAAAAAAGTCTGGTTAAATGACTGTTGACTGATCATCGAAGGTAAAATAGCAGCTTTTATCCGTTTCTGCTTCAGCTAACTACATTATATTCATACAGTTGATGATTCTATTGGCTCCTCTGGGGGAATTCTGTCTTGATTAATGTCTTCTACAGACACTGACTCTGTTCCAGAGATGGACTGACTGAGCTCGTGCAGAGAACTCCTTGTGATGTCAAGACACGAGCGCTTCAGGAGCTGGCGAAACTTCTTTCCAACCAGCATGTAGAGGACAGGGTTGATGCAGCTGTTGAAAAAGGCTAAGCTAGTAGCTAAAGGAAAGCCTGTCCTTAGAACCGTGTGTAGGTTAACTGAAGAATGAATGGAAATCTCCATTAAGCTAAATGTGTGAAACGGTGCCCAGCACAAAAAGAAGGCCAAAATAACTGCTGAAACTGTTTTAGAAAAACTGGAAAGTCGCACATCATCATCATCAGTCTGGTGGACTTTGATTGCCAAGAGAATTCCTGTCATGCAGATGGCACTGAAGGGTAGCAGGAAGCCCACTGTTGTACGTATGACTATTAATGTGATGTGGGTCAAAGCAGCTGTACGTGCATTCTGGAAATCGAAGTTATTAAAGCACACCACCCTGTCATGCATGTGCAGAATGTCCCGAAATATCAAGGCAGGGAGGCTGAGTAGAGCAGACATCCCCCACACACCGCCACATGTGACCCAGGCCCACCAAATCGTGCGATTCCTCTGAGCCCAGCCAAGGTGGACCATTGAAACATACCTGTCCAGACTGAGTATCATAAGGAAGAAAACACTGGCATACATATTCATCACAGACACAAACGAGTTCAGCTTACACATGACCAGTCCAAAAGACCAGTGGAAATCTCGAAGCACATAGTCAATAGAGAAGGGTAAAAACAGAACAAACACAAAGTCTGCTATAGCAAGGTTCTGCAACCATATACTGTTCACTGTTCGTTTGCTTTTAAAGGCAGTCACCCATATAACTAGTCCATTTCCGGTGACACCAAGCACAAAGGAAATGCTGTATATAACTATTGATATGATGTGCAATGTCATCTTTTGAGAGTATTCACTTCTGACTTCAGGTTCTTCGATGTCTCCATACTCGAAATAATCGTAGGTGAAATTTACATAGTCTTCCATGGATTCATCCATTGCAGCAACACCTTTGAAAGCAGAGGCCCTGCAAGAAAGAGAAAACCATGAAAATGTTAGGTCCGGAAATAATTGGACACTGAGACATTTTTGGATTTGAACCGAGATGCAATTAAAGTGCAGACTTTCCGCTTCATATCAAGGGAATTAACATAAATATTGTATGAAACTGCAACCATCTTAGGAATTGCACCCATTTTCATACACAGGCCCCTAATTTCAGGGTTAGGGAAATGTTGCACAATATCCCACTTCTTTGCTTAAAAAACTTGTGATTCCTTTCGCAGTATGTTTTAGGTCATTGTTCCTCTATAAAGTGAAGCACCGTCCAATCAACTTCTTTGAATTTGGCTAAATCTGAGCAAACATATTCACTTATTTATCCAGCTGCTTCTGTCACATCATCATTAAACAGTAGTGACCCAGTGCCATCGGTAGCCAGGCATGCCCATGCCATCACACTGCCTCCACTGTGTTTTACAAGTCATGTGGTATGTTTCGGATAATGAGCTGTTTCAAGCCTTCATACTTTTTTCTTCCATATAATCATTATCAAGCACACATGAACCTAACCAGGACCTTAAATAGTCCTCTGATTAACTAACCTATGCCCGGTGCTCAGCTAAACCCAAAACAGCTGTGCTCCTGATTAACACAATACACAAGTGCTCTCCCCTAACACCCTGTGTACAACACAGCTCACCCATATGTGACATAATGTTCCTGCTATTTCTCTGACTGATTTTCTGTGCAGCCTGAGGAGGGCCTGCTTCATTTGCATTGAGAGCTCCTTTGACCACATGTTATGGGTTCCCAGCAACAGCACCCCAATGTGAACGCCACACCTGCAATCAACTCCAGACATTTCACCTGCTTAAATGATTATGATGTAACGAAGCAATAGCACACATGTTGCTGAAACAGCTTTTGTGTCAGTTGTCCCTTTAACTTTAGGTCCCTTGGAAAAGAGGGAGTGGTAATTCCTACAGCCTTTTTCCATTTGGATGTGAATACCCTTAAAATAAAGCTGAGAGACACCTCAAGCCTGTATTCATTATTTAACTGTATTTAGGTAAACAGCAAAAAAATAACAAAAATGTGTCAGTGTCAAATTATTTTATAATAGATTTTTCAGTAAACGTTAGTTCATTAAAAATCCTGAACTATATGGTTCTGGTATTCAGCAGAACTTTTTAATTTCATCCAATGCTTGTTGGAAGTTCTGAAAAGCATCCTCAGTTTTAAAGATACTGGAAAAATGATTGTTTCATCAGAAAAAAATAAGATACCTTTTTTTCACAAGGTTTACAATAGAACATTGAAGTTGTTTTAAGTTGTGTACACAAGCAGCACCTGTAACACAATTGTGTCAATTAATGTGTAATGATACAATAACAACATTAGAAAACATGTTACCAGATGTTCTGTAAAATACCTGTTTCGTAATAACAATAAATCGTATTGTTTATTATCATCGCTTCTCACCTGATACTGATAATGCCCATGCACTTCTTTTACACCAATTCCTTTCTCAGTGTTGTGGTCGCAGTTCTTCTAATTGTTCCAAATCTTCTTGAATTAAAGGCGTTTGGGTCCTTATTCTGGAATAGGGGGTCATCATTACTAAGCCAACTAAAAAGTCTTTACGGTGTTCTGGGGTAACGGTAAACAAAACAACATATATTTTAACACATTATAGCCGCATACAAATGTAAATATTTTATTATTATGCCTAATAAAGTGTATTATCCCAGGGCATATTAAACACAGTAGCCTACTGATGCATTGCATACAATATTGTGAAGTAACGATCAGAAATACATCAGATATTTAGGAAATTCCTAACATTTCAATGTGCGTGGTCAAACAACACCGGAAAGCCGCATCGGCATACCTTTCAGTCGTAGAAGTGTCCAGACAGAAATCAAGTCCATCCAAAGGAAAAAAAACAACGTTTGAGTTGAAGTTAAAGTGTTTAGTTTCCCCGCACGGCAACTTAAATCCCAATACTGTGAAGTGATGTTTCAAACTCATCTATGTTATTATTCGGGTTGGTTCCGATCACGTTTGGTTCTCGTGGACGCGTCTGTGACTCAGACAAGCCCGTTGTAGATCCTGAAGTTCTATTTGGTTCCCCATGGGCGCGCCTTCTGAGAGTGACAAATAAACCAAAGCTTTAGGTCCTGGTGCAAAACCACGACATATTTCAATGAGCATCATGAACTCGACCTTTATATTGACATATAACTGAATTTAACTGTATTTCCAAACATTAATTCATTTAGAATAGAATATATATGTGTGTATATATATATATATATATATATATTTATATATATATTTATATAATTTTTTTTTTGGGGGGGGGGTTAAAGCTACAGGGTTACGCCTTAATTATATCGGTGACTCACATCTCAGCGAATACAGAATATTGTCTACCTCATACTGCTCAGCATGTCAAAAAACTGTTATTCGAAAAGAACATTAAACATACAAAGACTGATATAGCAATCAGCTGAGCAAATAAAAGGGGAAACTGAAATATATGAAGGGAAAACCAAAAATGTAACACTGACACAAAAAAATGAACTAAACCGTTTTCTGCTCAGGCTTGGAAGTAGGATTCAACACAGGATACGTGTATTCCTTACCCTAACCATTCCTTAACCATTCCTTAACCATTTTCTTACCCTAACCATTTCCTTACCCTAACCATTTTCTTACCCTAACCATTTCCTTACCCTAACCATTCCTTACCCTAACCATTTCCTTACCCTAACCATTCCTTACCCTAACCATTTCTTACCCTAACCATTTTCTTACCCTAACCATTTCCTTACCCTAACCATTCCTTACCCTAACCATTTCCTTACCCTAACCATTCCTTACCCTAACCATTTCTTACCCTAACCATTTCCTTACCCTAACCAATTCAACTTAATTTGAGTCATTTCAGAGAGAGAATGCAAGCTCCACTGAATGAAAAGTCACATTTGTTGGAGCCCATTTGAGTAACAAAAACTCCCAGAGATCTATGATCTTAAATGTTACAGTGAGTAGAGTTGTTAGAGTATGTATGAATGACTTCCAAGTTGTCCTCTCAATCAAATACAGATTTTATAAAACTGAGTTTCTTCTCCCATTATGTGAAAGGGGATTTTACAGATTGAAATGGTTCAAGTAGAAGCGACATGCGTGCTTGATATGTACACATTTTGAAGCAGCTATTGAAAATATAGAGTGTAGCTATTTAGATATTTTCCTCTCCACTCGGCTTCACTGGCTTCAACTTGGATACAAAAGTTTGTGGAATGTTGTGGAATGTGTTGGTCAAGTTGGACAAATCTTTGACTATAGTGAGTCTATCATATAGGATAACCTCTATGATGGCTACTAAGCAAGTCTAATCAATAGCACATAAGAGTCAGGAAGTCTAACCCAGGTCTTCACAAATGCAATTGACTTTGCATTATTTAGTTGTTTTACAATCACTAAGCAAATGCGACTCATTCTGTTTTCTTAGATATTACAATGAATGCAAAATCCTAAAAATATGTAGGTGCATTTGAATTGTTAATTTAATTAAATCCCTAACATTTTTGTGTGACACGTGTCTCACTTTTCGACCCTTTTACTCCATGAGAAAACTATACAGGCCTGTCTCTTTATCTTTGCCAAGTGACCCAAACTCACCAGCTCACTGCGGTCCATTTAGCCCTGAGGGAGATCCGGAGAGAGAGAGAGAGAGAGACAGTCGTGCCAGCCAGACATCCATGAGTAGTCCGGTCAGACAGTCTTCCAGAAGGAGGCTTAGGGCTGCTTTATACTCTTGTTGTGAGCACAATAATTTGGCTTCATTCTATAAACGAGACGTGCTGGGCAAGGTCTTAATATCATGATTGAAATGAAAGTCTTATGTGAGCATTTACATGACTTCAAGTGTTTGATAGATGAGATCTGGAGGTTTTAGTGTTTTGACACATATAGTCTTCTGTTACCAGACTAACAAGATCTACGCCCACAAGCCAGGAGTCTGGCATCAGCCAATCTCACGTGGGCAGAGTCTGTGTAGTACAATAAAGCTATCAAATTTTAAAAGATTTTTCAGAGATCAGACGTCATAATGTTCCGTAAAGTGTCAACAAGCCCGCATGACATGAATGGATACAAGCCTGTGTATGCCCGTTTCTTAGGAAACCTAACCCTCTTGCTTCTGGGCATATTTCTTCATTTTTACAAACCCACTATGAAGGCCCATCCCAAAAAAGTAGGATTTGTTTTGCAGTGATTTTTTTCCTAGTCTCTTTTTCTAGTCTGTGTATGGTTAACCCTGGCAGCGAATCTTAGTTGTTTGTCCCCAGTTTCCTTTTCTAGTCTGTGTATGGCCAACTCTGGCAGTGACTGCCCCCAGCCTTCTCAGTGAAACGCTTGATTAAATCCTAAACACACAGTTATGTTGGCGATCATTGGCAGGAATACAAAGTAGACATTGACCTGCTCTCCCACCTGCTCCAAACACATCCAAGTCATGTAGTCTAAAGGTTTATCAGTGAACAAACTCCCACTTGTTTTCAAGAGAGTTTGTTGTTATGGCGTTAGAGCTTCTGACCAGAAACCAAAATGTTACCACATCAGGGGACTGTCTGTTCTTATGCAAGACAGTTAAGCTTATTCGCTCCTGTAAGTCACTCTGAATAAAATAATTAGCTAAATTAGTAAAATGCTATCAAAAAATGTTTTGTTTTACAAAAACCTGAAAAGATATATTTTTGTCATAACAAATAGCTACCCAACTGCTATGGCATTATGACAATATTGGACATAACAGTCACCCCCTAATAAGAAAAATACTTCAATCAAATTTTCTATCAAAGTATTTGGGTTGGAGGGCACTTGTTATTGAATAGGAGCCAATCAGATCTCTATACTTAAGTTTTCTGTGATTATGGAAAGTCCCAATTTTTTTCTTGACCAGAGCCTTGATATTATAGCAATTACCACCATGTCCCATTACTGATCACCATACAGATCGACCATGCATTTTTAATCTGGACATATATTGCTCAGGGAGGAGAAGCCTTTCTTGCAAACGACTAGGCTTTCTTCCTTTTGAAAAGCACCTGTATGCACCTTAAAGCTCGGGCACGCGCCCGTGTGCTATGTGTGCGCGTACAACCGTGGACTTGTCTTGAATTGTGGCAGGAGACACCGCACATGCGCGCAAGCAGCGTCAGGAGGAGTCTGCTGGTGTATTTCGTGTGACTGGCCACCGCCTTCCATTCTCCCCCCCGCCCGATGCTGCAGGAGTCCTCTCCTCACTGACTGGATACATGAAGGGTTTCCTGTTATATACGATATCTCCACGGCAATAATGGGCCGCAAACCTATCACAGCGTTAATGTGTTGATATACGAATGTTTAAAATATCAAATATGAATCATGCATTTGATATTTCTGGCAAATTTGCTCGTGAGCATCCTTGCGTCCTGGCTCCATCCATCCATAGCGTCAATTGGTATGTACTGCATGTTCTTATAAAGCCTCATCCTCTCCCTGTATTACTGATCGGTTTTATTTAATGACATGCGGGCTTCTTTGTGTCATTCTCTTATATATATGATATATATTTATTTTTTGCTGTGCTGTTTCTACTTTGATCGGATCTGTGGTTGGAGGACATTTTAATATGCTGAGTCCCTAAGTAATGGGGAGAGAGCGAGAGAGCAGATAAAAGCACCTCAGCATCTTTTGTTCAGATTTCACTAATAAATATACACATATGAGTATGTATTTATATTGAAATATATAACATTGGGTTATTTGTATTGTACCATCTAGTTATAAAACCTCAATAAATATTTAAACACAATTTAAAAAATGGTTGCTTGAGACACTATTTTGGTTAGTAACATGAGAAACCAGACATCGACCATACCAACTGTTTATTATATTAAGCTATAATTGGATTATACATTGAACTGTGCTATTTCCATTATTCCAATAGTGTTCCATGAAACATAAACTAGCCAGCCAAGTCCAGCCTAGTGGACTTATCAATTGTATTATATACAACTATATATACAATTGATAAGTCAAGTATAGATTCATGTGTGTATATATCATTTTATTGTTAACTTTCATTTGTCAAACGCCAATGATTGCTTTTTAATCGGACCATAAAATGTCAAAGTCTATTGCCATACAATGGATTTCTCAAATAATGTGAATGCAAAACATCATATGGCCAAATGCACTTAACTCTCCCTCAGTTGTGTCCTGGAGGAATGGTGAAGTCATGAGCACTTCCTGCAGTAGATGCAATTGTTCACGTGATTCAATTATGATTGACAGGCTTCCTTATGGCCTGTGCGGAACACAGATTGACTGTTAGCTTGTGTGGTGGCGGGGTGTCTCCTCTGCAGTTCCTCACGGAGGAGAGGATGAGAGCTTCCAGAGGGATGGGGCGACCGGCGCCCCGGCCACAGACAACACAAGTCATCACACAGTCGAGCGTGTGATCACCTACCCCTCCCGACTCATCTACTACCTGAACGAGGACTCGGAGAGCACTTACCACGACCTGGACACCCGTGCTAGGAATCAGGCCGCAGAGGCTCCTAATCAGGTAGGGTGGTCATTGTGTTGGAGCCTTATAGTGCTGTGGTGTTTGTCAATACAATTTGTCCGCCATGTTGGAACCTGTGATAATGTGAACGGACAAATTGGTATAGTCTGCAGACAGTACTGGGCTCATGTTGTCCCCTTCTATGTCATATGAGGAAGGCCATTCTCTGTTTCACTTGGTATAGTCTGCAGACAGTACTGGGCTCATGTTGTCCCCTTCTATGTCATATGAGGAAGGCCATTCTCTGTTTCACTTGGTATAGTCTGCAGACAGTACTGGTCTCATGTTGTCCCCTTCTATGTCATATGAGGAAGAACATTCTCTGTTTCACTTCACATGCAGGGGAGTTATTTAACTTGGTTTGGGAGAGGAGTTGGCAGGTGATCCCTCACAAAAATAACACTCACATGTTCTCGTAACCAGAATTATTCGTGGAATTTTTGTAGCTCCATAATTCCTATTTTTGTTACCATTGGACAACGTTCCCGTGCCTATGCAGTTTTAGTGGAAAATCCAGTCCTGTGATGTTTATTTTGTCTCACTTAGGCGGTCCACCTTGCACAAGCCAGTTTCCAGTTAGAGGCCTTTGGCTCCAGATTTGTACTGGACCTAACGTTAAACAAGTAAGTGCTGTTATCTGCTTTATACCGTGTTGCAATTAGTCAATACCGTATGGTGTGACTGAAATATTAGCTAATGAAATAGGTGATGGTCATGATGATGGTGTTGGTTTATCTCTACGGCATTGTGTACTTGATGTGTCTAGTTATGTGTATTATATATGATGTGTTTTATTGTGCTCATGCACAGCTTCTCTGTTGAAGAGACATGCAGTCTGGGCCTGACGTCATGCTTAAAGATTGTATAACAATGAGCTAACGGTGATAATTGGCATTTAGGATTCACCCTGTTTTGGGATTTTCGTCGTCTACAACGGAGTGGACTTTTCGCATGAAAGACACGAGACGTTCTTTTGACCGCTCTTCCATTCTGATCCGTATCCAATGTGTGGAACAGATGCAACTCCGGTTTCAGTTGTCAAGGTCACGATGGCAACCGAAGGCACGTCCTGCCAAGGCCGCCGGGATACTCTCCCTGAGACGCAGAGCACCGCATAGGGCCGCCGTGTCGTCTGTAAATCAGAGGTGACAGGCCTCTATGATTCCCGAGTTCTCGTTGACTCTGCTCACGATATTGTGGTGTATTACAATGTCAGAGAAATGATTCATGCCCGGCCTCCCAGAGATTCAAGACAATATTCAACGGTGATTGAACATGTAATCTGGGCAGGGACTGCCTTGTTTCCTTCACCTCGTGTTCTGTCCACCATCAGTCTTGTCAGAGCTCTTGACAAACATACGCTCTTATGACCGGCAGTGTACATTATGTTCTGGGCTGATTAGAACGTCCTGAGGGCTGAAATAATAATGGCCACGGGCAAATACATTGTCTTTACGAGTGGCCACACGAACAGAGCCGTGTGAGGAAACATGCTGGCCGCTGACCTCTGGAGGTATATAGGTGGCCATGTGTAGGCAGGAAGTGGAGATGGGACGCTGACGTAGGGGGAGGAGGCACGGGAGGGATGCTGGTTCTGATTGCCAGATGTTGGCGCTCCGATTGGAGAGATTGGACCATGTGATCCTAATCACTGTCCTTCCAGAGGGAATTGGGATTGTTCTGGCTAATAGCCATGTAATCTCTGGCCTGGAAGCTCACTGCATAGATCAGCACCTGGCGCTCACATGCTAACACACACACACCCACATACACACACAGCGTGTCGGTTGGTGCCCCGTCGTCGACCTGAGAAGCTAATTATCTCCCACCCGTTGCTATTACCCTCAGTGCCAACCCTAACGATGCCACAAACAGGCTTCGAACAATATATTTCATCGGGAGGCACATTTCAGTTTTTCATTATGAGACGTTGAACTGCATAGAAAACCGTACTGGCGCTGTGCCTTGGGAGCAGACCCCTCGTTCTCGTCATTATGTGGTTGTGTCGTGTGGCCCAGCTGACTTTGGTGCATGTCGTTCTTCTTTGTGTGGATGAATTGTGTTTTAGCTGCGACAGTGCAGATCTAAATATAGATAGGTTTGCAACTTCTACCCCTGGCTCTCTGCACCTGGAGAACATCATTTCAGCATTATGGAGTTCACCATGCCTAATGGAGAATGGTGTTCCATTGTCATTCCGGTTTCGAAACCGCTTGTTTTCATAGCAACCCTGTGCCGATGATCTCATGCACTCGGCCTCTAATACCCCAGTGTTTTTATTTGCGTAATGGATCTGGGACTGGTTCTGTCATTCAGTGTGTCTTGGTCAGAGACGCAGTATCTTACAGTATATGTTGTCCTTCCTTAATCAGAGCATTTCTTTTCAGTTAGGAACTGCTTATTAGGCCAGGAATATATCAATGACAGCAGCCTGTGTCAGCAGGACGCCAGGCCTCAGAACCCCCTGTAGTTTCTGGTCCTCCCCGACTCTCCTCTCCCCTCTCCACTCTCCCCTCTCCCCTCTCCCCTCTCCCCTCTCCCCTCTCCCTCTCCTCTCTCCCCTCTCCCCTCTCCCCTCTCCCCCTCTCCTCTCTCCCCTCTCCCCTCTCCCCTCTCCCCTCTCCCCTCTCCCCTCTCCCTCTACCCTCTCCACTCTCTCCACTCTCCACTCTCCACTCTCCACTCTCTCCCCTCTCCCCTCTCCCCTCTCCCCTCTCCCTCTCCTCTCTCCCCTCTCCCCTCTCCCCTCTCCCCTCTCCCCTCTCCCCTCTCCCCTCTCCCCTCTCCCCTCTACCCTCTCCTCTCTCCCCTCTCCCTCTCCTCTCTCCCTGTCCCCTCGCACCCCCTCCCCTCTCCCTCTCCCTCTCCCCTCTCCCCTCTCCCCTCTCCCCTCTACCCTCTCCACTCTCCCCTCTCCACTCTCCCCTCTCCCTCTCCACTCTTCACTCTCTCCCCTCTCCCCTCTCCCTCTCCACTCTCCCCTCTCCCCTCTCCCTCTCCCCTCTCCCTCTCCCCTCTCCCCTCTCCCCTCTCCCTCTCCCCTCTCCACTCTCCCCTCTCCCCTCTCCACTCTCCACTCTCCACTCTCCACTCTCTCCCCTCTCCTCTCTCCCCTCTCCCTCTCCCTCTCCCCTCTCCCCTCTCCCTCTCCCTCTCCCCTCTACCCTCTCCACTCTCCCCTCTCCCCTCTCCCCTCTCCTCTCTCCCCTGTCCCCTCGCACCCCCCCCTCTCCCCTCTCCCCTCTCCCCTCTACCCTCTCCACTCTCCCCTCTCCACTCTCCCTCTCCCCTCTCCCCTCTCCCCTCTCCACTCTTCACTCTCTCCCCTCTCCCCTCTCCCCTCTACCCTCTCCACTCTCCTCTCTCCCCTCTCCACTCTCCTCTCTCCCCTGTCCCCTCGCACCCCCTCCCCTCTCCCCTCTCCCCTCTCCCCTCTCCACTCTTCACTCTCTCCCCTCTCCCCTCTCCCCTCTCCACTCTCCCCTCTCCCCTCTCCTCTCTCCCCTCTCCACTCTCCTCTCTCTCCTCTCCTCTCTCCTCTCTCCCCTCTCCCCTCTCCACTCTCCCCTCTCCACTCTCCTCTCTCTCCTCTCCTCTCTCCTCTCTCCCCTCTCCCCTCTCCACTCTCCCCTCTCTCCCCTCTCCACTCTTCACTCTCTCCCCTCTCCCCTCTCCCCTCTCCACTCTCCCCTCTCCCCTCTCCCCTCTCCACTCTTCACTCTCTCCCCTCTCCACTCTCCTCTCTCTCTCTCTCCCCTCTCCCCTCTCCCTCTCCTCTCTCCCCTCTCCACTCTCCTCTCTCCCCTCTCCCCTCTCCCCTCTCCACTCTCCCTCTCCCCTCTCTCCTCTCCCCTCTCCCCTCTACCCTCTCCACTCTTCACTCTCTCCCCTCTCCCCTCTCCCCTCTCCCCTCTCCACTCTTCACTCTCTCCCCTCTCCCCTCTCCCCTCTCCCTCTCCACTCTTCACTCTCTCCCCTCTCCCCTCTCCCCTCTCCACTCTCCCCTCTCCCCTCTCCCCTCTCCCCTCTCCACTCTCCCCTCTCCCCCTCTCCACTCTTCACTCTCTCCCCTCTCCCCTCTCCCCTCTCCCCTCTCCCCTCTCCACTCTTCACTCTCTCCCCTCTCCCCTCTCCCCTCTCCACTCTCTCCTCTACCCTCTCCCCTCCCCCTCTCCCCTCTCCCCTCTCCACTCTCCCCTCTCCCCTCTCCCCTCTACCCTCTACCCTCTACCCTCTCCCCTCTCCACTCTCTCCTCTACCCTCTCCCCTCTCCCCTCTCCCCTCTCTCCTCTCCCCTCTCCCCTCTCCCCTCTACCCTCTACCCTCTACCCTCTCCCCTCTCCACTCTCTCCTCTACCCTCTCCCCTCTCCCCTCTCCCCTCTCTCCTCTCCCCTCTCTCCTCTACCCTCTCCCCTCTCCCCTCTCCCCTCTACCCTCTCCACTCTCCACTCTCTCCACTCTCCTCTCCCCTCTCCACTCTCCCCTCTACCCTCTACCCTCTCCTCTCTCCCCTCTCCCCTCTCCCCTCTCCACTCTTCACTCTCTCCCCTCTACCCTCTACCCTCTCCACTCTCCTCTCCCCTCTCCCCTCTCCCCTCTCCCCTCTCCCCTCTCTCCTCTCTCCTCTCCCCTCTCCACTCTTCACTCTCTCCCCTCTACCCTCTACCCTCTCCACTCTCCTCTCCCCTCTCCCCTCTCCCCTCTCCCTCTCCCCTCTCCCCTCTCCCCTCTACCCTCTACCCTCTCCACTCTCCTCTCCCCTCTCCCCTCTCCCCTCTCCCCTCTCCACTCTTCACTCTCTCCCCTCTACCCTCTACCCTCTCCACTCTCCTCTCCCCTCTCCCCTCTACCCTCTCCACTCTCCTCTCCCCTCTCCCTCTCTCCACTCTCTCCACTCTCCCCTCTCCCCTCTCCTCTCTCCTCTCTCCCCTCTCCTCTCTCCCCTCTCCCCTCTCCCCTCTCCCTCTCCCCTCTACCCTCTACCCTCTCCACTCTCCCCTCTCCCCTCTCCCCTCTACCCTCTACCCTCTCCACTCTCCCCTCTCCCCTCTCCCCTCTACCCTCTACCCTCTACCCTCTCCACTCTCCTCTCTCTCCTCTCCCCTCTCCCTCTCCCTCTCCTCTCTCCCTCTCCACTCTCCTCTCTCCCCTCTACCCTCTCCACTCTCCCCTCTCCCCTCTCCACTCTCCTCTCTCCCCTCTACCCTCTACCCTCTACCCTCTCCACTCTCCTCTCTCCCCTCTACCCTCTACCCTCTCCACTCTCCTCTCTCCCCTCTACCCTCTACCCTCTCCACTCTCCTCTCTCCCCTCTACCCTCTACCCTCTCCACTCTTCACTCTCTCCCCTCTCCCCCTCTCCACTCTCCACTCTCCACTCTCTCCACTCTCCCCTCTCCCCTCTCCTCTCTCCTCTCTCCCCTCTCCCCTCTCCCCTCTCCTCTCCTCTCTCCCCTCTACCCTCTACCCTCTCCACTCTCCTCTCTACCCTCTACCCTCTCCACTCTCCACTCTCCTCTCTCCCCTCTACCCTCTCCCCTCTCCCCTCTCCACTCTCCTCTCTCCCCTCTACCCTCTACCCTCTCCCACTCTCCTCTCTCCCCTCTACCCTCTACCCTCTCCACTCTCCTCTCTCCCCTCTACCCTCTACCCTCTCCACTCTTCACTCTCTCCCCTCTCCCCTCTCCACTCTCCACTCTCCACTCTCTCCACTCTCCCCTCTCCCCTCTCCTCTCTCCTCTCTCCCCTCTCCCCTCTCCACTCTCCTCTCTCCCCTCTACCCTCTACCCTCTCCACTCTTCACTCTCTCCCTCTCCCCTCTCCACTCTCCACTCTCCACTCTCTCCACTCTCCCCTCTCCCCTCCTCTCTCCCCTCTCCCCCTCTCCCTCTCCTCTCTCCTCTCTCCCCTCTCCACTCTCCTCTCTCTCCTCTCCTCTCTCCTCTCTCCCCTCTCCCCTCTCCACTCTCCCCTCTCCCCTCTCCACTCTTCCTCTCTCCCCTCTCCCCTCTCCCTCTCCCTCTCCCTCTCCCCTCTCCCCTCTCCACTCTCCCCTCTCCACTCTCCCTCTCCCCTCTCCCTCTACCCTCTACCCTCTCCCCTCTCCCCTCTCCCCTCTCCTCTCTCCCCTCTCCACTCTCCCCTCTCCCTCTCCCCTTTCTCCTCTCCACTCTCTCCCTCTCCACTCTCCCTCTCTCCTCTCCCTCTCCCTCTCCCCTCTCCACTCTCCTCTCCCCTCTACCCTCTACCCTCTCCCCTCTCCACTCTCCCCTCTCCACTCTCTCCTCTACCCTCTCCCCTCTCCCTCTCCCCTCTCCCTCTCCCTCTCTCCTCTCCCCTCTCCCCTCTACCCTCTACCCTCTACCCTCTCCCCTCTCCACTCTCTCCTCTACCCTCTCCCTCTCCCCTCTCCCTCTCCCTCTCTCCCCTCTCTTCTCTCTCCTCTACCCTCTCCCCTCTCCCCCTCTCCCCTCTACCCTCTCCACTCTCCACTCTCTCCACTCTCCCCTCTCCCCTCTCCACTCTCCCCTCTACCCTCTACCCTCTCCTCTCTCCCTCTCCCCTCTCCTCTTCACTCTCTCCCTCTACCCTCTACCCTCTCCACTCTCCTCTCCCCTCTCCCCTCTCCCCCTCTCCCCTCTCCCCTCTCTCCTCTCCCTCTCCCCTCTCCCCTCTCCCCTCTCTCCTCTCCCTCTTCACTCTCTCCCCTCTACCCTCTACCCTCTACCCTCTCCACTCTCCTCTCCCTCTCCCCTCTCCCTCTCCCCTCTCCCCTCTCCCTCTACCCTCTCCCCTCTCCCCTCTACCCTCTACCCTCTACCCTCTCCACTCTCCCTCTCCCCTCTCCCCTCTCCACTCTTCACTCTCTCCCCTCTACCCTCTACCCTCTCCACTCTCCTCCCCCTCTCCCCTCTACCCTCTCCACTCTCCTCTCCTCTCCCTCTCCTCTCTACTCCTCTCCACTCTCCCTCTCCCCTCTCCCTCTCCTCTCTCCTCTCTCCTCCCCTCCCTCCCCTCTCCTCCCTCTCCCCTCCCCCTCTCCCTCCTCCCCTCTCCCTCTCTCCTCTACCCTCTCCCTCTCCCTCCCCTCTACCCCCTCTCCCTCTACCCTCTCCCTCTACCCTCTCCCTCTCCCTCTCCCTCTACCCTCTCCCCCTCTCCCCTCCTCTCCTCTCCCCTCTCCCTCTACCCTCTCCCTCTCCCCTCTCCTCTACCCTCTCCTCTACCTCTCTCCCCTCTCCCCCTCCCCCCCTCTCCCCTCTCCCTCTCCCCCCCCTCTCCCCCTCTCCCTCTCTCCCCCTCTGCCCTCCCTCTCCCTCTACCCTCTCCCTCTCCCTCTGCTCCCCTCTCCCTCTCTGCCCTCTCCCTCTCCACTCTCCCCTCTCCCTGCTCCCCTCTCCCCTCTCCCTCTCCCTCTCCCCCTCTCCCCTCTCCCTCTCCCCTCTCCCCCTCTCCCTCTCCCTCTGCCTCTCCCCTCTCCCCCTCTCCCTCTCTCCCCCTCCTCTCCCTCTCCCTCTCCCTCTCCCTCTCCCCTCTCCCTCTACCCTCTCCCCTCTCCCCTCTCCCCTCTGCCCTCTCCCCTCTCCCTCTCTCCCTCTCCCCTCTCCCCCTCCCTCTTCCCTCTCCCTCTCCCTCTCCCCCTGCCTCTCACCCTCTCCCCCTCCCCCTCTCCCTCTCCCCCCCTCCCCCTCTCCCTCTCCCCTCTCCCTCCCTCTCCCCTCTCCCCTCTCCCTCTCCCTCTCCCCTCTCCCTCTCCTCTCCCTCTCCCCTCTCCCCTCTCCCTCTGCCCTCTCCCTCTGCCTCTCCCCTCTCCCCTCTCCCCTCTCCCTCTCCCTCCTTTCACCCTCTCCCCCTCCCCTCTCCCTCTCTCCCCCTCTCCCCTCTCCTCTGCCCTCTCCCCCTCTCTCCCCCTCTCCCCTCCCCCTCTCCCTCTCCCTCTCCCTCTGCCCTCTCCCCCTCTCCCCTCTCCCACTCTGCCCTCTCCCACTCTGCCCTCTCCCCCTCTCCCCTCTCCCCTCTCCCTCTCCCTCTCCCTCTCCCCTCTCCCCTCTCCCACTCTCCCCTCTCCCCTCTCCCTCTCCCACTCTCCCCTCTCCTCTGCCCTCTCCCCCTCTCCCTCTCTCCCCTCTCCCTCTGCCCTCTCCCTCTGCCCTCTCCCCATCTCCTCTGCCCTCTCCCCCTGCCCTCTCCCTCTCCCCCTCCCCTCTCCCCCTCCCCTCTGCCCTCCACCTCTCCCCTCTCCCCCTGCCCTCTCCCCATCTCCCCTCCCTGCCCCCCTCCCACTCTCCCCCCACTCTGCCCCCTCCCCCTCCCCCACTCCCTCTCCCCCTCTCCCCTCTGCCCCCTCTCCCCTCTCCCACTCTGCCCTCTCCCACTCTGCCCTCTCCCCCTCTCCCACTCTGCCCTCTCTCCCTCTCTCCCCCTCCCCCTCTCCCTCTCCCTCTCCCCTCCCTCCCCTCTCTCCCCTCTCCCCCTCTCCCTCTCCCCTCTGCCCTCTCCCTCTGCCCTCTCCCCTCTCCCACTCTCCCTCCTCTGCCCCTCTCCCTCTCCCTCTCCCTCTGCCCTCTCCCCCCCTCTCCCCTCTCCCACTCTCCCTCTCCCCCTCTCCCTCTGCCCTCTCCCCTCTGCCCTCTCCCCCTCTCCCCTCTCCCCCTCCCCTCTCCCTCTCCTCTGCCCTCTCCCCTCTCCCTCTCCCTCTCTGCCCTCTCCCTCTCCCTCTGCCCTCTCCCCTCTCCCTCTCCCCCTCCCACTCCCCCTCTCCCTCTCCCTCTGCCCTCTCCCCTCCCTCTCCCTCCCCTCTCCCACTCTGCCCTCCCCCTCTCCCTCTGCCCTCTCCCTCTCCACTCTCCCTCCTCTCCCTCTCCCTCTCCCTCTCCCCTCTGCCTCTCCCACTCTGCCCTCTCCCCTCCCACTGCCCCTCTCCCACTCTGCCCTCTCCCTCTCCCTCTCCCCTGCCCTCTCCCACTCTGCCCTCTCCCCTCTCCCCTCTCCCTCTCCCCTGCCCTCTCCCACTCTGCCCTCTCCCCCCCTCTCCCCTCTGCCCTCTCCCCTCTCCCTCTCCCTCTGCCCTCTCCCCCTCTCCCTCTCCCCCTCTCCCTCTCTCCCCCTCTCCCACTCTGCCCTCTCCCCTCCCTCTCCCTCTGCCCTCTCCCCCCCTCTCCTCTCTGCCCTCTCCCCTCTCCTCTCCTCCCTCCCACTCTGCCCTCTCCCACTCTGCCCTCTCCCCTCTCCCTCTCCCCTCTGCCCTCTCCCCTCTCCCTCTCCCCTCTCCCTCTGCCCTCTCCCTCTCCCTCTCCCTCTCCTCTCTCTCCCTCTCCCCCTCTCCCTCTCCCCTCTCCCTCTCTGCCCTCTCCCCTCTCCCACTCTCCCTCTCCCCCTCTCCCTCTCCCTCTCCCACTCTCCTCCTCTCCCCCTCCCTCTCCCTCCCCCTCTCCCCCTCTCCCTCTCCTCTCCCTCTCCCCACTCTGCCCTCTCCACTCTCCCTCTCCCCTCTCCCTCTCCCTCTCCCCTCCCTCTCTCCCTCTGCCCTCTCCCCTCTCTCACTCCCTCCTCTCCCTCTCCCTCTCCCCACTCTCCACTCTCCCTCTCTCTCCCCCTCTCTCCCCTCCCTCCCTCTCCCTCTCCCCTCTACCCTCTCCCTCCACTCTCCCCTCTCCCTCTCTCCTCTCACTCTCTCTCTCCCCTCCCTCTCCCCTCTCCCTCTCCACTCTCCCTCTCCCCTACTCTACCCTCTCCCCTCTCCCCTCTGCCCTCCCTCCCCTCTCCCCTCTCCCTCTCCCTCTCCCCTCTCCCTCTCCCTCTCCCTCTCCCTCTCCTCTCCCTCTCCTCTCCCTCTCCTCTCTCCTCTCCCTCCACTTCTCTCCACTCTCCCCTCTCCCTCTCCTCTCCTCCTCTCTCTCCCATCTCCCTCTCCACTCTCCCTCTCCCCTCTCCTCTCCCTCTCCTCCCTCTCCCTTCCCTCTCTCCTCCCCTCTCCCCTCCCTCCCTCTCCCCTCTCCCTTCCCTCTCCTCTCCCTCCCCTCTCCCTCTCCACTCTCCCTCTCCCCTCCTCCCCCCTCTCCCTCTCCCCTCTCCCTCTCCCTCCCTCCCTCTCCCTCTCCCTCTACCTCTCCCTCTCCCTTCCCTCTCCTCTCTCCCTTCACTCTCCCTCTCCTCTCCTTTCTCCTCCACTCTCTCCCTCTCCACTCCCCTCTCTCCTCTCCCTCTCCCTCTCCCTCTCTTTCTCTCCTCCCTCTACCCTCTACCCTCTCCCTCTCCACTCTCTCCCTCTCCACTCTCCTCTCCCTCTCCCCTCTCCCTCTCCCCTCTCCCCTCTCCCCTCTCTCCTCTCCCCTCTCCCCTCTACCCTCTACCCTCTACCCTCTCCCCTCTCCACTCTCTCCTCTACCCTCTCCCCTCTCCCTCTCCCCTCTCCCTCTCTCCTCTCTTCTCTCTCCTCTACCCTCTCCCCTCTCCCTCTCCCCTCTACCCTCTCCACTCTCCACTCTCTCCACTCTCCCCTCTCCCCTCTCCACTCTCCCCTCTACCCTCTACCCTCTCCTCTCTCCCCTCTCCCCTCTCCACTCTTCACTCTCTCCCCTCTACCCTCTACCCTCTCCACTCTCCTCTCCCCTCTCCCCTCTCCCCTCTCCCCTCTCCCCTCTCCCTCTCCCCTCTCCCCTCTCCCCTCTCCCCTCTCTCCTCTCCCCTCTTCACTCTCTCCCCTCTACCCTCTACCCTCTACCCTCTCCACTCTCCTCTCCCCTCTCCCTCTCCCCTCTCCCCTCTCCCCTCTCCCCTCTACCCTCTCCCCTCTCCCCTCTACCCTCTACCCTCTACCCTCTCCACTCTCCTCTCCCCTCTCCCCTCTCCCCTCTCCACTCTTCACTCTCTCCCCTCTACCCTCTACCCTCTCCACTCTCCTCTCCCCTCTCCCCTCTACCCTCTCCACTCTCCTCTCCCCTCTCCCCTCTCCTCTCTCCACTCTCTCCACTCTCCCCTCTCCCCTCTCCCCTCTCCTCTCTCCTCTCTCCCCTCTCCCTCTCCTCTCTCCCCTCCCCTCCCCCTCTCCCCTCTCCCCTCACCCCTCTCCCCTCTACCCTCTACCCTCTCCACTCTCCCTCTACCCTCTCCCCTCTACCCTCTACCCTCTACCCTCTCCCCTCTCCCTCTACCCTCTACCCTCTACCCTCTCCACTCTCCTCTCTCTCCTCTCCCCTCTCCCCTCTCCCCTCTCCCCTCTCCCCTCTCCCCTCTCCACTCTCCTCTCTCCCCTCTCCCCTCTCCACTCTCCCCCTCTCCACTCTCCACTCTCCTCTCTCCCCTCTACCCTCTACCCTCTCCACTCTCCCCTCTACCCTCTACCCTCTACCCTCTACCCTCTCCACTCTCCCCTCTCCCCTCTACCCTCTACCCTCTACCCTCTCCACTCTCCCCTCTCCCCTCTCCCCTCTACCCTCTACCCTCTCCTCTCTCTCCCTCTCCCCTCTCCCCTCCCCCTCTCCTCTCTCCCCTCTCCACTCTCCTCTCTCTCCCTCTCCCCTCTCCACTCTCCCCTCTCCCCTCTCCCCTCTCCACTCTCCTCTCTCCCCCTCTACCCTCTACCCTCTCCACTCTCCTCTCTCCCCTCTACCCTCTACCCTCTCCACTCTCCTCTCTCCCCTCTACCCTCTACCCTCTCCACTCTTCACTCTCTCCCCTCTCCCCTCTCCCCTCTCCTCTCTCCTCTCTCCCCCCTCCTCTCTCCCCTCTCTCCTCTCCCCTCTACCCTCTCCCCTCTCCCCTCTCCCCTCTCCACTCTTCACTCTCCCCTCTCCACTCTCCCCTCTTCCCTCTTCCCTCTCACCTTACACTTGCCTCTTGCCTCATCTACCGCTCCATTGTGGCACACAGTGTAATGTGAACTGAAAGAACTCAGGGCTGGACTTCCTCTTGGATAAACACACAGACACATGCACACACAAACACACACTTCTAAATACTCAACACCCACCGCTCCAGCCCCACTCAATCTGTACTTTTCACACAGACGGTTCCTCTTCCATCTCTTTCCATGCCACAATTCACACAGACACTAGAGCTATCTGCGTACACACAATTGATTTCCCTTAACCGTAATCTGATCGTAACCCCTGAAACCTAACTCCCAGTCACTGACACCTTATGCAGTTAATGCTGACCAGAATATGATCCATTACCCGAAACCATACATTTATTTAAAAAAAAAAACGTTTTCAATATTGGGAAAATGTCCTTGTTTAACCTTTGTTTTGGGCATAGTAGACCGTGTACACACGTACAGACTCTACACATTTCTCCCACACATAAATCCATGCACATTTAGATGTGCACTCACGTAAACATACAGACATTTTCTCTCACCCACGCCAACACCCACACACACACCCACACACACACACACGCACACACACACACATTCCCGCTGCTGTGGCACCCTCTTCTCTCTCTCCTTCATCCGTCATGCTAAAAATAGCTCCTCAGTCAGGAATCTCACAGACACTGATGCTATGACTCCACTCTCTCTCTTTCTCTCCATCTCTCTCTCTCTCTCTCTCTCTCTCTCTCTCTCTCTCTCTCTCTCCCATACACACAACAGGGCATGGCACTTTCTGCCCTCTCGCTGAGCATTGCTCAAAACGTCACACACATTACACACACATCTGAAGATACTTTTCGCCCCGACTGTTTTCTGCAGCAAAAAGGTGATATATGTCATGTGGTGGGCTGTTGTTTTGAATTAGATCTACAAGGTTACCCTGAAAAGTGCGATTGTGGCGGAAACGGCAGCCCCTTGAAGTCAGTGGTCAGCTAACAGCTTGAGTATGTGTAATGGAATGGGGGTGTTGGGGGCGTGGCCTGCTGAGTCAGACGGTGGGAGCCGCCTGGGGGACAGAGGAGCTCAAGGTGAAACAAAGGCCTCATGCAATCATTCATCGTTGACACCATTTTGAAAGGGGATATCATAGACTTTGCTACTTGCATCAATGCCGTGACGTGTCATCGATGGCATTTATAATATATTCACGTGTCTGAGGCTGAATTAATTCTGTAAGATTTGTTCTGGCTTTAGGTGTTATTTCAATGTTAACATAAATGTTACGTTACTATGAACTCCAAATGACCTTTATTTCATTCTTTCTCTAAATGACAGCTTTGCGATGGGACATCTATCACCTTTTTAATAGCTGGAAGTCACCACTTTATGTTCACTGGCCATCGGACGGTTTCAAATGCACCTTGCTGTGGTTCTTCTACAGTGGGTGTAAAAAGTCTACACAAAGGATTTTGTGATAAATTTGACAACTGAGATAAATCATGTCTGAACCTGTTCCACCTTTAATGTGACCTATAATGTGAACAATTCAATAAAAATAAAGAAGTCTTTGAGGGTGGAAATAAAGAATAAAAACCTTACAATAACCTGGTTGCATAAGTGTGCACACCCTGTTATAACTGGGGATGTGGCTGTGTTCAGAATGAACCAATCACATTCAAACGCATGTCAAATAGAAGTCATTACACACCTGCCATCATTTAAAGTGTCTCTGATTTGTCACAAATAAAGGTCAGCTGTTGCAAGAGGATTTTCCTGACATTTTCTTAGTTGCATCTCAGAGTAAAAGCCAAGGTCCACAGAGAGCTTCCAAAGCATCAGAGGAATATCATTGTTGAAAGATATCAGTCAGGAAAAGGATACAAAAGAATTCCCAAAGCATTAGATACAACATGGAACACAATGAAGACAGTCATCAAGTGGAGAAAATGTGGCACAACAGAGACATTAACTAGAACTGGACGTCGTTCAAAAATTCGAAAGACGAGAAAAAAACTGGTCAGAGTGGCTTCCAACAGGCCTACAGCAAGGAGCTGCAGGAATTTCTGGCAAGTACTGGCTGTGTGCTACATGTGACAACAATCATATCATATGTATGGGCTATGGGGTAAGGTGGCAATACGGAAGCCTTTCTTATGAAGAAAAACACCCAAGCCCGGCTAAAGTTTGCAATAACAAACATCAAGTCTCTCAAAAGCATGTAGACAAATGTGTTATGGTCTGATGAAACCATGGTTGAACTTTTTGGCCATAACTCCAAAAGGTATGTTTGCCGCAAAACAACACTGCACATCACCCAAAGAACACCATACCCACAGTGAAGTATGGTGGTGGCAGCATCATGCTTTGGGGCTGTTTTTCTTCACCTGGAACCGGGGCCTTATACAGGCTTGAGGCAATTATGAACGGTTCCAAGTACCAGGCAAATTTGGCACAAAACTTTCAGGCTTCTGTTAGAAAGCTGTAGATGAAGAGGAAGTTCACCTTTCAGCACAACAATGACCCCAATCACACATCCAAATCCACAAAAGCATGGCTTCACCAGAAGAAGATTAATGTTTTGGAATGGCCCAGCCAGAGCTGAAGAGTGCTGTGCACAGGAGATGTCCTCACAAACTGACAGATTTCAAGCGCTTTTGCAAAGAAGAGTGGGCAAATACTACCAAGTCAAGATGTGCCATGCTAATAGACTTCTACCCAAACAGACTGAGTGCTGTAATAAAATCAAAAGGTGCTGTAACAAAGTAGTTTAAGGGTGTGCAGACACTTATGCAACCAGGTTGTTATAAGGTTTACATTTTTTCCCCCTCAAAGATTTCAGTTTGTTTTCTAATTGAATTGTTCAGGTTATAGGTCACATTAAATGTGGGAAAAGTTCTCACATGATTTTTCTTTGTCTCATTTTTTCATCTCACAGGGGTGTGTTGACTTTTTATATCCACTGTATATATTCTTGTACTGTCTCCATCTCTACCCCCACATAAGCATTCCAATATTACCCTCCCATCACATTTAAACAGAATCTCAACGACTTATTCACCAGCTGTTCTGTTTTCAGCATTTATGCCGCCGTGAAAGAGTGGGAATGTAGTTCAGTTGACTTGGGTGTATTTGACTGTGGGTTTTTGAAAAACATGACCTAAGTTCTGTGGTAATTGTTGTTGTTCACCAATTCAACAGAATGCAGTCTATTAAAATGCCATGTAAAGAGAAAGGTGGACTCAGTCACAGTACGACTAGGCCAAACCCTGCATATGGCACCCAGTCATCCAAGCAGATGAGGACACATCAATTCACTCACCCACAGACTTTTTCTTCTGCTTTATAGTGACCTGTTGTCATCGGATTATGTGGAGATCCACTATGAAGAGGGCAAACCTGTTCTTTCAAAGGTAACACCATCACAGTCTGTCTGGGTACCTGTTTCTCTTTTCATCTGCGCTTAATTGATTCCATGTGAAAAGTACAGCTGCTACAGAATATATTGTTTTTGTTAAACTCAGCTGGTTAGCAATTAAAGTAAAGTGGGTAGTTAAAGCAATTTGCAGTAAAGTTCTTTAAGAGGTCTTTACCAGTGTGTCAACAGTTCCACCATTCAGAGACATCACACTATTTCATATGTTTTTGGGGTGATGCAATTTATTTTCTTTGTCTTGATCTGTCCAAACATTTCTGTCATTTATTAACATACCAAACTTAATCAAGTCAATAGGGGCACAGTTTGCGTCATCAGTAGCAATCTACTGGATCTTATCCATCCTGATGTTGTTTATCTGGCATTTCTGCTTGTGAGGAAGAGAGAAAATTGGAGAGAGAGCTACATGGGGGAGTGAGAAGTAGGAGAGAGCTAGAGAGAGAGAAACATGGAGAGGGAGAGTTAAAAGGGGAAGTAAGAAGTAGAAGAGAGCATGAGAGAGAGAGACATGGAGAGGGAGAGTTAAAAGAGGAAGTAGGAAGTAGAAGAGAGGTAGAGTAGAAAGAAACATGGAGAGAGAGAGTTAAAAGAGGAAGTAGGAAGTAGAAGAGAGCATGAGAGAGAGAGAAACATGGAGAGGGAGAGTTAAAAGAGGAAGTAGGAAGTAGAAGAGAGCATGAGAGAGAGAGACATGGAGAGAGAGAGTTAAAAGAGGAAGTAGGAAGTAGAAGAGAGCATGAGAGAGAGAGACATGGAGAGGGAGAGTTAAAAGAGGAAGTAGGAAGTAGAAGAGAGCATGAGAGAGAGAGACATGGAGAGAGAGAGTTAAAAGAGGAAGTAGGAAGTAGAAGAGAGCATGAGAGAGAGAGACATGGAGAGGGAGAGTTAAAAGAGGAAGTAGGAAGTAGAAGAGAGCATGAGAGAGAGAGAAACATGGAGAGGGAGAGTTAAAAGAGGAAGTAGGAAGCAGAAGAGAGCATGAGAGAGAGAGACATGGAGAGGGAGAGTTAAAAGAGGAAGTAGGAAGTAGAAGAGAGCATGAGAGAGAGAGAGTTAAAGGAGGGAAACCTGGAGAGATGAAGGAGAGTGAAGTAGGAGACAGATTGAGAGGAGAGGGATGACAGAAAGAGGTGAGTGAAATACTGATGGAGACATTGGGTTAGAAGAAGGGATGGAGAAAATGTGAGGGAGTACAGGGAGAGAAAGGGAAAAAGTGGAGAGGGATAGGAGAAATGAGGGGAGCGAGTGATTAGAGGGAGGGAGAGAGAGGAAGGTAGAAGGAGAAGGGAGGGAGAAAGATGGAGTGGAAGAGAGGGAGATAAAATAGGTTAGAGATGTGATAGTTGTCTGCCTGTGTAACTCGCTGTGGTGCTGAATCAGGATCAGGAAGAAGGGCTGAACGCTGGGCTAGGCACACTGGAGCTAGCTGACTCAGCATGGCTCCACTGCTCCCCTCTGCTCTCCTCCACCCTCCTGCTTCTCCTGCCTGTCGTGCTGCCTGGAACCCAGGTCACGTGACAGGGGAGGGATAGACGCTGGCGCTCTGCAGCAGTTATGCAGTGTGGGAGCTCGGAGGGAACCGGTGTCCTCTGCTCACCCAGGGTTTAAATGACAGCTGAGCCACAGATAAGAGACAGGATACGAGAGGATAGAGAGAAGACAGGGAGGAAAGAGGGGAGGATAGAGAGAAGACAGGGAGAATAGAGGGAAGGATAGAGAGAAGACAGGGAGGAAAGAGGGGAGGATAGAGAGAAGACAGGGAGGAAAGAGGGGAGGATAGAGAGAAGATATGGAGGAAAAAGGGGAGGATAGAGAGAAGACAGGGAGGAAAGAGGGGAGGATAGAGAGAAGACAGGGAGGAAAGAGGGGAGGATAGAGAGAAGACAGGGAGGATAGAGGGGAGGATAGAGAGAAGACAGGGAGGAAAGAGGGGAGGATAGAATGAAGACAGGGAGGAAAGAGGGGAGGATAGAGAAAAGACAGGGAGGAAAGAGGGGAGGATAGAGAGAAGACAGGGAGGAAAGAGGGGAGGATAGAGAGAAGACAGGGAGGATAGAGAGAAGACAGGGAGGAAAGAGGGGAGGATAGAGAGAAGACAGGGAGGATAGAGAGAAGACAGGGAGGAATGAGGGATGGAGGTAGAGAAGAGAGACGTAGACCATTAATGTCTGAAGTTGAGCAGGCGTCAGCAAGATAGTATTAATGCATATGAGATGTCCGCATGAACCAGGCGTTGTATTTTTGATTTATAATTCCCAACAACGTTAAATTATAATGGTAACCCAACTTTACAAATCACAAAATGGATATTTGCAAATTATTGCAAATAAAACAAACTGAAAATGTTCTTCTTATCCGTAGAAAGTTACTACAGTCTTACAAAATGGCAGACATTTGAATTATTTGCAGCAATACATGTGCACATTTTTGGTTCATCAGAGGGTAACTTGTAAGGGTTCAGCCGTCCTTTCGGATTAGAAACCTGATCTGGTTCAGACTTACCACATGTGTGCGAGGAAACACATCACGCCAAGATCAAAAGACCGATCTGAGGCCCTCAGAAATATAGTTTACGCCCATGAGCCTGAGAGGGGGTACCAAGCCAATTATAGGAAATATGAAGTGCATCATTAGCTGTCTGATTGATCATCTACAAATGGACAAATGTCCAGAACACTGACCTACATAGGACAGGCTGTCTAAGTCCAGGGTACCATCAGAGGATCTACATCCCTCTCTTGTCACATAATATATCCATACACAGGTGCAACTATCAGGTGGTAGAGTGGCGGAGGGGGAGTTTGGCTTGTTGTCTGTGCCTGTCCTCTAACGTGATATTTCCTAATGCTACCCTTATTATGGTGACCTGATGTCACTGTTCGTTAATTAAGTATATAGAATCAAATGTAAAACAATTACATTTCCCAGGAAACTCATTAAATTATATATATATATATTTAAATTTCCGTATGTAAATAGCTATCTGTATTTTAATGATATGTTGCAATGCTTATGGGAAATCTTCCAAGAGCGAGTGGGGGATGGGGGTGTATGGAAATCTAGCTTCACCACGATACCAGTACACACAGTATACGTTATGTTGGCCGTATACAACGCACACATGTGTCCCTTATGCATAATTAGAGAACCACATATCTGTTCAGCATATGGATCCAACTACCCATGATGTGGTATTTATGTACAGTTGGTTATAGTGCGTTTGGGAAATGTTTGTTTCCGTGTTCCCTCAGGGAGGTGAGCACTGTTACTACCACGGCCGGGTGCGGGGGAAAGAAGGCTCTCATGTCGCCTTGTCTACCTGCAATGGCCTGCAGTAAGTGAACAGCATCAGTCTGACTCTGACTTGATAACCCCCTGCTGTCTGGAATACGTGTAGTAATCCGCCTGGGGTCTTAACAAGCCGATATTGTCTCAATATTGACTGTCTTTTTCCTTCTCCTTCGCCTCTCTTTGCCGGGCAGCGGGATGTTTGATGACGGACTCTATGTGTATCTCATTGAGCCATTGCAACAGACCCACTCAATTGTAAGCTCTTTCTTTTTATTTCCGTTTACATACCGCTGTCATCAGGTTTTGCTACTGCTTGATTTTCCACTGTCTCTGTTACCCAAGGCCCCTCTAACTATCTGCCATTATGTTATCATGGAACAATTCAAGTTTGTTGCTGTCAAGGGCATTCTTGTTTTTAAAGAAAGCCTAAAGTGTGCTATTGTGAAAGACAGATGAGGAAAGTGTTAGAAAGGGTGCACATGGTTTTTACACAAATCCCTTCTGAGATTTTCCTGACTTATTATCCCAGGAAATTTAGTCGCTAGTAAAAGTCTACACACATCTTACGTATCTCAAGGACAGTAAAAGCACAACGGATTAATATGTGCTCTATTTGGAGTGTCAGGTGTCCAACCATATTTACCTTTTTTCCTTTTTATATAACCTTGCACAAATGTCTTTTTTCACTTTTTGTCATTTTGGGGTTTTCTGTTTAGACTGTAATGTATTCTGATTTTTTTTACAAATTATCCAACTGCAAAATACTACAAAATGGGGAGAGAGTCAAGAGGTTTGAATACTTTTCACAAATGTAATATCCACCCAGGCATGTAAACACTAAAGTTAGTTGAGCCTGCGATAGGTGTTGTTTAATTTGGTGTATTCCGACTTGTCCTACAATGTGTCTTTATGTAAATGTAATCCAAAAGTAATCAGATTACATATTGATTTGGAGTAATCATAAAAGTAACTATGAGGAGACCAAGCAAATGTGAACTGATTCATGGACTGGTGAGAAAGTTGAAGTTAGCTTTATTTTTGAATAGTTCTAAAGCCTTAACTTAAAACCTTCGGTGCAGATGTCCTCTGGTCATTCCGGCTTGTATTTATGCCAGAAGTACAGTAACAGTCTTGTTTATGGCCCCTTAAACATCGTAAACTCATAATCACATTCCTTGTAACGTACATTAATGGCAATACTCTCTGAGCCAGATAGTCTATACTCGGTTTGAGTGACCTCGTGACCTCTCTTGTGTAATTTGATCTGCTTCCTGTTTTTTTTTTTTTTACCACCACCATTATACCATTCTTGTTGAAAGCCTGTTAATGGTTTCTTCATTGCAGGATACAGCTGCACGACCTCACACTTTACGCAGAACGCCCACCCTACAGTGGAACAGTGACCCACATGAACTTGGTAAGGCAGCATCTGGTTGCCATCTTGGACGGTTCAAAACATGTCAGTCCTCCACCCATTTACATCAACACTCTCACAGCTGGTCTACTTTGGATTCGTTGTTTTTTTTATTCTCTCTTAATACTGCTAATTTTACATACGGAGACTTGACATATCTAAACCCAGGTCAAATATTTTTAAACTACAAATTGGGCTTTATTTTGGTTTGCAGTACAGTGGAACTAATGGAGTGAAGTATAAAATACAAGGGGAAATTTAACTAAAATGTTCATTTTCTTTTTAAAATTTTTAACCTTGCCGACCTCTGTAATATAGTGTAATTGATAAAATGCCGGACTGTTTCAATGTGACTACAGGATACAGCATGTTGCCCCTCTCCTGACTGATACAATAGACAGCGTTTTCTGTGATCCCATGTATTTCCAGTGGAGGAGGACCAGCTACTCTCTGAGCTGGATGACATGTCCTGGCTGAAACGCAGGAAAAAGCGGGCTGTAAGTCTCTGACGTCATCATCATGTCCCGTAAAGGGATTTGCTGACACACTCCACCTTTAATGAATTCCCTCGCTGTGCTATGTGCTGTGTTTATGTGCTGTGTTTATTTGCTGTGTTTATGTAGCCTCGTGTCGTAACCAGGCCTTCTGGTTCAGGCTCCTTCATTTTAATTGACATTTGAATTGCACGCTAGCATAACTGCACTTGAACTCACACACCTCTAATTCTCTTCCTGTAAACATATTCCACAGCTGTGTGTCATGACAGGGAACTAAATTTGTTTTTTTCAGATGCCAAGAAGTGTCTTTGAGGAAATGAAGTATCTGGAGATTATGATTGTCAGTGACCACAACATGGTATGTCTCTCCAAACAAACCAGTTACTGGTGTCTTGGCAAACAACAGTAAACATGCGTGAGCTTGTAGGATAAATACGTCAGCAATATTTCATTGTTTTACTGCCTGGAATGACTCGAATAGCCTCCACAAACAATCCAGCAAAACAAAAACACAACTGCGGTTGTTCTATTTTTTAACTGTGACCACAAGAGGGTGCACCACTATGTATGAATGTGGTTAAGGAAGGTTTCATATCCTGTCAGACTCATCCTACATCCTACTAATGAATACGTACTTATTCTATTGTTGGGCTGTCAATGAAATAACGTTAATATTTGATGGAATGGTGTTGGAAAATATTGAAACACAAACCTGTCGCACCTAGCATTCTGTTCTGAAGTTATGTGCCATTGTTTTTGTATGATGTACAGTACAAACGCCACAAAACCAAGCAGCACACTAGGAACTTTGCCAAGTCAGTGGTTAACCTTGTGGACGCGGTGAGTGACTGTTTCTTCAATTGGCTTTGAGAAGGGATTTTACTTTTCCTTTGTATCCTTTCTGTTGTCTCAAGGTGTCGTTACCGGCTGTTGAAGTCTTTATATAACTTCAGGTGTATTTATAGCACAAGACAGAGTTGAATCAATTACCTCAACTCTGAATTACAGATTAATTAGTCCCCTTCTTGTGTGCCATTTATGGTGAAATGTAAGGTAGAAATTACAAATGGCAACATCATACTGTATCGCCTGACATACTGTGTACAGGTACTGTATACCTGTTGTAGCTCTGTATAGGGGTGTGCAATAACCCTTCCTTGCCTCTTCTTGAACCCAGTGTGCTGTGTCTCTTGCCCCACCCACTCCGCCCCGCCCACTGTGCCCCACCCACTCTGCCCCACCCACCCTGCCCCGCCCACTCTGCCCCGCCCCCACCCTACCTTGCCCTGCCCGACCTAACTCACCCCGAGCCTCACCTCCCTGCCCTGCCCAACCTTGCCCAGCCCCTCCCAGCCCCTCCCCTGTATATCCTCAGATAGTACAGATAATCATTCACATTCACAACGGTAGGGGGCGGAGCCTCTAGCCTGGACTCACCTCGTGGGCGGAGCACACCAGTCCGTTGGGCCTGCTGGGGCAGGAGCTCATGTTGAGCGACTGAATGGGCAGACACTTGTGGTCCAGGCACATCAGGAGAATCCCAGGCTTGCTGGCATTCTCTCGTCCCTGTGCCCTTGTCACTCTCTCTCTCTCTTCACCGTCAATCTCTCGCTCTCTCTCTCCCCCAAACGTGCTCTGATATCAGATTTTTAAGGAGCACCTGCACACGCGTGTGGTTCTTGTTGCCGTGGAGATCTGGACGGACAAGGACCCGATTCCCATCAGTGTGAAGCCCCTGGACATGCTGGACGATTTCTCCAAGTACCGGATGCAGAACATCAAGCAGCATGCTGACGCTGTGCACCTCTTCTCGTAAGTGCTCTCTCCTGTCTCTCCCAGGAGGCCTCTGCATAACCCTCCTTGCCACTGGCCTCTGACAGATGGAGCCGACAGGGCTGAACAGGATATTGCATCGTGTCAGAGGACTCGGACGGAATGTTTAGGCTTTATGTACAAAGCGACACATTTCGATCCGCTCACGTTTGCCATTCAGAGAACGGCGAAACACTTTTCATGTGTCCAGTTTACCTCGCCTTGAACGTCTGGATTTCTGTCCCCCTGTCTGATGGATGCATCTCGTCGTTTTTTATTCACAGCAATGTGACATTCCACTACCGCCGCAGCAGCGCAGCGTATTTCGGGGGCATGTGCTCTGTGAGCCGAGGGGTCGGTGTTAACGAGGTGAGAACAGCCGGTCAACGCACACATGTCACAGTGCCACATTGGAGCACGGCGGAGTGGTGGAGTTAACTGTTGGTTTTGTCGGACCTGCAGTACGGAAACTCGTGGACCATGGCGTCCTCCCTCTCCCAAAGCTTGGCACAAAACCTTGGTATCCAATGGGACCCAGCCGCCAAGAGAAGTACAGACACTAGCTCACATTTATTGCTTCCTATCAGTTTAATTAGACACTTATTTACAGAACAGCTTAAGATGCAACAGTTGTTTCGCAATCTACATTGCGATAGTTATTTTCAATCCAAGTTCTGCGATTTCACAACCGTTCTCCTTGTATGATGGACCTGTTCCGTGTTGTTTTTCCAGAGGAATGTGGCTGCGTTGACTCCTGGGTGGGCTGCATAATGGAGGACACCGGGTAAGCTTATTTTTTCTCCGGTTCCGTTTTGCGTCCTAATGACAGATTTGTTTATGGGAGATAATCGATCCCGCGTCATTGAGCTGCAGTGACCAGAAGCTCAGCTCTATCTCCCCTCGTTCCTCTGTCGGTACGGACGCAGAACGCGCTCTTAGCGAGGCTGCAGCCAGATCAAAGTCGAACGCTAACTCTTCATCTTCTGTATCCCTTTCGTTCCAAGAGTGCAGCACCCCCGGAAGTTCTCCAAGTGCAGCATCTTAGACTACAGGGAGTTCCTCCTGAAGGGCGGCGGGTCGTGTCTTTTCAACCGGCCCACCAAGGTGAGTCACAGGAGACGGGTTTGTGAACATCACAGATTCGTGCACGGCTGTCGGCTGAACATCACAGATTCGTGCACGTCCGTCCACTGAACATCACGGATACGTGCACGTCCGTCCACTGAACATCACAGATACGTGCACGTCCGTCCACTGAACATCACAGATTCGTGCACGTCCGTCCACTGAACATCACAGATACGTGCACGTCCGTCCACTGAACATCACAGATACGTGCACGTCCGTCCACTGAACATCACAGATTCGTGCACGTCCGTCCACTGAACATCACAGATACGTGCACGTCCGTCCACTGAACATCACAGATACGTGCACGTCCGTCCACCATGTAATACGACTGTGGTTCTGTTTGCCCGGGCAGCTGTATGAACCAACAGAGTGTGGGAACGGATACATCGAGGTGGGAGAGGAGTGCGACTGCGGAGCTAGAGCCGTAAGTTACCCTCGACTGCCAGGTTAATGACGTCCACCTTACAGGGTTTAAATGCTGGACTGCTGTGTCATGTGTCTCGCAGGACTGCTACAAGGGTTGCTGCAAGAAGTGCTCGTTAGCTAATGGGGCACATTGTGCTGACGGACCGTGCTGCAACAACACTTGTCTGGTAAGGGCTTCTTTAAATCACGATGCACGGCCGCTAATTGAGAATCGCCGAGGCCTTTTGTCTTAGTGTCGTTCGAGGTTTTGGCGATTAGAAGGGGGCTTCTCTTGTTTATCTCGCCTGTCTCTGTCAGTTCTACCCGAGAGGTTACAGCTGTCGCTACGTGGTGAACGACTGTGACATATCGGAGACGTGCTCGGGAGATTCTGGTCAGGTGAGTTGTTCTCTGACGGTTAAGTGCTCCGAAAATGTTCCGCCCTGTTTACAAATACACATATCTGTGTTATTGCTTGTAGTGCCCTCCAAACCTCCACAAACAAGATGGCTACCACTGTCAGGTGGACCAGGTGAGCAGCGTCGCCATGGACACACAACGCTGTGCTCATAGGCAGTCGGGTGACGTAGTCGTAGATGTTCAGAATATGAACTGCGACTGTTACCGGCTTGGACGAATGTTTGTTTTCATGTGTCCAGGGACGCTGCTACAGTGGGGAGTGTAAGACAAGAGGGAACCAGTGCAAATACATCTGGGGCCCGAGTGAGTAGAAAACCCCTTAAAGACGATTCCATCAGTGTCAGTACAGTTGCTAAATATTATTCACCAGATGTGGTGAACATCTGAAGTTTAAAACCCCTTACGTTAGCTGGTTGTGAGATGTGGTCACCCTCCCTTTTTCCTCTCCTGTGTTCCCCCCTCACGCAGGGGCGGGAGGCTCCGAGAAGTTCTGCTACGAGAAGCTGAACACAGAGGGAACAGAGAAGGGAAACTGCGGGAGGGATGGAGAGAAGTGGCTTCAGTGCAGCAAACAGTGAGTGTAACGTTATGCTAAATGTCCCCGGCCTTTAAAACATCTCACATATTCGAGTATTGCTTCGTCTGTCGGTAGCAGCTGTTGGTCACAAAGCGTTAGCATCGGCTATGCTCTCTCTCTCTCTCTTTCTGTCTCTCTCTCTTTCTGTCTCTGTCTTATTTCTTTCTCTATTCCTCTGTAGCGACGTGTTCTGCGGTTACCTGCTGTGCAGCAACATCGGGCGTAATCCCCGCATCGGCATGATGAAGGGAGAAATCACCCCGACCTCCTTCAACCATCAGGGCAGACTGGTGGACTGCAGGTGAACACGCGGCCTCCTCCCGACCGCACACCTGCAAGGCAGTGTGAGACGCGCTAACTCGCCTCTCCCTCCTCTGTCCTCAACATCCACAGCGGCGGCCACGTTCTTCTGGACGACGACACGGACTTAGGCTACGTGGAGGACGGGACGCCGTGCGGGCCGTCCATGATGTGCCTGGACCACAAGTGTCTGCCCATTCAGTCGCTCAACATGAGCTCCTGCCCCAGCGGGCCCAACGGACTGGTGTGCTCCGCCCACGGGGTGAGTCCAGGCTAGAGGCTCCGCCCCCTACCGCCGTGCTAACGCGAGGCCGGCTAACGGTGCCCAGGCTAGCTGGCGGCGCGTTGTTCTGCGAGGCGTGTCTTCGTCTGTGTCTCCTGTGATGTATTGCTCTCGTCCCTCTGTGGTACCCCGCCAGGTGTGTAACAACGAGGCGACGTGCACCTGCGACTCCACGTGGGCGGGGACGGACTGCAGCATGCCCGACCCACCCAAGGAGACCGCGCCCCCAGAAGATGAGGGGCCTAAGGGTGTGTGTCTATATGTTATTTAGAGTTTCCCCATTCCATCTTAAGAAACGGCTGAATTACATGCTTCTTGGGTACCATCGCGTTATATATCGGTCTTCTCTTCAATACATTAAGTGTGAATGAAAAGTTATCGAGGACGGCTCTGGCGTGCCTTTTTTATCTTGTTCGTCCGTTTTTTTGTATTATTTCTGTGTTTTCATGTGTTTTACGTTGCATTTGTTTATACCTGCTTTTGTGTTATTGTTTCACTGTTTTTCTGTGTAACTACTTGTTATTAATTATTAGAGCCGCTTTAAGTGCTATTAGTAGCAGCAACGTAAGCTGTTATTGCTTATACTGTATGAAAGGTGCTAAAGTCATTACGTTTACAGCCTATCATCAATAATATTAATATTATAACATGGGTCATGGCACAGAAACAATGATTTTAACATTTTGATTAGTCAAAACATTTTAATGGTGGACTCTACCTTAATATCCCACAGGACCACAGTTACAGACGTCACATTAGAGTACATATTGAACATATCAATACATCGAACATATCTGGTCATGTCAAAGTGTTTCCATTGGCAGGTGTTGGTCAGGGCATTTCCTAGGGCTTCCAACAGCACGTGGAAGGTGAGGGCGCTGAGAACAGAATCCTAACCCGGTAACCATGACACCCAAGCAGAACAGAAAGCCGCTGTTTGTTGTGACCTGGTTTCATTAATGACCGTGCTCCTCTTCTCTCTGCACAGTGAGCGTGGTCACTAACAGGCTGATAGGGGCGGTAGCAGGGACCGTTCTGGCCCTGGGGGTGTTTTTTGGAGGCATGGGGTTGGAATTAGAGTAAGCACATTTCTCCCTATCCACAGTTTGTCCTGTCGTAGTGGTGCCTCAGTCTGTCTAATGATCAACTTGAGTGTGTGCGCGTGCGCGTGCGTGCCTGTGTGTGTGTGCGTGCGCGCGCGCGTGTGCTTGTGCGTGTGTAAGTGCCCCGGTGGCTTTGTCTTGTGATTTTGATGACTATTTAGATGTTGTGTGATTGGACGTTTCATTGTCATGTGACTGATCATTTCCTGTTCCCCCGTTGTTGTTAATATTATTACCGTTGGTTTACGTCCCGTTGTATCTGGTCATTCTCCTCCTGTTTTTATTACTCCTTTTATGAACCCTCCTCTGATCCTCTCCTCTCTGGGCATGCTAGGTGTAGAGACAAAGCCTTGTCCAGGGACGTACTGAGATGAGTCTGTCAGTGGTGGGCCGTGTAGTGATTATTCCACTGTCCATTTATCCGCATATCGATAACCGGTCACTTCCTTCACACAACCGGTCATTTGCAGAGTCTCTAGGTCAGGCAGAGACTCTAGCTGGGTACATCCTGTTGTCAAGAACTACACTGTGTTTAAGATAAGCCCGTGCGAGAACTCTGTGATCTTGGGAGGATTTCTCTCACGTTTCCTGGGGCCCTTGCTCAGCTCAGATTTCCTGTTTTTGTAACCTCTTTTAACCAGCTGTAGTCAATGGGTCCCCTGAAATGTCGTGTGGAACTTTGTCGTGTGGAATTTCAGAGCGCCGTGCTCAGGCAGAACATGTTCTGAAAGGGGGCCAGATGCCCGACCGAACATGTATACCGGTAGACAATCAGTCGGTCGGATGGATATTCTCATGCTGTGTGTTGTTGTCCATGACACCTGTGTCAGACGTGCGGTCCGTGCGGCACTCATGTCTTTCTCCTCCGTAACCCTCCGCAGGTCCTAGTGCCACCAATCTTATAATAGGGTCCATCGCCGGAGCCATCCTGGTGGCTGCCATAGTGCTGGGGGGGACTGGATGGGGCTTTAAGTAAGCAACACACCGCATGCCTCTCCTAGCACAACTCTGGCATCCCTGCTGCTTATAGACACCAGGGTTTGAGCTCCTGCTACAGAATACAGACACACACACACACACACACACACACTTTAAACGCGTGTGTCGTATGTACGATCACTCAGACGTCTATAGGATGCGTTAAACGCACAGTAGTCTTGCATGCGGTTCTGATACTTGTCTTGGTAGGTCCACATCCGTCCTGTAGGGTGACCCCCCACAGAGGTTATGTTGAGGGGAGGGGTTTTATCTGTGAGTCTGTGGCAGAACCTCAAACTGATATGACAGGCACAGCTTGACGTGCATGTTCAGTAGTTACTAAACCTGCCTGGTTTGGCAGAATTAAGCATTACCTCAGCCGTATTGGAGCACCCGGAGGCTGAACCTGGTCTCGTTACTAATGTCTGAATTAAGATTTTACACGGTATTCTTCCAGTTGACACATGTCTATGACACACAGAGCCAGTTAGTTTACTCTGACGCAGTTTGCAATGTTCACTAACCTGAGGTATCAAGTGCCATGCGCTCACCGGTAAGCCTGCTGTCACGCGCAACAGGGGTGTGCGATACGTCCTTAATCTAAAGCAGGAACAGGAAGGAGTGTGAGAAGTATTATAGTGCAGACACCGTAGCATGCCAGTTAGCCACGCATCATGTTTCTCACCAGAACAGTTTTTTTTATTTCTGCATGTTGACTTGATTGACTTGGAGAAGGTCAGTTCATTGCACAAAGGCTGAGCCCAACCCAGGATGACATGCTCCTGGGTGACCACCCTCTTATCACTACCATCATCTCTTTCTCAATCCGGTACGAGGGTTCGAGGGTGACAGTATAGGCGGAAGTGGTGAGAGAGAGAAGCCAGGGCCACATTGTTGGCCGGCAGCCTTTGTGCCATGGCTGGCCACACCCACCTGGATGGCCAGGCTCCGCCCTAGAGCAGAGCAGGACTCCCGGACCCGCCCACACCGGCTGCCATTGCTGCCTGCTTCACAGACCTGGTACAGACACGGCGCATTGCACTGCATGACCCACCACGCACATCAATAGTGCCACCTCCCACTGGCCTACTATTGGAACAGGTGCATGACAGACTGCTAGAGGCCCCCACATCAAGCCACATTACGGGGAGGTTATGCAGAACTCCTGTTGTTGTCGTTAACCTGTTGTTGTTGTTGTTGTTGGTGGTGTTGTCGTTGTTTTGGTTGTTCTTGATGTGTTCCTCTCTCCCCCCTTTTATAGAGTACATTTGTGTTGGTTCTCTCTTTCCCCCTCAGATGGTAATGTTATATGAATGGAACTAATGTATTTTCCTGTCAAACGTGCTAATAGAGAGATACGTGTCTCGTCCGTGTGTTTTGGAAAGCTAACTGTATGCCGCATGGACTAGCGCCGCCTTTTCTCACTGGCGCCTGCTACAGCAGCCTATTGTGGTCGCTATGGAAATCACAGAGAGGAATGTCTGAAAGGAAATACTTATTGGGCATCTTCGAAACAGGCGACAAACAACATTGTAATGAAGTAGCTGTCCAGTAGGAGACAACAATATGGCTGCTGTTGTTGCCAATGAGAGCGGAGTGGCTGCTTCTCCATGGTTCACTGACTGTATCACCAGCATCAGTCACACGCCAGGCATTGACCTCTTGTCTTCTCTCCCCAACTCTCCCCTGCACGTGAAGAAATGTAAAGAAGCGACGATACGACCCCAACGCCAGCGCCATATAAGGACAGGTCGGAGGGCACGGAGGGAATTTCCCGGGTGTCCCCCGGTGCTCTACAACTGGACTGCACTTAACTGCTGATGAGTTTTTTGGCATTAGATTTACTTGAAAAAGACTATTTAACAAATTCCATCTTAGTCATCATAGAAAAGCAGCCTTCTTTAACCCCAGGCACCTATTCACTCACCTAACGCCCCCCTTTCCCCCACCCAGATCTCTGGAGCCACAGAACTCTGTTCTGGCGGTTAGTGCCAGAGCACAGGTGTTCAGACAGGACCCAGACCATGACCTCACCAGGCATGACCTCCCATACAGAGTGTGCAGCTCGCTGGCCCAGGCATGAGGAGCCCACGCTAATGGAATCTGCATGGCTGCCGAAGCTGTGAACAACACACCGCAAAAAAACCTGAGTGAAATCGCTACACAAGTCGTGAAGGAAACGGAGCAAATAGCATATAACAAATGGGAAACGTAGATCACTTTGGAGGGAAGGGAAATCTATACATCAGGAACATTTGTACATAAAAGAGGAGAAACAGTTGAGGTTCTGAATGATAACATACCCTTTTACACTGACACACGGCTTTAGTTTCTTATCTTTAAGCATGTTGTATAGCGGGTGTTTTTGGCAATGTTAATGAAAAACAGTTTATGATTATGATTTATGATTAGGAATCTTAGGAATAACCAATACACAGCGTAGTCATCTGCCCATTAGATGTTCAGTAAACTATCACACGCTACATTGTTTTTACACAATTCACAGGTCAAAGGTCAAATTCCGTATTCTCGGGCCCGGGCAGATATACAGGGTATAAAGGTTTTACTCTAAGTGGTACATAAATAACCACAGACAGATAACGCAGTCTATGAATGACGTCAAGGAGTTCAGTAAGTTCTTACAGCGGTGACTCCGAAACCAAAGAATCACGTGGAATGTTTGGATTTGTCGCACACAGAGCACTTTCCCCTTCCCTGTCTGCAGTCTGTGTGCCTCCGTTTTTTCCCCCCGCGCTGCTGGCCGGCTCACTACGTGTTCCCGGAGACGTGTGTGTCACCTGTGTGTTCAGGTGGTGTCACCTGTGTGTTCAGGTGGTGTCATTATTTAACAGTACTCATTAACACCCACTATACTGGCTGGCTTGGCCTTGGGCTCTCATAAACTCTTAACTAGAAATCAAGTTCCGCTCTACGCTGCATGCAGAAACACTATACTGGGCTTTAATTCTATACGGGACTCCCTGAAATCCGCAAGATTCAAATATGCTACAAACGATAGGTGCATGTCAACAATTGAGAAACATTTAACTTTCATTTCTATGCAAAGAAAGATATTGCACAAACGTATGGGTTATCAAATGTAATAACGACATTGGTATAAAAACTGAACAAACACCTTTTTTGCAAATCAGCCGCCCTTTGTATTCGGACCCTCCAACATCTTGTTTCATTTCGCTTACAAGTACTAAAACGGAGAATGAAATATCAGAATTGAATTCCATGTCCATGCGACAACTGAAAGAACATCATTGTACATTTGTGGAATAAAAAAAAATCCTATTTTTTTCTCTGTGTGTGTGTGATTTTCAAACGATCTAACATGACATTATTTATTTGACTGTATGTGCGAAGCCTCGACAGGTTAGTTTTCCAGGACTTTTGTCTCCAGCTGACAAACGGTTTGTGTGTTTCAGGTGCTACCAAGGCTTTGGCATTGTTTAAACCTTCATGTTAGTCATTATTCTGTGTCCCATATCAACAGTGCATCATGTACAGTTTGACAGACAAATAAACTACTGAAATATTTTATTCAAGGGCCTCTGTTTTCTAATTGAGCCTGAATGCTTTAATTATGGAGGCAAGGTATGCCATTAAAGTGTCGTATAAAATTAATAAATATTTAGAGCTGTTTTTTGCCGATGATTTAGTAACATATGTATCCTCGTGCGATTCTGTTCTCAGATGTGTGGAATTCTAGTGTTTTATAAACATGTTGAGAAGGAAAGATAGCATTATCAGCCAGTAAGTCCATCTTAAACTTCTCAAAGTGAAGTTCTTAACAGCACTGTTTCAAAATGTTTATCCAAATTAGTAGTGAGTCCTGCACTTCCTGTCTATAATTACTCTAACATTAGGATTTGAACTTTAATGTTCCTTATTAATTGTAAGAACATTCTAGTGTCCTATCCCAGTGAACACACTTGCATGTGTAAAGGTGGAACTTTTTATAAGAACCTCTCATGCGTCATTAAAGGGACGACTTAGTGACAGCCCATCACAACCCACTTATCCGCAGATTCTTCATAAGACTGCAATTAACTCCTAAGTCACGCGTCAAATGTGGCATTTCACTAAAAGCTTTGGCACATTTTCTACTTGTTACACCAGTATTCTAGTTTGGTTTTAGTCTGTGCTGAGGCAGGATATGAGGAATTTCTCAGTAGCGTTCTGGTAAGATATCCTTGAGTGGAACTGGACTGTAGGTCTACTAATGGACCTCCTTCACTCTAGAATATGTAATGTAAGAGTGATAAAAATGGCTATTCAAATATTTACATTTTACCTAAATAGTTTGACGTAAATATGTAGTTATTCTAGAGATGTGACATGGATTATGCAACTAATGTGAGAGGTTCATCTGAAGAGGTGCTTTTCAGGCTGGAAAATGAAGATCAAAAATACATTAATTAACCTTGAATAATGGTTGTTTATTGCCCCAAAAAGATTAATATTTTTCCCAGGTCGAAGTCCTGACCAGGAACCCAATTATGTAAATAAAGGCTTCAAGGAACAGTATGAAAATGTATGCGTTCACTTCAGTAAGTCACTCAAGATACATCCATCAGCACTTAAATGTCAAAACATCCAAACGTAATCTATGGTTCATTGACCTATATAAGAAAGGTGTTCATGCTCAATGATTTGTGCATATTCCTGGAGTTGAGCTTAAGATTTAGCCACAAGTTTGTTTGTTTTTCTATACATGCTTTAACCACTGACCACTAATCTATAATTTAATTAAGGTAAAGCAATATTAAATGTTAGCTCTTGACAAAATGTATTTTAACTAATGTGGTGATTGTGTGGTTTTAAATAAATGATGAATATATATATATATATGAATAGCATATGACAAAAAAGCTTAGGAACAGGCTTTCATACGTTTATTTTGACACACACTCTAGGCTAAATGCTATGTCTCCAGTTTATAGGCTGGATATTCAGTGGTGAAAGTATGAAAACAATCTCCCAGGGAAGCAGACAAACAATTATCTAAAATATAATTCAATAATAAAATGCACCGATGAATTTACTATCTATACATCACACAAATTACCCTATAGTACAATAAGCATCTGACTCATGTATTACATTCAATCACTTCTATTGTAACGCTGACTAACTACTTGGCCATTCCCCTTTCCTTATTGACTAATGTATTTGAGAACAAACAGATGTTTCTAAACATCGAGGTTTACAGGAACATCATCACTCTCCACAAGGTAAGTCCTTGTATTTCACCAGTTCTATTTCATTCATCATTACAATTGCATTTAAGAGAAGCCTTTTTTCTGGAAGTATTTCATTTTAGGATTGTTTTACAAAACATATTTTATTATTTTACATTGACATCTTATTGCCTTATCAGCTTTACAGTATCTGTTTACTATTCATGCTTTAAAGGATTGAATACATTGATTTATTACAAAATAAAAAATATTTGGATGTACATATTTCTTTATTTGAAATGAATTACATTGTTGAATTTGAATAATTTCAGTGATTCGTTTGAAATTTTGTATAATGTATAATAACAATGAAAACACCCATATCTACAGAATGCAGTGATAACACTGTCATGTTTGGATAAAAAAGCATTCAGTGATACTGTCATTTCATTTGGGTCTTACTAAAACCCAGAGTCTGTCTACATGCTGATGGACACAGGACACCTCAACATGTTTCTGGTCACTGTGCTGCTTCTGGGCTGTGTGCGTGTGGTGCCACTCCGAAGTCAGAAGCCAGGACAGGTTGACCCCTTGACTCTGAACAGGGCTTCACAGTGCTGGACCTCCTCTTCAGAACTCCTCCTGGAGATGCGCACGCCCCGGATCGCTGACACAGTGCCCGCCTTCTGGGACCTGATGCTGTTCCTCAAGTCATCAGACAACAGGAGTCACAGTGCTCTATTCTGGAACTTGGCCCAGGTGTTCTGGGACATCTACGTGGATTGTGTCATGTCTCGGACCCATGGACTGGGGAGGCGTCAGCTAATCTGGCCCCGTGAGCAGATCACCGCCGTGTGCTCTCTCATCACCGACAGTAAGTCACTTGTCAATTTTCTCTCCATATTAAAAAAAGGGTAGATAGAAATCTGTGTGTAGGTGAACGTATTTAACTGAGGTTCCAGGGAGCATCTTTTTGTTCAAAGTAGATCTGTTTTGTGTACCATGTTTTACCACAGATTTTTCTATCCTACAGAGACAGTTCAAATATAGTTTTGGGCTATTTTTTTCATGAATTGAGTTTGCAAATAGGGGATCACACATTTTTTTAAGAGATAACCTCTAGCTATGTGCCTATTGTAATTCATAATATGACGCATTTGGTGCTATAACTAATGCAGCAGTGTAAATGGGCTCTGTGAGAAAGCAATTGTGTGTCATTCAACATCGGCATGCCATTGATAACTAGATTGCAAATGGTATCTGCTGTGAACACATTACTAAGCTGATGCCTCTAAATAAAACGCTAAATAAAATAGTATTGATTCCATCTTTCTGTCTATCTTCCAGAATCGTTTATTCAGGACTCACAGACCAACTACTCTAAACTGAAGGAGTCTGCTCAAGGCTGTCTTAACATCCAGGTTCAACATTATGGACCCGGTATTTTAAGACACATTCTTGGTGCCAAGGGGAGTAAGAGGAGATCTATTCTGTAGCCAGAAATATGCTTTATATTTTTTTCTACTTTTATTGTGTTTAATAAACATATCAAATGCAGTATTTCTTTGTGTGTTTTTATGAATGTACTCCATGAATGTACTCTATGTAGCACAGCAACATTACAAAGTGTGTTAGGAAGGGTGCCAATGTGAGGTTAAATTGAGGTTAAGACCTTTGAACATTTGTTGTATTGTTGTATTGTATTGTGTTGTATTGTACATGTATTGTATGGTGCCGGCATGCATCCATGACCTCTTATAAACACAGAATGTTGACTGTCTTTTTTTCTTTTTGACATTTGAATACATTTCAATGTCGTAGTTTATAATGGACACATTGCGCAGTGAGGTGAGATAATGGTGCCCAATGAACATAGACATAAATGTATTTTACCAGACAGTACTCTGAAGGGATGAAACTAGAGTGATATGAATTAATACCTTGTTGCACTGATCAGCCTTACTAGAATATCGCCATAATATGCTTAATAATAGCAAAGTGGTGAGTAACGTTAGAACTTAAAAGGCATGGATGGTTGAAGTCTATTTGATCTACCTTAACTGTGAAACTTTGACCTAAATGTGAATTAATTGAAAAATATATATGTTTTTGTCATTCAACCGGTGTGCTCTTCTCTCCCAAACACTTCCTATACATTGTCTTTCAGAATTATTGGTGCCATAGGTAAATACTGTAGGCAAACAAAATATCTCACTGTTGTTTATAGTTTCATCTTACTCAAAATCATATTATCTTAAATTGAGTGAAAACCTTTGAAGAAAATAATCATCACCAAGCCCTAAATGCATTACTTGAAAGGTGTCAATTTTTTATTTACTTTTGTGAATAATTCTGGAGGGCACTGTAAACATGTAAGCAGTCCTGCCAACACACTGAAATGGTTGTATTACAAAAAGTATTCTAAAATGCAGCATTCTCTTGTTTGTCTCTCTCATAGACACACTGTACAATTGGAGTCTATTACAGCTAGTTGTTATTTGGTTTAAATAAGTATAGATAAAATAGATCAATTAAATGTATTCATAGATAGTAATTAATCTAAAAAATATACTCTGCTGCAGTACACTTAGGCATACTTACATTGGTTTATAGTATTATATAACTTACTAATAAGTCTCACTAAAACACCATATGGGATAAATCATGGCAAAATGTGCAATCCTATAGAAAATATGAATAGTCATGAAAGAGTATTCATGAATCTTAATTAAATAATGTTTATTTTTCATCACCAAAAAAAATTAAGGTTTCTCTACAACCAAATCTTGTCTATACCAACAGACTGGGAACGCCCCGTCACCTGATGTGAATTTTGTCCATGGGAAAAAAATTGCCTTGTCGCTAATTGAAATACAAGTGACAAAAGAGTTGCTGTGTCGTTTTCTATACCGCCAATAAACAAACAAATTATGAATTGATAATTCACACAGAACCGGAAAATAGGACAAAATGGCTACAAGCAATAAGACATGAGGATGATCAGGGGATGTTGTGGAATCCCAATAATAAGCACGTGTATGTGTGCAGTAGGCATTTCATCATAGGCAGGCTACGTTAACATTGTGTTCATTATTATTATTAATCGAAAAGGTGTAAGGTTGTTTCAGAAAGTCCATATATAATGACCCTTGTAATTCCACCTTAAACAAAACTACACTCACCTAAACAATTATTAGGAACACCTGTCCAATTTCTCATTAATGCAATTATCTAAGCAACCAATCACAGTTGCTTCAATGCATTTAGGAGTCTGGTCCTGGTCAAGACAATCTCCTGAACTCCAAACTGAATGTCAGAATGGGAAAGAAAGGTGATTTAAGCAATTTTGAGCGTGGCATGGTTGTTGGTGCCAGACGGGCCGGTCTGAGTATTTCACAATCTTCTCAGTTACTGGGATTTTCACGCACAACCATTTCTAGGGTTTACAAAGAATGGTGTGAATTAGTGATCGTGTAAACCCGCACATTTTTCCTCATCAATAAAAAGAGCTTGGTGCTGCTTCCGTCATTATTGCATGACGTAACGCACTGCCCTTGGGCGTTCTGCTTTCAGCGGGCATATTATTCCGGCAGCACCAACAATGATATTTATTCAAAATAAAAGCCTTCACTGACATGCATGAAAACGAGTTTAATACCATAAAAAGATTGTGAATTGCAGTTCTTGAAGCTAAAGTCTTGAGTAATTATTCAGTTTTGTATATTTATACCGTGCAAAAGTTTGGCGTCACATAGTAATGTCCTCGTTTTTGAAAGAAAGGCACATTCTTGTCCATTGTAATTACACCAAATTGATCAGAAATACAGTGTAGACTTTATTGATGTTGTAAAAGCTGGCTGATGACATATCTACCCAGGCGTACAATGATCCATTAGTCGCCTCTTCACTGATAATGATGAGACTGGTGTTTTGTAGGAACAGCAAAGAAACTGCCAGTTGACGACCTGTGAGTGTCTGTTTCTGAAATGATAAAATTATTAAACTGTCACTTTCTCAGGTGTGCACCGTGTCATTCTACTCCTATTCTGTTTAGAGCCAGTTTGCCCAATTCTGTGAAAGGACTCAAGGAGTAGTACACAACGTTGTGCAAGATCTTCAGTTTCTTGCCAATTGCTTGCTTTTGAATAGTCTTTATTTTTCGCAACTAGAATAGACTGACAAGTTTCAGAAGAACGTTTTTGTTTCAGGTCATTTTGAGTCTGTAATCAAATCCAGAAATGCAATCCTAGTAAGTGTTTCTCAATGACATGTTGCTTTTCTGTACATTTTATGGTTTAATAATGTTCTTCATTTTTTTTAACTGTATATTTTTTCCATTAATTGCACTCCTTAGAAAACAACATAAAATGGCTTATGGTTGCAATTTACTATATTAAGAAACTAATGATACCATATGCACTATAATGCCATTGTCGCTTTTATGTACTGTACTGAATTGCCCCCCACAGTCACCAGATCTCAACCCAATAGAGCATCTTTGGGATGTGGTGGAACGGGAGCTTCTTGCCCTGGATGTGCATCCCACAAATCTGCATCAACTGCAAGATGCTATCTTATCAATATGGGCCAACATTTCTAAAGAATGCTTTCAGCACCTTGTTGAATCAATGCCATGTAGAATTAAGGCAGTTCAGAAGGCGAAAGGGGGTCAAACACAGTATTAGTATGGTGTTCCTAATAATCCTTTAGTTGAGTGTATATAGCCTAGTGTCGAACCTAAACTTGCATGAAAACACTTCATTACGATGCACTTAATACAGACTTAACTGTCAGAACAGTCCCTCGCAACTTCGTACTACTGATAACCGTTTTACAAAAGGATTAATAGTTTGGAGTGAAGCATACGTACAATTGGTAAGTGACAAGAAGGTTTTATGGAGTTATAGTATGCAACATACAAAAGTTGATTGAGTTATAGGCTTCAGCTACCTCTACCGCTACACTACAGCTACCGGAGATTCAACCATAACATAATATGTGTGTAAACGAGACATCAGGCCATCACCAAAAAATACAGTAGGCAACTCGTCATAGTTGGGGGCGTGGTCTGGCTGGGGGAAAACACCGCGACCGTCGTGTGTATTTGAATGACAAGAATGTCGTATTGCGAGTCATTGACGACTGCCGATAGGTTATGATTGCACTTATTTAATTAAAAACTGGGCCAATGACCCAACAAAATGGCCGGAGGTCTCGTTTACACACATATTGACAATATGACTCAAATTATTTGCTGCTCGTTCTGAGATGGTTTATAAAATAGCTATGCGGGAGGGAATTTATTATTTGGTATCTGTGTGACATAAGACGACATAATGGTACTGTGCTTGTCTACATGGCTGAAAAAAGATGCAGAGCCTCTGAAATAGTTTCTCATGTTCTACATGTTGGCTGCTCTCCGCAACAAACAGTACAAGTGTAATTCTACAGGAAGGTACGCGGTGTGACGGCCCGAAGGGGACACTATACTGTCAAAAGGCACCTTCCTTCGGATGAGACGTTAAACCGAGGCCTTGACTCTCTGTGGTCATTAAAAACCACAGGATGTCCTTCGATAAAGAGTAGGGGTGTAACCCCGATATGCTGCACATTGGTGGTGGTTGAGGAGATTCCCCCATGTAAACCGCTTTGAGTTCCCAGGATATATATCATAGACTGTATAAAGATAGATATATATATAAATGTAATTGCTTAATTGTAGCCAGTTTGTCCTATTTTCCGGTTCTGTGTGTTTATTAGTAAGGATGTAGAACATCAATTCATAATTTGTTTGTTTATTGGCGGTACAGAAAACGACACAGCAACTCTTCAGCATGATTGTCACTTGTAAGGCAATTTTTCCACCACGGGCAAAATTCACATCACGTGACGGGGCGTTCCCGGGGGCGTTCCCAGGCCAACCGTCTGTATTTTATATGTATATTCGAAATGGGGCTGAAAACATGCTCAGTCCTTTATATAACCATTTTAAAACAAATGATGTCCACGTTTTAAATGATGTATTTAGTGATCGTGTAAACCCGCACATTTTTCCTCATCAATAAAAAGAGCTTGGTGCTGCTTCTGTCATTATTGCATGACGTAACGCTCTGCCCTTGAGTGACGTACAGTTATATATATTTTTGGGCGTTCTGCTTTCAGCGGGCATATTATTCCGGCAGCACCAACAATGATATTTATTCAAAATAAAAGCCTTCACTGACATGCATGAAAACGAGTTTAATACCATAAAAAGATTGTGAATTGCAGTTCTTGAAGCTAAAGTCTTGAGTAATTATTCAGTTTTGTATATTTATACCGTGCAAAAGTTTGGCGTCACATAGTAATGTCCTCGTTTTTGAAAGAAAGGCACATTCTTGTCCATTATAATTACACCAAATTGATCAGAAATACAGTGTAGACTTTATTGATGTTGTAAAAGCTGGCTGATGACATATCTACCCAGGCGTACAATGATCCATCACTGATAATGATGAGACTGGTGTTTTGTAGGAACTGCAATGAAGCTGCCAGTTGACGACCTGTGAGTGTCTGTTTCTGAAATGATAAAATTATGAAACGGTCGCTTTCTCAGGTGTGCACCGTGCCATTCTACTCCTATTCTGTTTAGAGCCAGTTTGCCCAATTATGTGAAAGGACTCAAGGAGTAGTACACAACGTTGTGCAAGATCTTCAGTTTCTTGCCAATTGCTTGCTTTTGAATAGTCTTTATTTTTCGCAACTAGAATAGACTGACAAGTTTCAGAAGAACGTTTTTGTTTCAGGTCATTTTGAGTCTGTAATCAAATCCAGAAATGCAATCATAGTAAGTGTTTCTCAATGACATGTTGCTTTTCTGTACATTTTATGGTTTAATAATGTTCTTCATTTTTTTTTAACTGTATATTTTTTCCATTAATTGCACTCCTTAGAAAACAACATAAAATGGCTTATGGTTGCAATTTACTATATTAAGAAACTAATGATACCATATGCACTATAATGCCATTGTCGCTTTTATTTTGAAGGTGTTCTCTTTACAAAACACGTATGACGACACTGCTTGTGCTGCTGAATACTTATGTGCTTTATTAGTTCCTTCTTTAAACTTTTGAGAACCATTCCGATTCTTTCGATATTGTTAGTTGTTAATCAAAGAACATGATATTTTTTTGTTGTCCTGGAATACCTTATATGTGTGTGGACCCAAAACATCTCGCTTTTTCGGACTCAGAAAACGCCATTTAAAAAGTGCATATAAGGTTTGGCTTATTTTCCAGAAGTTTTCTTGGGTGCGGCATTTGTTCAAATGCATCAGAAACATAATTCTTGTAATTTCCTGTAATTGTTTTGCGTATATTTACATAGTGATTGTTGTTGTTCTGTTAGAGTATGCCTGTTAATGAAGAACTCATATTGTGTTTTATTCTGAAATTAAGTTTGAAAGGTGATTTATAATGTACCTGATGTACATAAATAGATTTCGGACATCTGAGTCTGTATGACAAAAAAAACAGTGGCATTTGTATCACTGATCTCGTTATTTATTCGCTTAAAAATATGTATTAATATATATATCTGATCCTGGTTATTTTTGTTTTTGCAATAGGACATTATGGCTTTCCAGAAGTGCCTGTTACAGGTGGCCCAAGCCCTGAACACTGAAGAGTTCCAAGCCCTTTTATTTCTTTGCAAAAACCTGCTTGAGAAAGACATCAGTAACTTTCAGACAACAAGTGAACTATTCAATCGTCTCACCGAACAAGAGCTGTTAACACCTGAACAACCCTACCTGCTCTCAGATCTGTTACAAACTATCCAGAGGCATAGTTTAATGCGTGAGCTTAACCTCTGTGAACATATCCCAACAACCAGCAGCCTCATCTCTCCTTACAGGTGAATATATATATATATATATACAGTTGCAGATGAATGAATGAACACATGACATATTATTATTTGGCTGATGCGCAAAACATTTACAGTATGATAACAACTTGTGTGAATGACTAATAGTAACTATTTGCAGGAAGCTACTGTATGAGCTGTCGGAGAACATCACTCAGGATGAGCTGAAGGAGATCAAGTTCCTGTTAAAACCTGATCTTCCTCGTGGAAGATTGGAGGACAATGTGGTGAGTACTCTAGAACAGCCTAGTGAAGTATGAAGTGGTATTGTTTACTTTGATGGACAAATTGACTTGAAACATTTTGCTTTGTTATTTCAGACAACCTTGCAGGTATTCCTGGAAATGGAGAAAGTAGCAATTTTAAGCAACTGCCAACTAAACACACTTGAAAACATTCTTCAAATTGTCTGCCCCATGTTGATTAAGAAAATCAACCAATATCTGTCTCAGGCGGGTAAGGTTTTCACTTCCAGATTGTATGTGCGACTAATACAAACTTTCTCGCTGATCTGGTGAACAATCCTATTTCTGATTCTTGACATGCCCGTGCTTGTCCTAGCTTGTCTTTGATTTACCACAGGCATATGATTAACATGTGTTATTCTTGCAAAACCCTATTGTCTATCAGGGCCAATAACCCAGGAAACGGGGATGGGACTGCAAAGAACAAGATCTTCATCTGAAGTTCTTCCAGCAAACAAGGTAAATCTGCAGTGCTGTGAACATGATTGGATTTTTTCCTGACATTGGTCAGCCCATTGGAATCTTGTACCACTCCGCAGCCCTTTGTCACCCTTTTATTTCTTATAGTAGATTATTAGGTACTACTTTTTATATCCTGAGTTAGCTACTGCTGTGTTATCTTCCCAGAGTTTCATGACTGTTTTTATTTCACCTCAGGCTCCATCCCAGAAGAGGACTGTTTCCTGTGGACCAACAGGTAGGAGCTGTGACCACCGTAGATGTAAAATCGTCTTTCTTATTTCATAACATGCTTATTATGTTCCTCTTCCCATTTGCCTCAATGGAAACACACGGACATTCCAAACAAATGTTAATTCTGCAACTGCACTCTTCAGACATTCGTACTTTACCTGAGGTCAGTGTTTATAGACCACGACTATTTATTGTCTATACAGAATATAATATAAACGCACTACCTTCGTTAACACAGGCATTCATGTCCATTCACTCAGTGTTCCCTCTGATCTCCTTTCACAGATATCCTATCCAAATCAAACGGACACTGCTATGGGTAAGTGCCACACATAGCGCGGTACCATTCACACATTATCTCTGTACAGTAGCACAGAACTCACTCAACCTTTTTGTCCGGTTTCTGGTGTTCCCACCCAGCCGATGCTCAAAGGGCGAATGAGGAACCTTCGTCTGGCCTCTGTGTCCAAAATACCAGTGAAGAAAACAGTGCTTCCGCGATTCATGGTCAGTTTAGAATTTACATTTTATATGACGTGGTTTAAATGCTAATTGGCTGATAGTCATGGTATGAATTATCAATAAGGCACGGTGCGTTTTGCTTCATGGCCAACATACCAGAGTTAAGAGAGGTTCCTAAGCATGACTCATCGAAGAGTGCCTAATAACAGCCCTGTTTATAGGCAAGTAGCTTCGTGCCCAAGAGCAGTCGTGATATATTGGCCTTACGCCACTAACCCTTGTGCTTTATTGCGTAGGTGTAATGGCAGACTTTCAAAATGGCCCTTATAATGTCTTCTCCTAAATGCTGTTTGCTCATTTTCATCACCGTAACATTTTTGATTAATCATTGATGGATTTTTACCTGATTTCTTTTCACCCATTGGCAATCCTCACATCCTCACGTGGGGACAAAACAGAACCGATCCCAGCAGATACACAGACAGGAAACTCCAAGGTTTGCTTTAAGGTATTTTCCATTTTGATGTTTATAAAGTAAATCAAGGAAAGTCTGAAAGTCAACGTTTTTTTCTTGCTAAAAGTATAGTTGGCCAGATTCAGAATGATGCTGCCACATTACATATGAACCAAATGCGTTGACTTAGGCTGAACATTGTATAAGTCATTTGAGTTTGTGTTTCTTTCGTAAACTGGAATCATTTTTACAAATATTAGTCATTTTCAGATGTATAATAGACTAATGATACAATGTGTATGTTTTCCATCTGTAGGAACTGGGAGAATATGCTATGACAGGAAGTTCGAGAGGAGTTTGTCTGATCATTAACAACAATGACTTCAGTACTGCAAATTTACGCAATAGGCCGGGGACAGACATTGACCTAAGTAAGCTTCTAATCCTAAAATACTTTCAATACCTGCAAATTGGGTGCTTTTTTAGAACCCAAACCACCACCCCTGTGTTCTGTTACAGAGAGTTTGACCAGTGTGTTCCAGTGGCTGGGCTTCAGGGTGCAGGTTAAGTCAGACTGCAGTCGTGACCAGATGGTGGGTCTGATTGAAGAGCTCCGCTGTCGTGACCACAGCCAGAACGACTGCCTGGTCTGCTGCATCCTCAGTCATGGCCTGGAAGGATGTGTGTTAGGGGTGGACGGCCTGAAGCTTCGAGTCAGCAAGATCACAGAAACCTTTTCTGGGCTCAAGTGCAAATCCCTGACAGGGAAGCCCAAGCTGTTCTTCATCCAGGCCTGCCAGGGCATCAAGGAACAACAGCCAGTGTTTCTGCAGTCCGACAGTAGAGAATCTGAAGGCCTTATTGCCCATAGATCTATTTGCACTGATGCACTGGTACCGGAACAGTCCATTCCCTCAGATTCCGACTTCCTTCTGGGCATGTCCACTGTACCTCAATGTGTCTCTTTTAGAGACAGGTGGGAGGGAACTTGGTACATCCAGTCACTGTGCCAGAGCCTTATCAACATGGTACCCAGGTCAGTTTTCAAAGATGGACTTGGTTTTTAACATAGTGTCTGAAATCCCATTTACAAACATCAGTAAAGAGAGTTCTATGACATGACATATGGGAGGATAGCAAAAAAGTGTTTTATGTAGTTTCCTCACACTGTTCTTTCTCTTTATCCAGCGGGCATGACTTGCTTTCCATCCTGACCAAGGTGAACCACGATGTCAGCTGTATGAGTGACAACGACGGAAAGAAGAAGCAGATGCCCCAGCCTGCATTCTCCCTCAGGAAGAAGGTGGTTTTCCCCATCCCCAAAGAGCCACCTCCCAAATTGTGAGCCACAAACACATGCTAGAGACCTCTAGAGCACAGGGAATGAAATTGGGTTTATCGCTGTAACTTCACAGCATGAGCATTTCAACTCTCTGTCACCTCTTCAGACACGCGATGGACACTCACTGAAAACTACTTGAATAGAAATGCATGTGTACAAAGCAGTCTCTAGAGTCCCTCCGATATCAACTTTAATGTGTTTCCGAAACGGAATGTTTACATGTCACATACCTCTGTGGAATTACAGAAACTGAATTCTATAAAAAATACATTTTACCATATTATCATTTTAGGAATAACGTGTTTTTAAATGTTTCGTAGGGAAGGAGGAAAAATGTCACTTTAAAGCACTTAAGTAACTTTAACTAGTTTTTTTCAAAATTGTCAAGTTCATATACCATTGATTACCGGAATCAATAAATTATGTTTTTAATCAATTTTATAAATGTTGTTGTTGCTGCTTTAGCACCTCCGGGATTGGGGTAGTTTTTGGCACAATGTGGTATGTCATACAAAGCACATGCTGGTGTAGTCATGAATAGCACTATCCTGTTGGTTCTTGTATAACACGTGACAGGCGTCTTGACCCGAGGCGGCGTGTGCCCTTCACATAGTCTGACAGACGGCAGGTCTGTAACAATAAGACAGTCATCACTTTAACACTGCAGGGACAGCTGCACTACGTGAAAAGGATTTAGAGTATTCATTTCCTACCACAATGTCCAGTTGCTGTTGTGTTTGCTGAAGGGCTGTTTTTAGCAAACTGATGGTCCCATCCTTTTCTGTCAGCTTAGCAGCTAGCACCTAGACGACACACACACTCAGTCACTCACATTGTCCAAACTAACATTATCTAAACTGAAAATAGGTTAATTGTTTGGAAGCAAAATCATGTCTAGCACCTCTATCTCTGCCTCAAACCTGGCCCGGAGGTCTGCCATTTGTGTTTTCAATGCCTCTCTTTGCTTTTCTTTTTCATGCTCACTTTTATTCAACTGTTCACATGCTGTCAAGGATGAGAAATACCATTTGTAATTGTCAATACTGAATCCAAGGAGCTCTCTAGCTATTATACTTAGCTCAACTGTGAATAACCCCACAATGCATCAGCTGGTCAATGAGAACCCTCTCCTGCTCTTCTTTCCAGCGATGTTCCTTCCTTAGCCAGCTGGCACGCATTTCCTCAACAATACTATCCTTGAACAGTAAACATTTTACAGTAAATTTGACTGGTAAAATGTGACACTTCATTCTGAATGGTATATTCACCTTGTATGTTTGGAAGGAGCTTTTGAGGAAGACGTAATCTTTGTCCAGCAGGGCTGTGAAGATTAACGATCAAAGGTTGACATTATTAACTGTTTAAAGTGTTAGTAACCTATTAGGATGCCCTCAGCTATGTTTTCTGCTTCATACCACATCTTTCCTCTGCATAGCCCTTTTCTCTTTCCAGAGTCTTGGTGTGGAAGGCCACTAAATCACTGATCTCAGATCTGTGGGCCTGCTGCAGCTGCCTGTCGAGGGGAAATAAGGAATGTAAATGAAATGTCTAAGTTTACACAATATTCCTATTTGTTTTTTGCAGTGTAGCCTAGATATTTTGTAAACATGAACATTTAATCTTTTCCATTCTAAGTACACCCCAGCTAACAGTGGGACAGCCAGTACCTACTCCATCTCCAGCTGGTACTGCTGCTTGAGTCTCTCAGCTCTCCGGTCAGTTTCATCCAACAGCTGTGAAACAGACACGCTGACATCAAAAGGAGATATTCCCTTTCTTAACCATTTTGGACTATCCAGATCTCTCACCGCACAGCAGCGTTGGTGGTGCGACCGTCGTTCATCCTTCAAGAGGGCAGTCAGCTTCCCGATCTGTTCCTGCAGGTCCTGCAAAAACCCCTGCCTAGTGAACACATTATGTATGTGTTCATTGCAAAGCAAGTGTCAAAGTGCTTTAAAACATAAACTATTGTAGAGCTAGGAATGTACAAGCAGGTAGAATCGTCAGTACAGTACTTCCAGAAACCTGTGTGTGTGTGTGTGTGTGTGTGTGTGGTGTGTGTGGTGTGTGTGTGTGTGTGTGTGTGTGTGGTGTGTGTGGTGTGTGTGTGTGTGGTGTGTGTGTGTGTGGTGTGTGTGTGTGTGGTGTGTGTGTGGTGTGTGTGTGTGGTGTGTGTGTGTGGTGTGTGTGTGTGTGTGTGTGTGTGTGGTGTGTGTGTGTGGTGTGTGTGTGTGGTGTGTGTGTGTGGTGTGTGTGTGTGTGGTGTGTGTGTGGTGTGTGTGTGGTGTGTGTGGTGTGGTGTGTGTGGTGTGGTGTGTGTGGTGTGGTGTGTGTGTGTGTGGTGTGTGTGTGGTGTGTGTGTGGTGTGTGTGTGTGTGGTGTGTGTGTGTGGTGTGTGTGTGGTGTGTGTGTGGTGTGTGTGTGTGTGGTGTGTGGTGTGTGTGTGTGTGTGTGGTGTGTGGTGTGTGTGGTGTGTGTGTGTGTGGTGTGTGTGCGTGGTGTGTGTGTGTGGTGTGTGTGTGTGGTGTGTGTGTGTGGTGTGTGTGTGTGGTGTGTGTGTGTGGTGTGTGTGTGTGGTGTGTGTGGTGTGTGGTGTGTGGTGTGTGTGTGTGTGGTGTGTGGTGTGTGGTGTGTGTGTGTGGTGTGTGGTGTGTGTGTGTGGTGTGTGGTG